>JARHVA010007119.1:722500-752125 GCA_037957365.1 Torreya grandis | reverse complement strand
ATTTATATCATGTAAGTAGGAAAAATAATTTATTTATTTATTCAAGATTAATTCAAGAACAAATTTTGATAGGATTTCACCATCAACCAATAGAGGCTGTTTAAAAAGAGCTAAAAGAGTCAATCTTTATAGCCTTTGAGAGAAAATTAGGACAAGAGAAGTCCAATGGTCACTTGGACACTTTTAAATCTGAGAAAATATGTTATAATTTCATAATAAAGAGATATGTGATGAACCATGTAATTTAAAGAGGTACAAATGTCTATACAAGTCATGAAACTTATGAAAAATGGCTTAAAACTCCTAATCTTGGCTAAAAAAATTGCCTTCATGATTTGAACCTATTTTAACATCCCACCAATAGATAGTGATAGGTATGATGATTTGGATAAGGGGTAAGGACTTCAATCATGCATCTCTATGCACTTTTTTTTTTCCTACTCATTTGGAAACTCTGGAAGGAAGCGATCACTATCTGTAGTCTTAAAAACTACTTTTTTTTAGTCAACCTCACACTTAGCCTAAAAAATTAATTTATTTTTCCATAAAAATACATGGGAGGGAGTTAATGACACATTTAAATACCCTCCATGTCATTAGAGTCCTTAGGCATGCTTTAAAAAGGCTCACACTTGGAGTTTTCACCCTTCTCACCCTTGTGTTTACTATGCCAGTTTTGAGTAGCTGAAAGGAAAGATTTGGTTTAGAAACTTATAAGTTTCTTCCTAAAAAAAAAATTTCCATATGGAGTTATTATAAGTCTAAATATTTCACCCAAACTTTATTTCATATTCAAACTCCTCTTGTAGCCTGCAAAACACATAAAATAATCAAGAAAACCTTATTTTATCATGTTGTTTATATAACTTTTTACAACTTATCTTGGTTGGAGATATACTGAGGGAGTCCCATGCATGTTCTAATAACTTTAATTTCTAAAATATGTAATTTGGATAGATTTCCAATCTCATTTTCTTCATTGGGTCCTAGTTAAGGGTTTGGTAAGGTTTTAGGTAGTTTTTTGTCATAATATTTATTCATAAAGCTTGGAAATTTCACTAAATTACATCAAATTGAAGCTAAGGGACCTTATTAAATCTGAAAAATTACTTTTATTCCATGCATATTCTTTGAAAAGATATGAGTACTTAAAAACACCCATCAAGATTGTTTTCCTCTATTCTTGCATGCTTAGATTGTGTCAATGCTAGGATTTTATTTCCTATAGTTCTCCTTGCACTCCAAAAGCTCAAACATTTCTATTTCCACCTTTTAATTATGTATTAATCAACTAGATATCCTTCCAAGAGTTAGAAATGAAGGTGGACCTCAAAATGGTTCTAGGTCTTTTGAAGGCCTAGTAGGCCTAACCTGCATCTAGCTACATTTGGCTATTTGGAATCATATTTCATGTTTATTGTGATGTATAATGTATTTAAAATCTTATTTTATCTTAAAAATCTAATACATATCTCTCCAAGCACCCTTGTTCATCTTCTTCTCTTACTCACCAATGAAGCCTAGTTGGGAACCTTGGGGATTGACTACATATAGTTGTCCACCAACCCTTCTAATGTTTTTTTTTTATCAATAATAAGACAAATTAATGTTATAAACATCTCATCACAGGTTACTACATCATCCCTAATCATCAAATTATGTTTCAAAGGCACCGAATACCCATTTAGGTCACATTCTCTCCCTTTTTTACCTCTATGTAGGCTTAAAAGTGACCTTCATTTGAGACAAGATAGAGGATATTTTCTTGTATTTTCATGAAAAAAACTTACATTATGGTTTTAATTGGGTCATGAGGATCCCCTGGACAAAAATTTAGGTTAAAAAATACTTCACTAGCATCCTCAAACATCAAAAACCCCAAATAAAACTTTATGGCATTGACTGGTGTGCAAGCTTGAATTGTTTCAGGCCAAAAGTGGCTTTCTTGTGAGTTTATTTTCTATCTAATAGATGGAAACCTCATGGATGACTCCAAAAACATGTTCCAATATATTTAAATTATACAATAAGTGTGATGGACTTCTCATTTGGGTACTAGGCCTAGTTATGTTTGACAGACATGTCTACATCTTTTAGAAGGTTCAAGGCACTAAGGCACATTATATCACCTTTTAATGGTCTCTAAAATTGATTTATGTGAGTTAAAACTCTACTCTAAAATAGAGTGGGAGAGATAGAGAGAGAGAGAGAGAGAGAGAGAGGAGAGAGAGAGAGAGAGAGAGAGGAGAGAGAGAGAGAGAGAGAGAGAGAGAGAGAGAGAGAGAGAGAGAGAGAGAGAGAGAGAGAGAGAGAGAGAGAGAGAGAGAGAGAGGTGTCAAGAGCCAATGATGGATATGAAGTAATCATGGAATGCTTTAAAAGTAAGAGAATATACCAAAGGATAGTTATTAATTCCCTCTTTGACAAGTGTTTTCTCCATTTGATGACAACTTGAGCAACGTGGTTTAGGAGTTATGCTTAGATTAGTGACTCATCCTTGAGCACTTGAAATTGCCTCTTGAAGTGATAATGAAGTTACCAATCATATTATTTGGGTGTATAAATTACTTGGAAACCTATTTAACATCCATATTTAATCATCTTTCCACCTCTATTCTACATTTTTTATTCATAGTTCCTCCATTTTATATCTTTGAGGCCTAATATTTATAGCTTTGTTTTATTACAAATACACTTTTATTAAGAGTTAAATTAACACTTTTTATGAAAAATAATAGAATATTTGGGTACCCATTATCTTCTTTAATCCTCAACTATAATTTTAGGTCTCGGCTCTTAAGGTAGATCCCCTTTTTCATTACCCACCTTTCCCATTTATTCCTAATGCAAGCCTACAGTCCTATAGACAATAAAAATATGTATATTACCACCTAAAAACTATAAAACTATTTTAAGTCACATAAAAAATGTTTTATGACAAATTTTATAGTGATCTCATGGTCTATAACTTGAGTTAGGTGAGTTGCAAGCTTTCATAGCCCTAGTTTCAAAAGTGTATGTCTGAGTAGGCCGAGAGCTAAAAAATTCATATATATAGTTATGGGGTGTTTAAAGACAAAAAAATACCTATTTTATGTCTTCCGAAACTTTACTCAACTCTTCCAATCATTATTTTTTCAATATCAACCTTCAAAACCTTCCAATTATTTTAATTTAACATCATTTTATGTGCATTTTAGACTATGTGCATGGTTGTAGGTATTTTTTGGTGTTTTAATCAACTTATTAATCATAAAAAACATTAAAATTATATAGTCTTTCAAAAACTTATTATATCCATTTCAATCACCAAATCCAATGCAAACATTACATATTTCTTTGGATTCTTGAAAATAGGGTTGTAGAAGGAGTTCTTATCAGGCTTGTAAATCCTTCATTGGTTTTTATGTTTGATGGGGCTCAAGGAGAGCTATTTATTTCAATTATACTAATTTTTAAATTTAACATAGACCATTATATAATCTTACATAGTTTTTGACACTTCATTTATCTTCAAACCTCATCTTTCTCATGTGAAGTTAGCTCTCTTTCTTAAGAATGTTGACCTACAAGTTTGCACATATGTAGTCTACATTTATCCTAGTTTAAATCCTTGATAATGTTATATTTGGTAATTTAATAAATTTATTTATTTCCTTAGACCATCATACCAATTTTTAAGATCAAACACCCATTTAAATACCTTAAGTTGTCTTCAAACACCTAACTTTTGCTTGTAAACACTAAATTGGTACTCTTTATGCTTGTAGCCTATTAGTGAATCTCAAGAATTATATTAGTATTTGGTATATTAGTTTTTAATAATATGATAGTATATATATCTTAATTTAAGTGTATAAAATCTCATTTCACATGAACTATCACTTAATGTCTAAAAAATGTCTACTCATAAGACTCTATTTCTTGACCTTGATGGTTGTAGATGTACATTTAGACTGTGTATGCATTAGGTGAAGAATTGGAAGTGTTTTATGGGATATATTTAATGAATTTTTATATTTTATAAGTAATCATCAACATTTTTTTCTTCATTCTTAGGTATGTTAGCTACTTTTTTACATTTGAGACCTTGTAAGAGACTCAAAATCAACATTGCTAAAGGATTGTCACTTGTAATATTGGAGTGAGCATATTCATGGAGTGAGTTTATCAATATTATATATGATAATTTAAACCAAAAAGGTCACTAACATAAAAAATAAACCAATATTCCTACTTTTTTCTTTAGGAACAAAACCTAGAAGTAACATTACTCCCCTTAGATTCAATAGTCTTGAAACTTCCTTCAACAAGGTCTTCAACAAAACACCATTTATATTGAAAAGATATCTTATTTATTGGATTAAAAACTCACACATAATGTAAAATGACTAACAATAGATTAAATTCTTTGATATTTAATTTAATAACCATTAATCTTCCTTTTCTAGGCATTTTTGACAACCTTCTATAGACAAATCTATGCACACTCAACATACTTGGTAATTATCCTGATATTTAACCCTATTTGTGACTTAAAAGGGTATAAATAATAAAATACAAAGATTTAATGAGATCATTACACTATTGTCCTTCTGAAAAAACTTATGTTATTCCCAAAGACATCATAGTTCTCAGGAACCATGCCTGCCACCTTGAAAATAATAAAACACAACATTTTTCTATCTTGGCTACCCACACGATCCAAATGATGATGGAAGATGATCTGGGAGTAATAATAAGTTCCCTTAGGAGATTAAAAAATATACCATGTGCATCCATTATCTTTCAACTCACTGAAGAAAGAAAATATTATCTACTATGTACCTAGGGATAACTCAAGAGGTAGAAGAAAAGGTGGATAATGTCAAAGTATTATAAAAAGTTGAGGTATATAGAAACCCACATCATCATGAGAGGAAAAAATCATGGAAATATGTGAGGGAGTGTCATAACAATAATCATTTTGGCTATAAAATAAATTAGATTTCTAATCATTATGGTTATGCGTGGAACCCAAAGAATAAATACTATGGTCAGGTATGGAATTAGATCAATGAAACGGCCTATGGAATATGGAATGAATGGGAAAATCACTATGAATATGCATGGAAGAATACCTACTATGGTCATAGTTAGAATTAGAGTAGTGTAGTAAAATATGGTACATGGAATCAAAAGAGGAATAATTACGAATGGACACCAAAGCAATACAAGTATGATCATGAACAAAATTAGAGGAGAAAAATATAATTTGGAATAAATCTTGGATATTTATCACCTACCAAGATCACATATTGGTGGTTAGATGATCAAGAATGGAGACAAGTGTGCAATGATTTTAAGCACACTCATTACTTTGTTTCTTCTTATGTTTTAGGGATGAAACATGTCAAGGAGGGAAGTAATTCTATATACCTATGGATATGATATATTAAATTATATGGGTTTATGGAGATGACAAAATGTGGCACACATCCCCTTAGTTTGTTATTTGAGTCCACTATATTAGGATAATGGAGTAACTTGTGAGATGAGTGCATTGGGTAATGGTTAGCCTACATTGGGATTAGGAGGTTACCCATCCATTTTTAGTTAAATATAGGTCTATATAAATGATATTATTATCATTTTAGTGAGGAAGTAAGCATTGATTCTTATATATCAAGGAGATATTGGAGGTTGTCCCCTTGAAGAGACATTATGGAGTTAGTACTTCTTAAAAGAATATTATATGGTGTTGCCTTACCTTGAGGGTATTATATTTCTACATATATTGAATATTTGGACATCTTAGACCACATAAATATTTATTTGTCTTGATATATGTTATATTATGCATTATTTATGAATATTAGAAGTGTGGAACATAACATTCTCCTTGTGGGGTTTTGAGAGGGTTTTGGGCTACTTAACTTGTTAATGATTGTTCATAAATTTAAGTCCTTTTAACCTAAAAATAATGGATATAATATTTATGTAACATGTGACCCTATCCACCCCCAATATAAATTATTCCAACTCTCTTTCCTTTTTATGGAATGAACACTTGAAAATGGCCTTCACTAGCTTGCAAAAAGCTGATGGAGAAGATGATTTTGTTTTTGATTATTTACACTTTAAAATTATAATACAAGCTTTGTATAACTTTGAAACCCCTGGGATGCTTGAAAACATCAATTTATAACCTTAAATAACCACCTTCACATTGAAGAAATGATTTGTAAGTCCTTGGCAAGTGTGTTTATATGTTATAATTTTATTTCTTGATATTTGGAGGCTCCCACTACTCCTTTCACATTGAAATGACCTAGGTGAACATGTTTGAGGGAATAATAACTTTTAAAAATAGTATACATGTGTTGGAGGCCCCAAAATGTACTTAATTCTTCAAATTAACAAAGGTAAACATTACCTTAATTTCTCCAAAACTACCTTAAATTTTGTTAAACTTGAAATAATTATGTTTCATATTACCATATCATGTATCTATAATTATTAATTCACTATAGGACATCATGCCACCTTATCATGTCTTTACACCAAAATCTTACCATGGATAAACATACATTAATCTTTGCCAAATAACCTTAACTTTGTCAAACTTACCTTAATCTCTCCAAAAATCTAACAAGACCTTCATGGAGGGAATAACTAACAAAAAAGGCTCATGACTCACTCTCCTACACCTTAAAATAGACTTTAAGATTACTATCACTTAACAAGATACCTTTGTGACCAATTTTGACCAATAGACTAAAATGAAGACTCGTTAAAAGATCATTAACAAGATTAAACAAGTCTAGAAGAAAAGTTTAAAATTGTACCCCTTCATGGTAACCAATTTTGGATAACATATTTTTTGACCTCTTAGGGTTGAAATATTTCTATGCATCTATAATGTTTTACTTCTTGCATCCATTGGGATATGGAGTCATCTCATTTCAACTCAAACATGACTCAACCTTGAGAACTTGACTATAAACCTCTTGAAACAAATTAAACAACTGACTACCTTCACCAACACACACAAAAAGACAAGAAGCAAACACACCAAATCAAAACACTAAAATAAACAAGACACATTATGATAAGAATCACTTACATAAAATAAAACAATAAACTACTATGTAAAACTAACCTTTAAGACTTGATCCTAATCAATCAAAAAGAAACATATTTGATTCTTATTCATGTGATGAACAAAGATGATGTACAAGTGGTTATTAAATCTTTTTTCTTGATTTGGAAGCTCCTTCCTTGACCACCATTATCTTTGGATTGACATCAAATAGATATACAAAAAATCATTTCCAATAATGATAAAATAATCTTAAATTCCATTATTTACCTTATACTTCTATCCATCCTTGTAAATTTGAGAGACCTCCTATGTGACCATGTATTGACTCATAAAGGTAGAAACAACCTCAATTCCTATTAGTTTATCTAACTCCATTTATTGCTCAACTTGAGGATTATAATATTCATCAAATCTTACTACATCATGACTTTAAACCTCTTGGTGATGGTTTATAAGTATTGTTGGCCTGATAAGAGCTTTTTACTTCTCATTAACAACTTCATTTTATTCTTCTTGAGGTGCTAAACTACAAAAATCTTCAAATTCCTTTAACATGTCAAAGTAGGACTGCCACATGTCCTCAATACCTCCTTGAATTTTTTCATCAAGATCAAAAAGATCATATATGATTATGTTCTTTTCGATACCTTTCTCATTCATGTCTTCATCATGATCATTAGCCAAGATAACAATCTTAGCATTCTCATCATGGGTTTTAGGTTCACTATCCAAACTAGAGAAATTATTCTTATCTCTTCCCAAAATGCATATTCTTCTTGGTCACTTGAAATCATGACAAATTCAATTTCATTCTAACCATTCTCTAAAGGGAAAACAATATGATCAAATGCTTCAAACTCTTCAATAAACTCATGACATAGCTATAAATTTTATTCTACAAGCTCTATCTCTTGTTCATAAGGATAAAAAATGTTAAGTTTCTTCATGAAGACTTAAATCATACTTAGATGCAATTTGATCCACTAATGCAATGTCATTTTTTCCTTCATCAAGAATAAATCTATGAAAATTGAAATGGTCTTCTTATTACTCCATTAAGAATAGAAGATAATTTTCGCTTTAAAGGTCTAGTTCATCATGTTTCTTTGGTGTTAATCCTGATTTATCCTCTTATTCATCAACATAAAATCCATACCAACCAAGTTGATCCACTTGATCATTTGTGACATCTTGAAGGCTATCCAACTATTGGCTAAAAAGTAGAGACTTTTTCTCATATTTGAGAGTTGATTTAGTTTCCTCTCTACCAATGGGGATACCAATGACAATATCCTCATCATATACACTAGAATCACTCTCTTTAAAACCTTATTGAGATCCACTTACAACTATAACATTTTTCTTCTCAAGGATAGCTACCTCATCATTATTTATTTACAAGCTCTCCTTCAAAATTTAATGCTCAAATTCTTCCCTCAATGAAAATAGTTATCCTTCACAAAATTAGTGGGTGGGAGGGAAAGAGACTTCATTGGTTTGCTTGAAACCTGATAGAGTGTCCTTCCAACTTAGGATTATTGGGGGGCTAGGATAATTGTATTACTCTTGGAGAGATGGAGAATGGAATTGTGTTGAGGATGGTTCATTATTCTCCTTCCACTCCTTAATTTATCTATCAAAATTTGATGTGTCTTGAATTTTATGATAGCTATAACTTCAAGGGTAGGTGAAGAACTTGAGGAACTTGGGAACTCTCTTGACTTGACCTCCATAAACTTCTCTATTTCTTGAATTTTGATAGTCATGGGAGAAGGTTATTTCTACAGAGTAGGCATGAAATTATCAAGGATATTAGTCTCATAAGTTCTCCAATATGGAATGGTTTTATGCTCTTGAGGGAGAGTGTATAAAAGTGACATTGGCATGTACCTCTCTTGATTGCATAGTGCAAGTTGGGTTGGGTTTGTTGTAAAGAAGGTTAATGAGAATGGTGTTCAAGAATCCTCACTTATTTGATAGCATGGGAATAATATTAATTTGTGGGTGACCTAAAGAGTGGATTGAACCTCTAGATATGGCCATATCCCTTGATGCATCACTTAATAACTATCACTAAACTAACTACTTGCAAGGGAAAAGAAAGAGAGAAATTAAATTAAATTAAACTAGGGAGGTGATGCACCAAATTTATCTCATCAACTTACATATCATACACTAAGAACATGAACTAAGATTGAAACTAATTGCACAACTAAAATGGAGTCTCTAAACATGAATGTTTCACATAAAGGTTATATAATGATGCATAGACTAAGGGGTTGATCAAAAGGTATAAAATACACTAATGAATTCTTCCAAATTCAATCCACATAAGGATATTTAAATCACTCTATGTAACCTTCAAAGCTGACTAACACCTACAAATAGGTAAGAGATTGGATAAATGAAAAGAGGTTGTATACACCATCATTAAAATTCATCAACTAACATAAAGCATACACTATTCAAAAGCATAAAATAAGGCTAGAAATCAGTTTTATTCATCTCAAAGGTAAAGTACCAGTGTTAATTTGGATAGGGCTATAGCATATCCAATAAAATAAATTTAAATAATGCAAAAATTAGCCATACATATAGGAAAAGGAAGAAGAGATAGATATAAGAGGTGTCAAGAGGATATGTAAAATTCATGTAACAAGTTACAAGAAAAATAATATTCCAAAATATAGTTATGAAGTCCTTATTTAATATGTGTGTGCTTGATTTGATGACAACTTGAGCAACATGGTGTAAGAGTTATTCTTGTCTTAGTGACTCACTCTTGAGCACTTGAAATTGTCTATTGAAGTGATAATGAAGTGACCAATCATATTATTTCGGTATAAATTCCTTAAAAACCTATCTAACATCCATAATTAATCATTTTTCCACCTTTACTCTATAGTTTTCTTCATATTTCCCCCATTTTATCTCTTGGAGGCCTAATCTTTATATCCCTATTTTGGTGAAAAGTTCCTTAGTTTGAGAGATAAAAAAAATTAAATTAAAGCTAATATAATATTTTGGAACCTATTATCCCTTTATATCTTCACCCAAAAATCCAGGTCACAACTCCCAAGGTAGATCCACCTTTTATATATGCACCTTTCCTAATTAGGCATAATTAGGCCTAATATAAGCCTGCAGTCCTATAGAACCAAAAAATATGTATGGTACCACATAAAACCCACTAAAATACTTTATTTAACATCAAAAAAAAATTGATTACAAATTTTCAAGATATTTTATGTTTTACAAATTGAGTTAGGTGAGGTGCAAGCTTTCCTAGCCATAGTTTGTAAAAGTATAGGCCTAAGTAGGCTGAGAGCTAAAGAAATTTCATGGATATATATATGGGGTTTTCAAGACAAAAAAATACCTATTTAAGGTCTACCCAAACTTCACTCAACTCTTCAAGTCACTAGTTTTTCAAGATCAACCTTCAAATCCCTCAAATCATTTAAATTTCTCATCATTTTATGTGCATTTTAGACCGTGTGCATGGTTCTAGGTGTTTTTTGGTTTTATGATCCATTTATAAATAATAATAAACATTATAATTCATTAAATTTCTTCCCCAAAACTTAATATATCCATTCAAATCACCAAATCCAATGCAAATATTACATATTTCTTTGGATTCTTTAAAACAGGGTTGTGGAAGGAGTTCTTAATGGGCTTGTACATGCTTCATTACTTTTGATTCTTTAAGAGCTCAAAGAAAGGTATTTATTTCAATTATAATCCTTTTTAAAGTTTAATTATACCATTATATCATATTACATGGTTTTTTACACTTCATTTGTGTTCAAACCTCATCTTTCTCATGTAAAATTAGCTCTCTTTCTTAATAATGTTAACCTACAAGTCTACAGACATGTACGCTTGCATTTATCCTAGATTAATCCATTGATGATGTTATATTTGGTAATTTAATCCATATATTTATATAATTATAACCTTAGACCAATTTTCAATATCAAACACCCATTTAAACACCTCAAGTTGTCTTAAAACACCTAACTTTTGTTTGCAAACACTAAAATGGCTCTCTTTAGGCATGTAGCCTATTAGTGCATCTCAATAATGATATTTGGGTTTGGTACATTATTTTTTACTCCTTTTATAGTCCATATTTCTAAATTTAATTTAATTAAATCTAATTTCACCTAAACTATCACTCAAGATCTCAAATGACTGCTCATAATACCCTTTTTCTTGACCTTAATGGTTATAGATGTACATTTAGATAGTGTATGCATTGGGTGCATACTTGGAAGTGATTTAAGGGATATATGGATTAAATTTTTAACTATTATAATTTATCATCATCATTATTTACTTAATTCTTAGGTCTATTTTCTACTTTTTTGCATTTGATACCTTATAAGAGAGTCCAAATCAACATTGCTAAAGGATAGTCACCTACAATATTGGAGTAAACATGTTCATAGAATGAGTTTATCAGTATTATATATGATCCTTTAAATAAAATAGGTCACTAACATAGATAATAAACTAGTGTTCCTATAGGTTTCTTGAGGAACAAACCCTTGAAGCAGAATTACTCCCTTTAGACTCAACAATCATGAAACCTCCTTCAACAAGGTCTTCACCAAAACACCATTTAGCTTGCCTTGATCACTTATTTTGTGGATTAACCAGTCCCAAAAAATGGAAAGTGACTAAAAAGAGATTAATTTTTTTTTATATTCAATTCAAACACAATTAATCTTCCTTTTCTAGTCATTTTTGATAACCACCTACATGTAGATCTATGCATAGTCAACATACTTGCTAATTCTATTGATATTTAACCATGTTGGTGATTGAATGAGGTATGAATAAGGTATAGGAATATATAATGAGGATATTAAAATATTATCCTTGAAAAAAAACCTATTTTATGCCCATATAAATCATAGTTATTAAGAACCCTACCTATTGTAGACACCTAAAACTGGCCACAACTAGCCTTTAACTAGATTTCAGATTGATTCCTACTAATGATCACAAATTAATCCTAGGAATAATTAAACATATAAAATTTTATTGAGAATAAATAATAAAATATCATATTCATGTTGAGACATACCTAATTGGTGTATTATACTATATTCAACAATAGCCTCTCACATATTTATCCCTAATCACGTTGCAACATCACAACCTTCAAGTTGGCATATGGACTTATTAAGTGGGACACTTACATAAATAAAATATTGAAAGTGATAAAAGGATAATAAAAATTAAATAATAATTTAAACAAGATTAAATTCCTATTTGAATTATCCATTTGAAATTAATAAAAATATAAAAAAAGAAATTCAAAAATTTAAAATATCATAGGCTTTCATAAATGCCTTTATGAGTTATCAAGCTATTTTAAAATATCTTAAAATATATAATTTGAGACCCATGCCTATTAAATACAAATCATAATTACTTGAAAACTATTAATTCTATTGGAGTTAGTTTTAACTCACCTTGGATGATAGTTAATTCTGAAGGCTATAAATGCAAGGCCATACCTCTTAATTTATAAGCTTGGATATTATAAAGATATTATGTAGGATTTTTTCCATAAGACCCATACATGTAGTGTTATAATTCCCAAAATATTAATCCAAGAAACATAAAATCTAAGGTGCTAAGGAGAGAAGGAGCCAAACAACCTCCATTGTCAAAGACTTTTTGATGCACAAGTCGAGTAAGCCATTCAAAAAAGAATTAGGAACTACCAAGGAAGGTAAAAGAGTTTTGTATTTTATTTTTTTATTATTAATCTCTCCATATTTTCTAGGCTATAGGTGTTAGGATCTTTGTGTGTTCATTTCATTTATTTTATGAGACTAACACATGACTAACCTCACCTCTATGTCAAATTCCTAATTCACATGTTGGAATATCCAATGGGATGAGATACATCCCATACAACCAAGGAGATTAATATGCACCTCTTATTTTTTCTAATGGATTATTAAGAGTCTTCAAAATTTAAGTTTTAATATCATTTTTCACACAATTCTAGTTTTTAGCAACACATAGGTTACATAGAGACAAAAATCAATTTTGCAAGACCAAGGTTGTTTATCCCTGACTAAAATATATCATTGTGTGAAGAACAAAACATAGTGGAAGCATGATTAATGGGGATTTTCTTGAGTTTATGGTTTTTATTTTGTGGCTAAGAAGCTACATATTACTTTTTTTATCATGTCCTTGTAATATATTATGATAATCATTAATTTTACGTCCATTTTACTAAATTTTTTTTAAAAAAACCATAGTGTTTTTCTATGTTTTTGTAGGAACTAATGTCAATCTCTATCGACCAATGTTGAGCCCTTTATGCATCGACCAACATCGATCTCTATAGACTGACATCGATCCCTACATGGATTGATTTTGATCTCTCTAAGATAGAAAAATAAGAAACTTGAGAGCTCATTTAAAATTATTGCTTTCTCACTCACTTTTGGACTTCTAAGTATGCAAACCTTCTAATAAATTTTAGGTCCTAAGGTGGAAAAATATAAGTTTAAAAATGGTTAAATCTTTCATAATTTGTCTTTGGTGTTTAAAATGAACTTAGTTCTTTACATGCCTTAGTTGGTTTTAAAGTTTTTACAAGTTTTTAAACAAATGCAAAGGGGATAAAACTTCACTACATGTTTAATATTGGTGCACTAAAATGAACTTCCACATTTAGTTACATACTCCTAAGAGTTTTTCATTTTATTCTTATTTGTTGATAGTTGTTTGTTTCTAGCAAATTGAGTGATGTATGTATGGTCTCCCCTCATCCCCTTTAGAGAACTCAGGTGACCAAAAGTGATCATTCTTTTCCTTTGTCACTTTATTTTGAAGCATTAAAATAAATTTACTAAGGCCCTCCCTAAATCTATATCATTTGGGTGACCCTAAAATGAACTTAAAGTTTTTTCACTTGTCTTTATTTTTCATGAATTTTGGCTTGTGAGTGGGATTTGATCACCTCCTCACAGTTTTTATAGGGAAGTGTTGACCTAAGAATTCATCTCCCAACAATGTTTCAACCCCACTCTATAGTGGGGTATATAAATTGAGATGGTGAATTATTGAGATGGTAGTTTGAGTAGTTAAATTACCTCTATTAATGACTGTTGGCCTTGAAATGTATGACCAACTTAGACATCTCACTACACTAAGAAAGTGACAAATGTAGTGGTTTTGAAAAGGAAAATACCTTTTCACAATAAGTTGGTTGATGTGGATCTTGAAATGAGCATCACTTATGTTAGACACACTTGGTACCATCTAAAAAGTCAAACAAATTAATAGTTTATGACAACCCCACTTGTCACAAACATATTGATGATGTAGGGAGAGTAGCCTAAATTTATATGTCATAGTATAAACTCTTGAGATAAGAAGGGGACTAAAATATCTAATTTTCATGAAATTTTAATTTTTTATTACCAATTAAAATCCTCTTAAGAGTGATTATATTTATAGAATTTGATAGTATTATGTAACCTTGATAGTTTTAGGATTTAGGATGTTACACTTAGGTGTTTATGTCATTTTATCCTTTTATTACATAGTCATGAGTCAAAATATCTATTTTGTTTGTTATAACATGTAAAAATGAGTCTTGTTTATACATCACTCCTTTTTTTAAGGAGGCATTACACCTCTCATTTGACATTATACATGTGTCTTAGTTTTTTTATCAACCTTTGTGTGTGTTTCTCACTTGATTGAAAAGGGTGTCATTATGCTACCCAATTCATTTTGAATCTCATGCCTTTAATTCTTGAAATAAACCATTGATCATATCTTTAGAGAACAATAACATCATTACTCTACTCGAATCATTTAAAAGACTTATTTACCTTATGTCCAAATTCCAAATTATGCCATTCAGTTTTATCTAGCATGTTATTTAGTCAAAGAAGCTTAATTTTCTACATTGAGTTTAAAATCAGCCTTGACAAGTTAAAATACAAACATTGATTGATTTTTACCTATGCCTTGTGTAATTTTGGCCTAGACATCGATCTTTATCTTCTAGGTTGTGTAACTTACGTTAATTATTTATTCAATTTGAAAACTATTGTTTATGCCTAGATTTGGGAGAAATAACCTATCTTCTATATGTCTATTATTTCATGTCTTATGCCAATTGACCAAGTTCATGTTTAAATATGAATTCTTAGTTTATGCTAAAGTGTTTCAGATTTATTAGATTAAATTTCTTACCTTGTTTTGTTTGAAAGTCCAACTTTTTTGCCTTTTCTAAAAGAACTGGCACATGATTGTTTTGAGCCTTCTCCAAAAGACCTAGCAACTTTTGTTTTCTTAGATTAGACTTGTTTGAAACACTTTGAACCTAGATTTAGGCATTTTGGTTTTTATTCATCCACTTGACCTATTTGTGTAAGACATTTAATGTTAGACTATTTTGTACCAAGTTTTACCATAAACCTTTTAGAGATATAACTCCATTCCTTTATGCCCAAGTTAGACCAAGTTGAAACCATTTGTCTTTTGGACATTTTTTTAAGAGTTTATAGAAATCTAAACCTTTTCATAAAACATTCATCATTGATTTGAATATGTCTCACTATACTCATAGTGGATACATGTATAATCTAAAATATGATAATGTGGTCACACAAGATGAATTTGATAAAGACCCCTATGTTGATGATGTAGTTTATGAGATTGATACCTATCCTCATTATAATGCTCAATCTAGGGAATAAATCCAAGATCCTATATCCCAGTATTTGGTCAACATGCCTCCATAATTGGAGTAGGACCAAGAAAAAAAATGTAGTACCTTGTTAGTGTACCATTGATTGTAAACCAAGTTTAAAAATAACCATTTTATGTTACGATGACATAGACACATGATCCTTATTTTTTTGATCCTAACTTAATTCCAAACAAGGATGATGTTTTAATCAGAGTCATAGATGTAGGGGCCAAGTTTCTAGCATACTTCTCCCATGTAAACTTGCCTAGTCTAATTAGAGTGCCTTACAACATGCCTTATAACTAGACCAATGAACATGCTTCTTATATCAATCATCAAGTGATCATGACAATTATATATCAATACCCATATATGATTATCATATGAAAGGGCCTTATGGAGGACCCTTTTATACAGATGCATAAAGCATACTAGACCTATTTAAACTTAGTGCACAATTTCAATAACATGACCATGTCAAATACTCCTCTCATTGAGTTAGCTCCTTCAAACAGAGTCTTAATTAAATTTATAGGCCAATAAAATTTGAGTATAGAACCATTCATTCAAATCACTTTAGTTGGAAACATATTTGATTCCCTATCTATCAAATAAGTGTCTACTACTTTTACATGGACAAATGTGCCAAACATAGTAGATAACATGAAAGTGTCATCCACTCTAGGCTAAAGTGGTTTTAATGAACAAATAACTAGTCCACAACAAGTGCCTATAGTAAACACCATGAGTGGTTCACAACCACATGGAGAAATAACTTCTACCTCCCAACCACAATAAGCTACCACTAATCCTTAACCAACTACTTCTTCAAGCACACAAACAGAAGGATTAAGTATTTAAGCACCAACTAGTGCCATTCCTCAATAAAACATGATGAATTTTACTCCACCATAACATGTGGTGACTAATATTCCAAAACAATAAGCATAGTCTAATTTACTAATGCATCAAAAGCAAAACATTTTTCCAACTTAATAGGGGGAAACTCATGTTACACTTCATCAAGTAATGACAAGTATACTTCAATAGTTATAATCATAAATGTTGTCTAATCAACAACATATGTTTATTGGTTAGTAACCAATGCTATATATCCATCAAGAATCTACTTCATAATAAGTGTTTCTATAACCATGAGGTACTATAATTAAACAAGTACTAATTAGGCAATAATTACCTTTTATTCCAAATATGACACAAATCTAATGATAGGGCATTATTTCATAATAGGTTACCCTTATTTAGCTAGGTTTTATTAGTCAACAACAATTCACTATTCATTCTCAATAGGCATAGTACTTCACTCAAAGCCACATCCTTCCATCTCAGCCATAATTACCCCAAAACTAGGCCTATATACTAGATTTGAACTATAATATCACCCCTGAACACATGCAATGTAAATAATCACATCCTAATCTTTGAATTAATATTCCTAGTCAATTCCATAACCAAAGAAACATTATACAATAAACCATGCATCCATTATACCCTAGTCAATGGAATATGCCTTTGACCAGCTAGTCTCCACCTCAAGCTAATGTTCCATCTAGTTTCTTGGCATAAGAACTACATTAAATGAGTGATAAAATTGCCTCCATCCAAGATGGGAAATAGAACAAGAAGTTTAATATTAATGACATGTTTTTCTACCCATTTAACATTGATTATTTTAAAATACCATTTCCTCTAAGGTAAGAACCACCAAAGTTTGAAAAATACAAGGAGACACTAAGGCTCACTTAACTAAATTCTTTATTATTTGCTAACCAATAGATTATAGTGACATATACCTCCTAATTTTATTTCCTTAGAGTCTATAAAGATAGGATTTGGAGTGGCTTTTGAAATTACTAAAGAACTTAGTATCTAATTTTGATGACCTTTCAAATAAGTTTGTGTAACATTTTTCTTACAATATTGAACATGAGATTTTGTTGGTAGACTTGAATCAAGCCAAATAGGAGGTCGATGAAAGTTTTAAAAACTATCTATAGTGATGGAGAGTACTTGTTAGTCACTTCACCCATAGTTTACTAGATAAAAAATTAGTCATTATGTTTACCAAAAAGTTTCACTCTAAGATATCTTACCATCTAGAGCTGTAGTATGCATACAATTTCAAGGAGATCATCGAAAAGGGTTTACTCATTAAAAAGGCCATTATTAAGAAAGGGACTATCAAACTCACCTTGTAAAATCAAAAATAGAGTTTGAACTAGAGAAATGGTGAAAATTAGAACCAAAATCAAGTCCAAACTCAAGTATTAAAACTAGCCTTGGTTAGTAATTATGAAAAATCCAATCAGTTTAACCAAAACAAGATTTTTGTTGTAAATGGGGTAACCAATTCATGACATCTACAAATGCTTCAAACATTTTCTACTCAATCAACATCATAAATGAAAATTACTCCTCACTAATAACTTATTTAGTAATCACAACCTTCATAGTAGCCTATACCTTCTCAACAAGCACAACACACTTTGCCTTTACAAACCCCTCCTCTTCTAAGGATGAATGTACGTACTTATCATGTATTTAGTGACCTTAAAGATCCCATTAAAGTCATGTTTTGAAAATTTGCAGATACTAATATGATTAGTTGGCCAATAATGAAGCACTATCTTGAAGGCATCCCTTATCTGGATTGGTAGCAAAAAAATGAATTCTATGAATACCATTAGGTTAATAGGAATAATTTATGCAATTATGTGTAGATCAAACACCTTATTCAAAATATGTTAGAAAATGGGGAGATAACATTGGATAATGTAACTTCTACATCAAATCAAAACCTAGGTATTTATCAAAACCCTTTTCCATAACATAAAAATAAAAACCAATAGCAACAACATCAATAGTATTAAAAATTGAGATAACAACAACAACAACAATTTTTGTAGTAACAATAATAATGTCAACCAAATGAATAGAACCAAGGCCATAATGATGCTAGTAACCGATAGACTTACCACATAGTTACACATGACTAAAATAAGGTTGTAGATAATATTACATGAGGTCACATTTCTACCATTACCATTACTCCAAGACCAAGTGATAACTAAAAAATACCATTGCTAACCAATTCTAATCAACTAACCTATGGCAGTGATCTTTCCTTAATGTGGGATTGCATATAGGTGTACCAACAAGTAGGGTTTACTACTTTTAAACATTGTACCAATAACTCATCATTGTCCTATGACCACACACAAGTGCACCAATAATTAAAAATTATCCTATTTGGTTCCCTTTCACCATCATTTACTAGAAATAATGGTCTTGTATCTAATCTAGATTGTGTAATTACAATTCAACAATCAAATATTACCATTCCAAGCCTATAACCATTTGATAATACACCCATCAAACCCACCATTCTAGATAAGAAAAATCCATGAACTATTATAAAGGAGAAGATGTTTGACACTATAGAATAACTTTAGAATATGCCTACACAAATATCTATTTTGGATTTATTGTGAATGTCTACTATTCACAAGAACATCTTAATGGAGTTCCTCAATAAATCCCAAGTTCCTAATGACATATCCCTAGATAAATCCCAAGGTTTGGCTAGTTATTTATCCCCATGACAATGATTAACCTTTGACCAAAGTGATATGTCATCCCTTGGTCCTCTCCATATTAATCCATTATACATCAAATTTATCATTGCATGGAACAAAATGAAACATGTCCTCATAGACAATGGGTCAGGCCTAAATATTATGTCTCTAAAGATCATCAAGCATCTCAAATACATAACAATTAATCTCCAATCATAAAATATCACCATCAAGGCCTATGATAATGAATAGTGGGAATCATAAGGCACCATTAACTTACCATTTATCATTGGGCCTTTAACCCATGATACATTATACCATGTGTTAAACCTAGATTTATCTTATAATTTGCTCTTGGGTAGACCTTGGATACATGAAATTTATGAAATCCCTTCAACACTATATCAATGTTTTAATTTCTCTCATTCTATCATGGAGGTCATCATTCATAGAGATTTTTAGCCATACAAACATTTAAAACATTTGTAGGCTGAGTATGAAATCTATAACTACCATTTTGGCCTATATCCAATTCTGAATAAGGATAAGGGGAAAGAAATTCTTGTTGATTTACCAGAGGCCAATTACATTAACCTAGATATCCTTGGTTCATCTTCCCACATACCACCACCTGAAATGTTCAATCATTTCACCATCAAATCTAATATTCCAAGAGAATATTTCACCCATGATACATTACAAATTTCTAAGCCTCCATAGAACCCAAAGTCCTATGTAAAACCTAAATCTAAGCCACCTTATATGGAATTTAATCATAAATGAAAATGTAAACTACATAGTTTAGCTCCTCTCATTTTCACACCATCCACTAGCTAAGAGCATGACCCACTTGTAGATGATGAATCCTAGTTATATAATGACAAACTAGTTGGTTTTTTTAAGAATTACAAGTATCCTATTCCTAAAAGGATCATAGAGAAGCACACCTATGAAAGAGGAGGTCTCAATAAAAATCAAGAAGTCACACTTGAGTAGATAACCATGACTTAGTACAAAATAACCTATGTTCTTAGATTTAAACTATCTGGGAGTAACCCCACATATCTTATTCATGTGACAACACCAATTAGTAGTGATTATTATGCCAAAAATAAAGTAGAGTTGTATCATATAATTTAAAAATACCTATCCAATACCAATATTTTTGACACTCATGCCATTTGCACCATTAGACCAATTATTTACCATAATCTACTTCCTCTTTATCACCCTCAACTTATTGCCTAGGAATAATAAAAATCCGTAATGCCTATATATGAGTTTGATAATGATGAGGCCTCTTGTAAATTTCTAGGCCTAAAAGATAATATTCCATTAGGAGACCACAAATAAGGGTTTTCTATCAAACTAGATCCTATAACATATTTTGGAGAAAGGGCGAACACCATTAGCCATAAACAATTAAATAAAACATTGAGGTCCCAAAATAAAAACCTCTTTGAGGCCCTTTTATATCAGGGTAAAAGTAAAGAGAAATGCTAGTCTTTTAATGAAAACTTATTTCAGACACCATTATATGAGGGTGTTCACCTTTCCCCAAACATAGCTCAAAAACCACCTACAAAAAACTTTCTTATGGGTGCAAGTTTAATTCTATCAAACAAGATTCCTTTGATTGAATCATCCAATAGTTTAAAATAATGTTTTTAACATGGCCATACTTACCATTACAAGATTTTTATTCATCTTGCCTAGGGGAACTTGAAGAGCCAATTCAAATAGAATACTTTGTAATTGTAGCCTAATTTAAATCATTACCAACCATTCTATAATATGGTTCAACTCTTCTTATGGAGGACACTACAGAGTTAACATTGAGACTCAATATGACCCAAAATGGATCAAATTAGGCATGCCCCTTACTAAGGAGGAATGTGAAATTTTTATATCCCTTCTAAGGGAATTTGTTGACATATTTCCTTGGGTCTACTAAGACATGCTAGGTTTGGACCCTACCTTGGTTGTACACCACCTTATTGTACATCCTAATGTTAAACCCATGAAGTAGAAAATATGTAAAATTCATCCTTTCATTACTTTTTTAGTAAATAAAGAGTTGAAAATCCTCTTAGAAGTGATATTTATTTGACTAATTGACTATTTAGAGTGGATCTCCATTGTCATGCTAGTTAGTAAGGAGATATAAGGAATTAGAATCTACATTGATTTTATAGATATAAATAATGCCTACCCCAAATATGAATTTATTTTTCCAAATATTGACATGATAAGTGAATCCATAACTAGGTACAAAATGTTTTCATTGATGGATGGATTCTCAAGATTCAACCAAATTCAAATTGCACCAAAAGACTAACATAAAATAATGGTCACTAGTCTATGGGGAACATTTTACTATCAGGTCATACCATTTGGTCTTAAAAAATTTGGGGCCAAATATTAAGGATAAATGACCATAATATTTCATAATATGATGCATGACATTATTGAGTAATATGTCAATGACATACTAGGTAAATAAAAAACTAGGGTCAATCATCCAGCTACACTAACAAAACTATTTGAGAGGCTACATGAATATAGATTTAGACTCAATCCTAAGAAGTGTGTTTTTTATTTACTTTATGAAAATTTTGTGGCTTCATCATGTATTTTAAATTCATTGAAGTCAATCTAGAAAAATTACAATCCATTATTAAGATGATGACACATTCCAATTTGAAGCAGCTTCATAGTTTGTAGGCCAAAATTTAGTCTATTAGATGCTTTATTTCTTAGTTGGCCATCAAATGCCATCCATTTTCACACATTTTGAATAAATGTGTCACATTTCACTAGGAATATGAATGCCAAAAATATTTTTAGTGTTTAAAGGACTATCTTATTAATCTACCTATTTTGTTACCACCTATGCTAGGAAAGACATTCCTACTATACTAGTATACCATATAGAAATCCCAGAGGGAACATGTAGCTCAACATGATGATAATGAAAGGAAAATGTAATGTAATATATAATTCATAAACTAGCTGTGTATGAACATAATTATATGCCCATTGAAAAAACCTATTTATATATGGTCTTTATAGCTTTAAAACTATGAAATTACATGTTAAACAGGAAGACCATAGTTATTTCCAAACTATATCTGCTCAAGTATCTACTATCCAAAAAATATTTATAATGTTGCATGGATAAATGGATCATGTTTTTGATCAATTTTGAATTAGGATACATTAACTATAAGTACATTAAAGTACAAGTACTTTTAGATCATCTTGTTGAATCACCCCTTGCTAATAATGAGCCTCTCACTTTTCAATTCCCATATCAGTCCATCATGACCATCATTGAAAAATCTCTTGAGGATTAGAAATGGAAGTTGAATTTTTATGGATAATTCAAAACACATGGATCATGGTCATGCCCATTATTTATTACACCATAGGGGGATCATATCCCTAAATCATTTTGTATCATCTTTCCTTGTACTAAAAACATAGCTAAATATGAAGCACTCATCATAGGGCTTTGTTAGGTTATATAATGAAATATTAAAAATATCAAGGTTTATGGTGATTCATAATTAATAATTAAATATTTAAAATAATATCAATTCATTTGATGTCATGTACACATTTATCTCTTTTATCCATCATCCAGACAAGGTAAAAGAATATCAATTCCTCACTAAAAATCGTCTAGTGTCAGCTCATAAACCTTAAACCATCACAATGATACATGATACTATATGTACCAAATCTATATGGTATTCATACATTTTTACCTACCTTAGTGATCCCATTATTCCACCTAACTTATCCCATAAATAGTAAAAGGCCTTTACCCACTAAGCCTCACAATATACCTTACTTAGACTAACCCTTTACTACCACAACTTTGATGAAACTCTACTTCATTCCTTAACTTTGATAGAATCAACATTAGAATTATAGGAAGTTCATGAAGGAGTATGTATATCCCACAAAATTGGGGTTGTGCTAGAAAAAAAGGTCCTATGTAATGGATATTATTATCCAACTATAGATGTAGATACAATTGCGTATGTTAAAAAGTATGACAAATGTCAAAGGCATGCCAATTTGATTCATGCCTCAGACAAGACTTTAAAATCAATGATCACACCATGTCCATTTGATAAATTGGGCCTTGATCTCATTGGGAAGATTAACCCTACCTCCTCTAATGGCCATAAACACATCCTTATCACTACTAAATATTTCACTAAGTGGGTTATATCTATACCGCTCACTTACATGACTAGAATTTTTTTTTATAAATTCATCTTTAACCATCTCATTTGCTGCTATGGTATCCCATATAAAATTATATCTAATAATGGTGGATCAATAAATAATAAGGATTTTAAATCATTATGTGTCGAGTAAAAATTACTCCACATTTTAATATGGAATATTACTCACAAGTTAATAGCTAAGAAGAAGCATCCAACAAAACCATTGTTAACATCCTTAAGAAGATTGTCAATGATATTGGCCATGACTAGCACCTCCAAATATTTTTCACCCTCTAGGCATGTCATACCAATTATTTTACCCCAATAGGAGCTACTTCATATTTTTTAGTTTATGGCACTGAGACCATTCTTCCCATTGAGGTCAAGTTATATTATTTGTTCATCTCTTTAAAACATGTTTTAGATGATGAATCTTACCAAGT
The DNA here is from genome assembly GCA_037957365.1 of Torreya grandis. NCBI lineage: Eukaryota > Viridiplantae > Streptophyta > Pinopsida > Cupressales > Taxaceae > Torreya > Torreya grandis. The sequence goes on along the minus strand of JARHVA010007119.1, from coordinate 728,018 downwards.
AGATCACTTTCAAGAGCTAGAGTTACTTGATGATAAATACATGGCCATAATAAATAGCCTTCAATCATATTATAACTAACTTTATGGCCACTATAGTTGATGCATCAAATATAGAGAATTTGAGCTTAGTGATCTTGTTATCAAAGAAGACCAACCATATACCATGGCCAAATATAAGCACAAGGGCAAGTTCAAATCTAATTGGATAGGTCCATACAGTATTATTTTAAATTATGGATTTGAAGCATACATACTCTCTACACCATATAAGGATAAAATTGCTAAGCTGATGAACATTATACACCTCAAGCATTACTTCCCTTGAGATAGCTAAAGTATTATCTATGAGTCCAATTTCCATTGTTATATAATACCAACAATATTATTTGTACCATACCATTCTAAAATATGCCATATACCATTCTAACATACCTTTCCTATTGACTAGAGTTATTTATACCTTCCCTACCCAATCCCTTTTACCTTGGTTATGTTATATTGGTTTTATGGGCACTTTAAATGATAAGATACATATCAAGTTTTTGCAGATGATTCAAAATTATTGATAGAGGTTATATTTGGAAATTTCATCATTCATTTCTTGTTTCATTCCATTCATGTACTGCTAATCATAACTGCCTTTGGGAAAATCAGAGCATCACCATCATGCTACTAATTATAATTGGCTATGGGAAAATTAGTATCATTTTCCTACACCATTTTTTTCTAAGTATAACCACCTATGGAAAAATTAGGAACATCACCTTTATGATGCTTTTAAATATCACCTTGACTATCATATGCCATATTGTACCATTTGCCTACTTTGCCTAGTTTATGAATTTGCTACTACCTAGTCATATTCCTCTTCTATAAGGTAAAACTATAGTTACTTGAGGTCCCATATTGAGATTATATAGGTATCACTTGATTTACCATGATGTCGCCATTGATTATAACTAGCTATTGAAAAGTCATTCTATTTATTCTACCCACTTGGGCCATGTTTTAATTATGATAATGCTTATAACCACCTTTGAGAAAACCATTATCTCTAACCACCCAACTAGGGCATGTGTTTATTCTACTAATTATTATAACCATCTTTAATAAAATAATTATCTTGTTACTATAATGCTATTTTAAATTATTGTAACTACCTTTGGGCAAATCATTACCTTTTTCGACCCACCCATGCCAATGTTATAACCACCTATCAAAAAATCATCCTGTTTATCTTCCAAACCATGGTAGCTCCATATGCCATTGATTATAATTTCCTATGGGTAAATTAGTATCTTCTACCAATTTCTTCTCTTTAGTCCCATCATTTTATCCTTTTAAGGAATCAATCATTGACCCTTTTTTCCAATCTCTCCCTCGAGGGGGCATCTATAGTTCATCCATTACCATTAAAGTCATAGGAATACATGACATTTTAATTATTTTATAATATTTTAACATGCCTATAGCTTGAAACATCTTCCCAAACAAGGGCTAATTGTAGACACCTAAAATTGGCCACCACTGGCCTTCGACTAGACTTGAGATTGATTCCTACCAACCATTACAAATTAATTCTAAGAATCATTAAATGTCCAAAATTTATTTGTGTATCATTCATCAAATCTCAAAATCATGTTGAGACATCCCTAATTGGGGTATTATATTGTATGCAATAATTGAATTTCATAGATTTATCCCTAATCACATTGCCGCATCACAACTATCAATTTGTCCTATGGACCTATTAAGTGGGACACTTACACAAATAAATCTTGAAAGAGATATAAGGCTAGTCAAAATCAATTAATAATCTAAATAAGAATAAATACCTAGTTGAATTATCCATTTGAAATTAATGAAAATATAAAAAATAAAATTCAAAAATTCAAAAAATTATATCCTTTCATCATTACCTTTATGAGTTGTCAAGCTCTTTGAAAATATCCTAAATTATCTAATTTAAGACCCATGCCTAGTAATTTCATATCATAATTACTTGAAAAATATTAAATCTACTAGAGTCAATTTTAACTCACCTAGGTTTAGTTTGAACCCATTCTAATTTTAAATTCAACCTTAACTCACCTTGGGTGAGAGTTAATTCCTAAGTCTATAAATACAAGGCCATACATCTTCATATCTAAGATTAGATATCCAGAGATATTAATTTCAATTTATTTCATAATAATCATACAAGTAGTGTTATAATGCCCAAAATCTTAATCCAAGCAACATCAAAACCAAGGTGACAAGGAGAGAAGGATCCAAGCAACCTCCATTGTCAAAGGCTTCTTGATGCACAAACTAAGCAAGCCATTCAACAAAGCATTTAGATATCCTAAGGAGGTAAAAGAGTTATATTTTATGTTTTTATTGTGATTTAATTTAGTGTTTATTACTAATCTCTCTCTAGTGTTTAGGCTAGAGGTTTTAAGATCTTAGTGTGTTCATTTTATTTATTTTATGAGACTAATACAAGACTAACCTCCCCTCTATGTCAAATTCTTAGTTCACACCTACCACCTTCAAAACAATAAAAACACAATTTTTTTGCTACCTTGGCTACCCAAATGCGTTAGTTGATGATGGAGGATGATGTGAGAGGACTAATCAGGTCCCTGAGGAGCTCAAAAAAATAACCATGTGCATCTATTATCTTACAACTCACTAGAACAAGAAACATTATACTTGTGCAATTTTAATAGGGTTTTGGGTTGTTTAACTTATTAATGATTTTTCATAAAGTTAATAACATATAACCTAAAACTAATGCATATAATATTGAGGTAATAGGGTACCCTATCCACCTCTAAGATCATTTTTTCAACTCTCTTTCCTCTTCATGGAATGAACACTTGAAAATGGCCTTCATGAGCTTATAAAGAGGTTGATGGAGAATATGAAACTTTTATTGCATTATTTAGACCTACCAATGCTATTAAAAGACCTATATAACTCTAAAAATCCATGTAAGACCTTAAACAATCAATTTATAACATTAATTGACCACCTCCATGTTGGAAAAAATGCTTTGCAAGCCATTAACAAGTGTGTTTATATGTTATACTTTAGTTTATTTATCTTTGGAGGGTCCCACCACTCCTTGAATGTTGAACTAGCCTATATGAACATGTGTGAGGGAGGAATAACTTCTAAAAATCTTATACATGCAGTGGAGACTCCAAAATTCACTTAATTCTTCAAATCAACAAAGGTAAACATTGCCTTAATTTCTCCAAAACTACCTTAACTTTTGATAAACATGAAATATTAATGTTTCATATTAACATATCATGTATCCACAAGTATTAATTAACTATAGGACATCATGCCACCTTGGAAGGTTAATCCACTAACATCTTACCATGGGTCAACATAGATCAATCTTTGAAAAAGAATCTTAACTTTGTCAAACTTACCTTAATCTCTCCAAACATCTAACAAATACTTCATGGAGTGAATAAATGATAAAACAAGGCTTATGATTCACTCTCCTAGACCTTACAATAGACTTTAAGATGAAAAGTACTTGAAAAGACACCTTTATGACCAAGTTTTAATAATAGACCAAGACCAAGACTCATCAAAAGATCATTAACATGATTAAATAAGTCCAGAAGAAAAGTTTAAAATTTTACCCCTTCATGGTGGCCAATTTTGGCTAACATTACTTCTAACTCAGAATGCCCATAATAAGTCTTGAAAGATATTTTTATAATATCCTCCTCTTGAGTTCTCAACTGATGATACCCAACATGAAGATCAGTTTTTGAAAAGACTATCACACCATACATTTGATCAACAAGATCATCAATACGAGGCAAGGATACTTATTCTTGATTATTTCCTTGTTAATTATTCGGTAGTTAATGCATAAATGAAGGTTTTTACCTTCTTTGCATCAAACCTATTGTGTTTTACTAGAATAGTTTTTTTTAATTTAATTAATCAAATTAATCTTAACAAATATCATCATGAAGAAACCTACAGAGTGTGATCGTTAACTAAATACATTATTTACAGCATGTCAATGAAAAGGCTTATAGCTAATCTATTTATCTAATGATTAGAATACCAATATTATATCAAAAATAGGTACAATGTTGATTCTATAAATTAAGATTGCATTAATTCATAAAATTATTGTTATAAATTCAACCATGATTTATATAATATTATATCCAACTATTGTATGATACATATGAATAAAAAGTATAGTTTCAACAATATAAATGTCTTAATAATAATATGCAATGATACAAATCTTCACAGAGCATGCAAGTCTCAACAAAATTATAGTATCTATAAGTAATATCAAGTGTAGTCTCTAGTGTAGTACTATTATGGGGAGGTAGATCATCATCCAAGTGATTTTCCATACCAACCATGGACCATTGATCGCCTGCACTATCTCCTAACTAGGGAATATCCCTCCCTTCATAGATGTGTATATAATGATGGTGAAAGAATCTAGAGTGGAAAAATAGAACCCATGTGTTTTAAGATAACTAATACATAATTTATACCATAAATAAATTAATGTTAACATGATATCATACAAACATGTAGACTATATCAAACATATGAAATGGAAATGTTTAACTATAAATATTAGTTTGGCCAAAGTTTCCATATAGTTATTGATTACTAGGATCAAGCAATTTCATACACACAACTCAATAGGGTTACATCTTATCTATGAATTAGTGTCACTAATTAAGAAATTGGAATCCATCACACTACTTATTTATGGTCATTAATGTGATATTTGGTTATATATGTAATAAGATAAAAAATTCCAAGAGATTTATACATAATATTTCCTACTAGAATATTTAAAATGTGTTAAACATGGAAATATTAGATACATACATTTAGTCCATAAAATGTAATGCAATGTAACTTAAAATACCTAATTTTATTATTCCATAATAAATTAGATAAACATAAATTTGAAAATCAGTCCTCAATAAAGTCATACCTTCCCAGTAAGAAATTTATCTAAACTAAAAGTTAAATAACATAAATTTCCATCTTATTTAATTTATATCCAACAATAAATGTACATTAATAAGCTATCTCAACTACTAATAACATTATAAGATTTGTATTCCATTTTAATACCACATATTTACATGTTCTATTCAACCATTCAAACACAACTATTATTCAACCATGATAGCTCAAATGACATTACACCCATATATATTTTTCATACCATGTAATGTTTTAGAAGTATTAATCATATATGTATATCTAGATTTTAAATATGTCTCTGATATATTTTTTAATACCATATGTGTGTGTGTGTGTGTGTGTGTGTGTGTGTGTGTGTGTGTGTGTGTGTGTGTGTGTGTGTGTGTGTGTGTGTGTGTGTGTGTGTGTGTGTGTGTGTATGTGTACACACACACACACACACACACACACACACACACACACACACACACACACACACACACACACACACATGTACACATACATACATACATACATACATACATATATATATATA
>JARHVA010007119.1:670000-720000 GCA_037957365.1 Torreya grandis | reverse complement strand
GAGTTTAATTATTTGAAAAATCCTCTTTTAGGCTTGCAAAATGTATAGTTTGCATTCATAGTCATCTCATTGCTTTGAAAATGTTTCCTTCACATTGGAGATTATGTTTTGATGTTGTTTAAGAAATGGTCCTAGTGTATATTATGCATTAAATCATTTAAAATTGCTCTTGAATTGTATTGAAATCAATCCTTGCATGTTCCTTTCCATTCTATGATTTCCTTGTATGTCTACATCAAAAAACTCTACCTACAGGAGCATGTTGATGTCACAAATGAAATTATTAATGTTTTACATAGTATTTAACCTCTTGGGATCACTAGTGTACATTAAAATTCTTTATGGAGGTATGTAGGTGTTCTAAAGTTACAAACTTAGAGAGTGTTCTCAGTCTTACCTATATAGAGGAGATGGCCATCTACATCTGATGCCATAGATATGCCTTCTAGATATTTTTTAAAAATTAATCAATCCAATTTAAGGTTATTTTATATGGAAATGCCTAGATAAACCTATTGATCATCTTAGTTTGACAAGGAAAGTGTCAAATCATCAAATAAAAGGTTGGACTATGATCAGGCCATATTGGGTCCCCTGTCCCTAAAAATGACAAACTGAGGCCTTGAATGTTTTTTAAATCCTCAAAAAATTCACTTTATATATGATCCAATATTTTGAATTAGATAACTTGGTAGCCCTATTCACCTACAATAATTGTGCCAATTTTAAGAAGTAAAGGGTGAATGGAGATTGGATGTTTTAAAACCTAAAGATAGATAAAAACTACTAAATCAAGGTAGTGTTAACTACAAGTTATTGATCAAAAAAGTTAACTTTGCATCACATTGTGGTCTTTAAGTGTGTGAGTGATGTATAGTGGAGCTAACTGATAGTATCATCCTTACTCTATTTATCCTTCATGTTTAAGAAAGAGTTCTGATATTAGCAGATAATGTGAAGTATATTGAATGTACTAAGCTCTCTTGCAAGTAGGAAATTGTATATATGGTGTGAAATCTACCCCTTAGGTTAAGTATCTTATTGATTGTCTTAAGAATGCTACCTACACATTGAAACACTATGTTAGGATCCTTCAATGCATAGAATTGGTCTTGAAAAGTATTTTTTCTTAGTATAAGTATGATAATCTATGGGATATATCATATTACATCACCTCTCTAGTATAGTTTCCATTTTGTGTAAACTCTTGACTCTTTTCATGAAAAAGCATTAGATTAGGTGAGAGGCACTTAGAGAAGAATTAAAGGAGATATATCTTTCAATCTTAGAGATTCATCTCTCTTACAAGTTCCAAAAAACTTGAGAGATGATTTAATGTTGTATCAAAGTAAGGGAGCCTCATAGAGTGTCCTAGGGTTCACAATTTGATGACAACAATTATGGCATGCTCAGTGGGATAGTTGGTCTTAATTATTTCATGTCAAGGTGAATGTTGGTCTTGACAAGCCCAAAGTTGAAGAAGTGTTTCTAATCCAGCATTTGGTGACTCCAAAAGGTGAAAATCTCTGGTTGTAGATCAAGTTTTCCACATTTTACTTCATGGTCCTCACTAGATCATCTTCTAGTAGAGTCTTCAATCAAGTTACTCTACCTAAAAATCCTCTTGAAGAGAAACATCCTGAACCATTCGTAACTTGTAGAGATCTTGAACAAGAAGGTTTTGAGGAGGAAGAAAGAGTTGATGAGATAGGACATCAAGAAGAGGAAGAAGAGATGGCTAAGAAACATCCTTTCCTAACCTTCAACACCCAAAATCTATTCAACCTTCTTGCATATGACCCTATTCCTCCCAATGCTACCAAAAATATTCCTAGCTTTAATGAAGAGGGTCGTATTACCCCATTTGACCACATTAGGGACATTTTAAAATTTTGTAACTTCCATAATGTCACTCAAGCCAACATATCCATTAGATTGCTTGCCATGTATTTAAAAAGTAAGGCACTTGATTGGTATAGAAATTTGGAAGGTGCTTGAAAATAATTAGGATGACTTTGGGGAATTATTGGTGAGTAGGTTTTAGAACAAGAGAGATCACTCTTCATTAATCCACTAGTTAAATGTGATAAGGAAAGGTCCTTATGAATCCATGGGAGATTCAATGAAATATTTCAAAGAACATGGCATAGGTTACCACCTATCATGAGGCCTCCTCCAAGCTTCATATTACTCACCTATCTCAAGGTTATCAACACTAATGTGGCCATAATGTTACAATCAATGAGAGGATTCAATTTACTTGAGGCATATGAGATAGCCATTGAAGCTGAGAATAGTTTGATATAATGTAGGAAATTACCTCCAAGTGTCTCTATGCCCTTAGTATTTCATGGTTTAGTTGAAAATCCAAGCATAGCACAAGTTTTTAATACCAATGTCAAGCCTAAAACCACTCCCAATAATGTAGATAATTCCATATATAAGGATGAAATGATTAGATCATTGCAAGTCTAGCTCAAACAAGCCTAATCACATGAAAATGTTCCACCTAATCTTGAATGCTCTCCTCAACAAGCCTATAGACTTACACCCTAATACAACTACCAAGGAATAGGACAAGGTCAACAAGATTTCAATAGGCAACCCAATGCCTATAACCCTAATTTTATTCCATCTACAAGGGTTGTTCCAATCCATACTAATTTAGTTCAAGGAGAAGAACATATGGATCATTGGGGATAATCTCAAGGTCAATTTTAGTATGATTGTGGAGAAGGTTGTCATGCTTTTTTGGCATAATAATGAGCTACTCCTTACCTTACATCATAAGAAGAAAATCTCATACAAGTGGACACTCATGGAGAAGGTAGCAGCCAAGGTACAATTCTCATGAACTTTTAGAAGGATGATGATTATGTGTTAGATCAAAGTACATCATTAACAACCAACACAAGATCTAAAAATAGAGTTGTGGTAGATGTTCTTGAAGCACATGTGATTATAAATGATATGATTTTAAGGACACAAGGTGTGAATCCTAATGTAGCACCTCCTACGAGTCACATTTCTCATCAAAGTTAGAATGCAAGAAATGTTATCAAGCCTACCATGCATCAAGTACATACTTCCTCACTACCTCCAAAGATGCAATAAAAGGTAAATACTTCCACTATAAATATTATTAACTCTTTAATGAATACCAAGACTATCATATCTCTTTAGGCAGTCTTGTAAATGCCTGGTCAAAAGGAACTCCTACAAGAACAACTTGATAATATCAATGTAGCCCCTCAAGCTCTAAGGTACCATGGTGTGGCCCTTGCCAACACACCAAGTCATGTCTTAGAACCCTCCACCAAATTTGAAAATCCTCCACCTTTCTACCTCACACTCATTTTAGGAGACAAATTGGTTCAAAATTGCATTGTGGATAGTGGGGTTAGTACCATGGTTATGCCTAAGGTGGTTTCAAATAAGTTAGTGTTAAGGTATGAACCACATAGCAAGGGAGTGTTGCAACTTGATGGAACTCCAACGAAGATAGTGGGAATAGTTAAATATTTGAAAGTTTTTATACATGATTGTCTAAGCTTCCCCATTGTGCAAGACATTGTGGTGGTAGACCTCCCAACCCACTTTGTTATTTACTTGTCAATGGACTTCATGGCTAAAATAGGAGGATATCTTTCTACTTATTGAAATTTTATAAATTTTAAAATAAGATATGGAACCAAGGTGACCATAAGAACATATCCTTTGGAATGGTTTCATATTAAACCATATGTGGAGTCAAGTTCAAATAAGAATTGTTTGATTAGTGAAGAAGAATAAGGTGTCATAGAAGGTGAAGCATCCTCTCCTCTTCAATGTATTTCTGACCCTTTCCTTGATGAGTATGGTATTGAAACATATGAGCATGATGCTTCTGAATCCATGGAAGAGATTGATTTGGGGACTTATTGTGTACATGAGGAAGATAATCCTATACCTCCACTTGCAAATGAATATCATAAAGTATAAGAGGTATGTCCTACTTTGTCTACTCCTCCTCAATATGAGAAAACACTTGTCCAAGATTGTAATGAGTCCCATGTGGCCAATAATAAGTCATGTCCATCTTGTTTCCCACCTAGTATAATTGTTTCTCCTCTAAGTCATGCCATTGATAGTTTTAAAGAATCTCTTATTAGCTACCAAAAATGCATGATAGAGTTTGATACTAGATATAGTGGTGATCAAATCATTCCTAGTTTTTGTATTAAGATCATAAGGAATAGGTTGGAAAAAATAAAAAAGGATTGGATACCTATGGAGGAGGCTAATTCATCATATTATACCTATGAGGTACTTGAGGTTTGTAGCCTATTTTGTAATCTAGAAGAGAAATTGATAGCCCATGAAACCAATTCATCTTGGCAATCTCAAGATGTCCCAAACTTTTTGTCCATTTCCCAAAATGTCTCTTCTTTGGAGTCTATCCTTGAGAACAAACAAAAGAGGGAAGAAACCATGGTGGAATAAGTAAAATTATGTGGAAAATATTATGAATAAGGAATAGATGTTTCAGATTGGTTGAATGATGAAAAATATCTAACTCCTTGTGAAAGTGATGATCCTTGTGTTGAAAAGGATGCCTTAGAAGGAATTCTTTTGAATCTTGAAGAAGAAATGTTTTCTCTCATTATTCCTTTACATGATGCAGATCAATCAAAATATGATGGATTATGGAAGATATTTAAAGATATATGTAATGAATTTGAAAGCCAAAAAGGGCCTACAAGTCCTATAGAACTGACCACAAGCCATGATAAACTAGAAGTTGGAAAATAGGTATGTGCTGAAGAATATTATCACCAAGAGAGTTTAGATCAAGATGTAGCAATATATGATGATCTTGGGCCTCTTGAAGGTGAGTTAAATATTGATTCTACAATCACTCATAAATATTATTATACCATCATAAAATAGGAATTTAATCAAGAGATACTTCCACATTTCCATGATATAATACTTCTTGGAGAGTTTAAAGAAAGTGTGATGATTGAGAAAGAAGATGAGATCTATCAAGGAGACATGAACTTGTAATAAGATATCCTATATATGGACATGAAAATTTGATGTGAGGAGATAAGAGGGAAACAATTTGAGACATGTTTCAAAAATCAAGAAGAATTTAATTACTTGGGAAATCCGTTTGAGATGACTTCACCAAGTCTTATGACAAGTCAAGGAATAAAGATAAAACATGAGTCTTTTAGCATCATACCCAAAAGGAAGCATACATGGAATTATATTTCATCCAATGAGGAGGGAGATTAGATATACTCCCATTTTTATCCAAGAAGGGAGTATGATCAAAATGAAAGCACATACTAGTTTGTTTTTAGTTGTGTTTTGTGTTCCCTAAGTGCTTAGTAGCACAAGTGTGTCTTTATTTTGTGTTTGGCTTTTGTCTTGTGTGTGTTGTTATTTATTTGTGTGTTTTGTAATGTCAGTTATATTTTGGTCAATCAAAGGTATATTTATGTCAATCTAAGTGCTCATATGCGTGACTCCATGCCCAATGGAAGAATGAGGTAACTAGTTTTAGGCATAGCTGGCATGCCACCCCTAGGAATCACCAAGAATGTTGACCAAATTTGACCCAAAGTCAAATTTAGGTCAAAAAATAATATTTTTTAAATTTTAATAATGTTCTCATGTGTCTTATAGGGTGTTATGTTAGTCTATTATCTTACCCATCCTCTCCATAGTCCTTGTTGAAGCCCACCCCCTATGCATTAAGCTAGTCAACTTGAGTCAAAGGTTGGTCAACCCTGGTCAAAGGTGGTCAAAAGGTAAATTTGTATTTATAATATCATAAGGTGGTCCTTAATATGTTTTAGTATGTTCAAAAGTCATAAATTGGCTATAGGTTATGTCTCATGTGGAAAAAGGGGTCTTTTGGTCATTTTTTAGCCCATTTAATGACTTGTAAGAATTGTCATACAAGAAAAAATCACACTAAGGTGAGTTTAAATGTGGATCATGTCAATAACAATTATTTTCTAGGAAATAAGTATTTATGTTTATCAGATGGTAGTTTTCCCTTAAAAACATGAGTTTTTGGGCACTTGTACAGACTTCTCAAGTACACCATCAACTAAAAACATGGGAAAAGTAACTCTTCATCTCCAATAATCCATTTAATTTCTTGTTTTTCAAGAGGTATTCAAAAAAATTCATCTACAACTTGTTTTCCTCTATTTTCACTTAGCAAGAAAAGAAAGAGCAACTTCATGCACTTGGTATGGGACGTACAAGTGGAATTGGGAGGAGTGATTTTGGGGTTGGATATTAATCTAAGTACACTTAATTTTCATAACAATACATTTATATTTGTTTCATACTCCTTTATGAACCATCACTTTTTCCCTAGGCACCTTTTTAGGCATGTTCAACCATGAGGGGGTCACTGTTTGAGCTTGTCTCAGAGTTTATTATTTTGGATTGATGGATTTATGTGTTTTAGGTGTCTCTACATGATTTTAAATATGTTTCCATGCTTATTTTTTTGGAGAGTTAAATTTTTTGAGAAAGCATCTTCTAGGCTTGCAAAATGTCTAGTTTGCATTCACATTCATCTCATTGCTTTGAAAATGTTTCCTTCACATTGGAGATGATGTTTTGATGTTGTTTTGGAGATGATACTAGTATATATTAGGAATTAAATCATTGAAAATTTCTCTTGAATTGTATATAAATTATTCCTTGCATGTTTCTTACCATTCTATGATTTCCTTATATGTCTTAGTAAAAAAAGTCCACCTACAGGAGCATGTAGATGTCACAAATGCAATTTTGAAGGTTTGACATGGTCTTTAACCTCTTAGGATGACTATTATACATTAAAATGTTTGATGGAGGTATGTAGGTGTTATAAACTTGAAAACTTAAAGATTTTTCTTAGTCTTGCATGTATAGAGGAGATAATTATCTACAACTGATGCCAAAGATATGCCTTATAGATGTGTTTCAACAATTAATAAATCCAATTTAAGGTTCCTTACTATGGAAAGGCCTAGAAAAACCTACTGATCATCCTAGTTTGACAAGGAAATTTTCAAAGCATCAAATAGAAGGTTGGACTATGATCAAGACATATTGGGTCCCCTATCCCTAAAAATGGCAAACAAAGGCCTTGAAGGTTTTTGAAGACCTCATAAAATATAATTTCTAGATGATTCAAGCTTTCTAATTAGACAAATTGGTATCCATATTCACCTATAGAAATTTTTTCATTTTTTATAAGCAAAGGGTGAATAGAGATTGGATGTTGCAAAGCCTAAAGATGGCTAAAAACCACTAAAGCAAGGTAGTGTTAACTACAAGTTATTGATCGAAAAATTTAAATTTGCATCCCATTTTGATGATATTGGACTATGATATCAAGTTGAATCATGATATTGGTTCAAATTATGTTTTCATGATAAGAGGCCATGAGAGAAGGAAAAGTCCAATGTCTTGAATCCCTAATGAATACTTCTCTGTCTATACATAGGACTGTGAGGAACCACCTATAGGCAAAAAGGTCAAGGTTTGTGAAATAGGAATTATCATGAATAAGGTGAAGGAAATTTTATGTTTATAATGAAATAAAAGAAATTCATGCATCAATTCCACCATGAACAAGTCCATTATTGACCTAGAAAACAACCTATTGGCCTAAAATGAAGGGATAATCACCTATAGTTGGGACAATAGTGAAGTGAGATTATGGCACTTGGATGAGTCTTAAAGAATTTTAGGGATAAATTAGGTTACAAAGAAAAACCTAATAAATTGGGTAATATAAAGGAGTTTTAAAATCATAAATAAATACCAACTTCTTGCCACTCTAACCCTAAACTCACCTACAGGCAAGGTCCTAGGACTGTCTCAGTCTAAGAGGATAGTGAGCAATTAGAAAGCATAAGAGGGCCAAGTTGATAGGTTTAAATGATGGTTAACATTGGAATATGAATTTTAATCAAAAATTTACTATACAATGTTTTAAAACCTTGGTCAAAATCTCCAAAGAAAGACACTTAAAAGGAGATACCATGTTCACTGTCACATATAGACAGGGTCATAAGCAAGAGAGGGACATGATGAGAGTTTGGTGCCTTAGAAAGAAAATCAGAGATTAAAATAGTATAATCTAGATTCATAATGATCATATTAAGGAAATAATATGTATAATACATCTTCAAGCCACCCAATCCCCTTTTCTCATAGCAAAATGGACTCAGTTCATACAGGTAGGGTTAGAAAAACCTTGTTTCAAGAGGTGATTTTTGGGATTTCACCTAGGATAGAGGTTTTGAGTGTATGCATGGGTTTATAAATAATTAAATTAGGGTGATTAACATACATAAACAAATTTTATGAATCAAGGAAGTGAAGGATTATCAATGAGGAGGTTTGGACAAGAACATGCAAAAATAAGGTTTTTTACCCCTTTTTTGAAGAAATTGGGATGTTTTAGACCCCATAAACATGGAATAAAACAAAAAAAATTATTAAATTTGGTAATTATGACCTTTTAAAGATATTATAATTCTTATTTTTCCCAAACAAATAGGCCTAATGCTCTCTATTTTGTCTCAGAGTAGGGGCAGTCCCTTGATGCACAAAAATGATTATTTTGGGGAAAAGTGATGAATTGATGATATCAAGGAAAAAAATAAAAAATAAATAATATATAATATGGAAGATGCCTAACACAAACTAATAAAAATTTCTATGATTCTTGAGAGAAAATAGGGCACCATACACAACAAGGGTTGCAGTCAAGTGTGAAGGAAAGCATTAGGGCTAAAAGCCAAATTGGAGGTCATATGAATTTTAAACACAATATATTATTTAAAAGTGATAAATAAATATTTAAAGAGGTATTTTGGGTGTGTTAAAGACATAAAATTTCAGATATAACCATTTAAAGGTCAAGAGGAGCTCAAAGATGTAGGCAGACCTATTGGCAAGGTCTACGCCTAAAACCAAACAGGGGTCAATTTTCATTTCAAGCTTTTGGAAATACATTATAATGGTTGGATGAATTTTTTATGGTATACAAAGAGATGTTAAAACTTTTTGTTTTCAAATAAAATCTTTAGAAATCCATTTTTGGCTTGAGAAGCATTCAAATCCCATTAAGAAGCAAAAAATAAGCTCGAATGACAAATTCAAATGCTTAGAACTTCCACAAAGATTTGCATGTGACCTCAATAAATTAAAGGAATTTGAAGGAGGTCCCTAGTGAGACATAAGGGGAATTTTATTATAACTCTAATGTGCCATGGAAATGAATGAATGCAAAGAGTGAAAATCACTCTAAAACCCTTACAAACCCTTCTCAAGGATTCGACTAGGGAGAAATTGAAAATTAATCATGAAGATAGAATTAAAATTCCATGAAAATTTTATTAATGTATAATACTCTCCCAATCACCCCCTAATGCAATTTTTTTGTATAGACCTATATAGAATAGGGTAAAATAGGGCTTATTTTGACCATTTTTGGTGTTTTGCAGGCATGGTGAAATTTCAAGAGGCCAAATCACTTTTTGAGGAATTTTTATGAATTTTTATAAGTCATAATGGTTATTTTATAAAGTTTATAAGCTCCTATGTATTCCTACTAGTTCTCTCAATTTAGCCAGTCCAGTGAGCTAGCTAGGGGAGACTAAGAGAAAATGGTGAACTTTCATTTTGGGATAATTTTAAGGATAATATATTATAATTTATGGTATTATAAATCTTTAAACATTTAATTAATATTATTTTATGGATAATATTTTAGGTTTGTAGAGCTTGAAGGTGACAAGTGTGAGAGGTGAAGGGAAAAGGGCTATTTTTAGACTACCAAGTATGATCATGCATTAATAGAATGATATGAAGGGTTAGGATACTCCCCAATGCATGTGAGGGATTATTATTAACCCATACTACTTATATTAATCATAAAACTTTATTATTCTCATTCATAAGGTAGTTTTAGAAGACTAATCATGGAAGATAGTTTTCTATGTAAGAGTTTCTGAATATTTTATAGGTTCTAAATGATTGGAAAAGACACTTGTTGCTATTGATGTTACATGTATCACAATATATCATCATACACATTAATTTTAAACTATTTTATCTTTTAGACAATTTTCCTTGTGCCTCTTGGACTCCCCTTTTCTCTCTTCCTTAAAGTTCAATAAATTCAGCCAGTTTTGGCTATTATAAGGAGACCAAAATTTGGTATGGTGAAGCCTTGATAGAATGAAATTAAAATTTTATTTTAAAAATTTAATACAAGTAATTATTATTTTTTAACATCTTTTTATAAGTGTGTGAGTGATGTATAGTGGAGCTAAGTGATAGTATCATCCTTACTCCCTTTATCCTTCATGTTAAAAGCAAGAGTTCTCATGTTAACAGGTAATGCGAAGTGTGTTGAAAGTAATAATCTCTCTTTCAAGTATGAAATTTTATTTATGTCATAAAATATTCCCCTTAGGTCAAATATATTGGTGATTTTCCCAAGCATGCTACCTTCATATTGAAACACTATATTAGGATCCTTCAATGCATAGAATTGGTCTTGGAAATAATTGTTGCTTAGTAGAAGTATGATAGTCTTTGGGATATATCTTTGTGGATCACCTATATATTATAGTTTCAATTTTATATAAACTCTTGACTCTTTTCATGAGTAAGCATTAGATTAGGTGATAGGTACTTAGAGAAGAATTCAAGGAGCTATCCCTTTCAATCCTAGAGATTCATCTCTCTTACAAGTTCCCACAAAATTTAGAGATGATTCAATGTTGCATAAAATTTATGGATCCCCATAGAGTGTCCTAAGATGTATAATTTGATGAAAACATGATTTTTTTATGAATTTTAAATAATATAAAATAAGACCTATTTGCATTGCAAATAATCTTAGAACTTCTCTAAAGCACATAACCAATCAACACCCCACTATATGTTACAACCTCAAATTGATTAACTTACATATATATACACACAAAAACACATATAAATATTCCAAAAAATTTAATTATATATACACATGCCAAAAAAATTTAGTTGAGTATCAGGAATAAGCTATAAACTAACATAATATAGGTTCACCATCCATCTAAGGATATCACTACAAAATAGGAAATTAGGGGTATTCATATAGATAAATAAAGTAAAATTGGAACATGGGAAGGATTATTAATGTCAATTTTGGCTCCATAAATCCATTTAAATTCTTAATAAGTCATGATAGGTCCAAATCTTAAGAAAACCGATTCATCTTGTTCATCACTCTACTAGACAAGGTCATACAAGTCAACTGGTCAAATATTGGTATGAACAATACATGAAGAGTTGAGATGAATGTGTTTGATAGGTTATATTATAATTAATTATATTAATTTTTATGTTTATATTTCCTAGTTTTATATACTACGATCCATAAATCATCCTTAAGAATGTTGATGACTCAATTATGCCTATTCATCCTCATGACCTCTAATTTTCTTATTTGTTTGTAGTTGTATGATGATTTAAAGAGTTGTATATGTTTTTGAATATATGTATTATCCTATTATTTATTATTATAACATTTTTTTAAATTATTAAGATAATAATATAGGCATAAACTTCTCATTTTGCTAGTAAGAAGACTCCACTCAGTCTGTAGACAATTTTCCATTAGTTGTAGAGGTTTATCTCCCTATTTAAGTATTCATAAAAAAAGATAATGCAAGGTATTATGTTGTTATAAATATATTATATCATGGTGATAAATTTTTATTTTTAAGGTTTCACTTTGATGAAGTGAAGAGGCCTAATACATAAGCACAGTTAGACTCCTTTGTGACTGTCACCTATAGTCAATTGGAGCTAAGTCCTTGGTTAATCATGTTGATCACACATGAAGGTTTCAAGGCCTTAAGAGGTCTCCTAAGGTGAGATAATATGACTAAGTTATTCAAATATATCATAAATTGGTTGTGAGAACCAATTCAACTTAGCACATAGTCCTATATGACATACTAACACCTATAGGCAGTCTATAGTGGCCTGAGATCAATACATATAAGTATAAGAAATGATGAATTGTACGAGGTTGAACTCATTTGATAATTTCAGTGAGGTATAATACAATTGATAAGACTATTATGATAACATAAGTCATTATGTAAAGTCAAACTTGAGTTCCATGTTCACAGATTGGGAAGGTTGCTCAGAGAGATATGTTACCTTAAACTATATGAATAAGGTATTTTATCATAAAAAAGACATCCCATGGTGAATTATCTTGAGGTTAACATATGCCTAATGGTTTTTATAATGTATCCCAATCCTCTAGTAAATATATTGACATGATAAAGTAGTCATTTAGTCAAGAAAAGGTGATGTAAGTAGGCTTCCAATTCAAGCAAGTTCTCATTATAGACTTTCAATAATATATATTACTTTTGAAGCCAAAATGGTCTTATAAAATTAAATTATATAATGGTTGTATGAATGAAGAAAAAGTGACCTCATTTGAGCATTCAAATGTGTTGATTTTTATTGCTTTGACATAGGTCACCACCTGCAAGTCTCATTTTCCCTAAATAGTATCCACAATCAATTTAAAAAACCATAGTGTGTTGATGATGGGAGTTGAGATCATGGCCTAAAGTTATAATTTTTTATTAAATTATGAAATTACCTAATGATCTTCAATATGTGTGTGTGTGTGTGTGTGTGTGTGTGTGTGTGTGTGTGAGAGAGAGAGAGAGAGAGAGAGAGAGAGAGAGAGAGAGAGAGAGAGAGAGAGAGAGAGAGAGAGAGAGAGAGAGAGAGAGAGAGAGAGAGAGAGAGAGAGAGAGAGAGAGAGAGAGAGAGAGAGAGAGAGAGAGAGAGAGAGAGGGAGGGAGAGAGATTAATTTATAATGAACACCTATAATAAGCCCATTTTCCTAAGATGACTATCTACAATATGCTATAGTCACAAACTAGTTTCAGCAAAGGAGAAATGTGAGTTGATAAGGTTGGTAGATGTGGATGATATATTGAACATATATAAGTCAATTTTATAATGATGATACATATACTATGTGTTTATTAGATAGAGGAAATAAAATAGGAACACTAACCTACAACCATAGTCTTGAAGTTTCTTAAAAACTTGTCAAACCGTACATAGTCAAGTCATATAAGTATTTCTTGAATATTTGAAGTATTGGGGACTTTTAAAAGGTGTTAAATCATTTAATTTTGGATCAATATTTTTTTATGACCTAGGTTAACCCTCTATGTTCTTATTTTGGCTAGGAAAATATGAGAGATGCCCTCTATTTTATCTCAAACAGAAGACACTCCCAGTCAAGAGATAACTACAAGCTTCACGTATGAATGATGAATGGTTGAAGAGTATAATTTTGAATGGTCATATTATGTTTTTTATAGTTTAATTGAAGATGAAAAAAGGTATAAAATACCCTATAGTCACTAGATCACTCACAGGTAGATGTATACATAGTCAAGCACATTAAGGCCTATTAGGAATAGAACTAGGCCTATACCCTAATGGCCTCTATCTTGATTAAAATGAATACATAAAATTACTAAGACAATATATTTAAAGGGGAGATATAATTTTAATCAATACCATTGAGTTGTAGAGGGAATATCCTAAACCAGTCATTTTGGCCTAAACTTGCTTCAGGGGTGTCTAGAATGTAGGAAAAAGCCTGATAGGCCATTTTAAAACTCTCATAACTCTGTGTACCTTAAACATGAGACCTAAATAACATAGGGAGAGTTTAATTTGGTCTTATAAGCTATGTTTTTAGAATTTTTTTTAAGGTTGGATGTCAAGATTTTATGAATAATCCTTAACAGTCGAAACCCTTAAAACCTTGTCTTGGACCTGATGGAGAAAATATGGAGAGTAATTCATTCAAGAAGGGTTAAAAAAACATGAAATTTAATTATAAATTTATTTAACTCTCCCAAGTCCTTTGACATCCACTTTTTATATACTATCATCTATATAGATAGGGATGATTCTTTGTTTCTTTTAGGATTTGAGCTATTTGATAGGTGCATAGGAGAATAAACAAGTAAAGATAATTGTGGGAGGTCCTTAGGGACTTATAATAACTCATATAATTCATTTCTCACCTTATTTTATTATTAAAATACTTCTTTTATCACATTCATAATAGGTAGTCTAAACATATAGTGAGAAGGTTAGATAAATATCAAGTGATGGAAGTGAGAACTATTCTATGAGTTTCATTTAGGTCTATTTGATAGACCAAAGGATAAAGGAGGTTTATTATAGATACATAACAACTCTCCAATGATATTTTTTTTGAAAACTATAAGATAAATAATTGATAGATGTGAAGATTCAATCTTAGAGGGATAATGAATGACTATTGGCAATGATTAGCAAGTGACAAAGATGAATCCATTAGTTAGGGATGTGTATATGACATGAAATGACCTCTTATTTACCTTATCATAATAGACCAAATATGTTAAGGATTTCTATGGATTTTTTAGACACTCAATTCCACTCCTCACCATCATGAAGGTATTTTCAAAAGCAAAGTAATGAAGGCTTTATGCCAACTTGAGGAGGGTGATCTATTTGACATTGAAACATGTTCACATTAACATCCTTACTTAATTTACACTTCATTCCATGTAAATTTTAACTAGTTATTTAAGTTTTACACTTGGTCTTGTGACCCTACATCTTCCCTTCTTCTCTCCTCTTCCAATATATATATATATATATATATATATATATATATATATATATATATATATATATATATATATATATATATATATATATATATATATATATATATATATATATATATATATAATCCTTTTCATCTTTTTAAGGGATCCAAAATTGGTATGGTGAAAACCTACTAGTTTCAACACCTCATTTACCTTTGGATAAGGTTTTTCAAGATGATTTCATTCTCTACAATCTTTTACTTGAATGTGTTAAGTGGTTTGTGTGTTGACAAGTGATTAAAATGCTCTCTTTTTTTGCATGTCTACTCTTTCATGTTTGTATAAATGAGATCTCTTCTAATAAGTTTCATAAAGTCTATTATTTGTTAAGTGCATCTTAAAGTCTGAGAAGGAATATTATTATCTTGTATCAGACCTCCTTTTCACCCACCTCTAGATAGTCATATCAATCTACCTCTATGATAAATACTTATGCTAGGAGGACATAAGGTTGAATTCATTTTGAGTAGTCTTCCTTCCTTAATACAGATGTAAGTGTGTTTTGTGGATTTTTATTAGTGCATCACCTCATTAGCATAAGTTTATTTTATGCCTCCTTCCCTTTTCATCCCCAATAGTGATTAGATTAGTGTAGTGTGAGCGTAAGAGACAAATCAAGGGAGATATCCCTTTCAAACCTAGAGATATATCTCTTTTAGTGGATTATCTATGAATGCAGAGAGTTTCATGTTATCCTAAAATTGAGAAAGTGTAATTCAATTTTATAGGGTTAAATTTTAGGTTATAATATAAGTCTTATGGATTTTGTATAAATGTATGTGTATATGTATATTTTTTTAGGTAAGACATATAAATCGAATTTATAAGCTATTATGTCTAAACAACATCATGCATAACCAAACCTTGATTTCATGTTTAATTTTTAACTTGAACTAATATTTATTCAACTCTAGTCAATATTCAAATAGTAATGGAAATAGTTGAAATAACTAATTTCAATTTATATAAACCCAATCAAGCATTCACATAGTCAAATGAATCTAGGATTTAACTTCAACCCATTAAAACTTCTTCGACAAATTCCATTATAATTATTCATATCATATAAAATGCACAAAACACAATAATAATTATACCTCATACTAGGGTTTACCCATTGATTATTTTATGCCACTAAATTTAGTTTTCAATCCAAAACCTAGAGTTTAAATTCATGATGATAAAATATATATAATTTCTCTTAATGAAGCTCAGTATTTTATAAATACATATCAAAGAGTTATATATGATGACCATTCAAAATTATAGTTAATTTTGTCATAAGCCTAGTTTTGTGGATGGCCAAGCCATCCACAGTACTAAGCTTATAACCTAGTTTTTTCACATCCTCAAAAAAATAAAACAAGACCCATAACCATAAAAATTTACATGGATTTAACCAGTATAAACCAATATGAATTTAATTACAAAAAGGTCTGGTGATGATGTTTTTATTATGATGAATGGTAATTTATTTTCCAAATTCTCTTGAAATTTTCCTCTTTTCGTCATGCCTCCCAGGCCTTCTTTATTTAATTTTTAACCTTATGCATGTTGTTTTCATGAAAATTAGAACTCCTATTTATATTCCAAATACTAATTGTATTCATGCACATGATGAATAAATATTCACATAAAACTAACTTATAGAAGACCAACAATCATCATGACAAAAATCTAAAACAAAACGATGCTTTTGAAATTTTTTTTTTAATACAAGTCAACACCAAAAAATTAAAGCCTAATATATAAAACCTTCCATTTATCAATACAATCATCACTTTTAATCTTTTTTTAATATTGACTTCACCAAAGTATTTCAAACCTAATAATTTTAGTGATAATGTTGACTAGAATGAAGTCAATAGCTAGACCATTGTCTATCTATTATCATTATAATATTTAATCAATGAAATTGAAATTCACAATATTCATTATACAATTCAATTAATGTCATTAACTTATCATAATATTATTAATAATTCCTAATCTCAAAAGATTTATAATAATCATTAATCAATATCATTAATATCATAATGACCATGCCAAACTAATTTAACTCTTTATTTGTTACTTATTAAAATCGATAGTTATTTTGTACACACAATGACTTTAAATTTCCTAAAAGAGTATTATGAAATTGATAATTTCAAATATAATCATGCATATATATCTATCCATAGATATCTGCAAAACATACCATAGATATTCATGGATTTCAACTATGTTATAACCACATCATAACCAAAATAATAAAAATATGGAAACATAATGTAATACACTATTAGATCAATATGAGCATCAAGTAGCAATCAATATCACAAAAAAATCATATTATTAGTCATTCAAATTCATATAACACATTAGCAATCAAATACACATTAAAGTTGTCTTAACTAAACACTAATTAAAACACAATAATATATCATGGTGTGTATGGGTTTCTAGTTTTTGTTTTTATCATCCCCTGGTGCCTCCATATATGACACCCTATCCAATGATTACCTTCCTATATCACACTTTAATTCATGTATCTATCTTGTATCCACCTCACAATAAAGAATGTAGTTAGCTTGAAATAGTATAAAATCCATAATATACTAATGTAAAAAAACAAACATAATCATCATGTATGCAATATAAAAGTATAGATAATTCCATAGTAAATCGATCATGTAAATTAATCAATATATAATTTCCCATAATTATCATATGAAATCTAGCTTAACCAAAATAATAATTAGTCAAAAAATATACATTAATTCCACTAATCAATAGGTGTTTAGGTATAGAGAGAAATCAAGATGTGATATCCTTCCCCCCTAATGTCAGTCATTGTCCTGATGATAGTTATTCAAACATAAATTATGAATTAAACATTACTCAATAGGAAAATAAATAATATACAGCTACATATCAAGTAAACAAATGTGGAAATAACTTATTAAACTCATCATAATCCTCTTAAGTGGAACTATCTTAAAAATATTGGTCCCACTAGACCTTGTACTATGACACTTATATATTACACAAAACTAAGTTTCGTGAGTGTCAATTATTTTAATTGGTTCCACTATGACCACCCCAGGATCCATAACCTACAAAACATTCTAATCCAACACATGTGAGGGATCAACAACATAATTTATAATATAGGACACATAGAAGACATTAATATTTTCACTTTTATTTTCAACCCTTGAGGAGATGCCTAGACATCTTCATCCAAGTGGCACAATGGAAACATCTCTCTTTCTATGGGTAATAATTTGTTGAGATGAATCTCCAGAAGGGTTAGTTCCCTTGATGCATTCTTTGAAGTACTTTCTCACTTATCAATTTTAGGTGGAAAGGGGTAAGAAAAAAATTTTAAAAAAAAAAGGTGATATACCAATATTATATTTCCTCCTATGAACTGAAATTATACTGCTTAGAGCTAAACAAGGCTTCTTTCACACAAAATTCACAATTCGAGTTGCATTGTCAAATCAATGTTTCATAAGCTAGGTTTAAAAAGGTATTTGATACGTAGGAGGTAAATGAATGATTATTTAAGAGAATATAGTCATGGAACACTTCTAATACACTCCTACACTTGAAAATAACACTTAAAAAGACTTGTAATAGTCACTCTTCAACACACTTGGTGAGCAATCAAGGATAACAAGCTAGAAATGATCATTTTCTACTCATCAAGACACAAAAACATTGCAATAAAACCCAATTTTATATCATGTAAGTAGGAAAATTTATTTTTTTATTTTTTTAAGATTCATTCAAGAACAAATTTTGATAGGATTTCACCATCAACCAACAGAGGCTGCTAAAAAGAGCCAAAAGAGTCAATCTTTATAGCCTTTGAGAGATAATCAGGACAAGAGAAGTCCAATGGTCACTTGGACACTTTTAAATCTGAGAAAATATGTTATAATTTCATAATAAAGAGATATGTGATGAACCATATAATTTAAAGAGGTACAAATGTCTATACAAGTCATGAAACTTATGAAAAATGGCTTAAAACTCCTAATCTTGGCTCAAAAAATTGCCTTCACGATTTGAACCTATTTTAACATCCCACCAATAGATAGTGATAGGTATGATGATTTGGATAAGGGGTAAGGCCTTCAATCATGCATCTCTATGCACTTTTTTTATTCCTACTCATTTGGAAACTCTTGGAAGGAAGCCATCACTATTTGTAGTCTTAAAAACTCCTTTTTTTAGTCAACCCTCACACTTAGCCTAAAAATTTCATTTATTTTTCCATAAATATACATGGGAGGGAGTTAATGACACATTTAAATACCCTCCATGGCATTAGAGTCCTCAGGCATGCTTTAAAAAGGTTCACACTTGGAGTTTTCACCCTTCTCACCCTTGTGTTTACTATGCCAATTTTGAGTAGTTGAAAGGAAAGATTTGGTTTAGAAACTTATAAGTTTCTTCCTAGAAAAAAATTTCCATATGGAGTTATTATAAGTCTAAATATTTCACCCAAACTTTATTTCATCTTCAAACTCCTCTTGTAGCCTGCAAAACACATAAAACAATCAAGAAAACCTTATTTATCATGTTGTCTATATAAATTTTTACAACTCATCTTGGTTGAAGATATACTGAGGGAGTCCCATGCATGTTATAATAACTTTAATTTCTAAAATATGTCATTTGGATAGATTTCCAATCTCATTTTCTTCATTGGGTCCTAGTTAAGGGTTTGGTAAGGTTCTAGGTAGTTTTTTGTCATAATATTTATTCATAAAGCTTGGAAATTCCACTAAATTACATCAAATTGGAGCTAATGGACCTTATTAAATCTGAAAAATTACTTTTATTCCCATGCATATTCTTTGAAAAGATATGAGTACTTAAAAACACCCATCAAGATTGTTTTCCTCTATTCTTGCATGCTTAGATTGTGTCAATGCTAGGATTTTATTTCCTGTAGGTCTCCTTGCACTCTAAAAGCTCAAACATTTCTATTTCCACATTTTAATTATGTATCAATCAACTAGATATCCTTCCAAGAGTTAGAAATGAAGGTGGACCTCAAAATGGTTCTAGGTCTTTTGAAGGCCTAGTAGGCCTAACCTGGATCTAGCTACCTTTGGCTATTTGGAATCATATTTCATGTTTATTGTGGTGTATAATGTATTTAAAATCTTATTTTATCTTAAAAATCTAATACATATCTCTCCAAGCACCCTTGTTCATATTCTTCTCTTACTCACCAACGAAGCCTAGTTGGGAACCTTGGGGATTGACTGCATATAGTTGTCCACCAACCCTTATAATGTTTTTTAATAAATACTAAGACAAATTAATGTTATAAACATCTCATCACAGGTTACTACATCATCCATAATCATCAAATTATGTTTCCAAGGCACTGAATACCCATTTAGGTCACATTCTCTCCCTTTTTTACCTCTATGTAGGCTTAAAAGTGACCTTCCTCTGAGACAATATAGAGGATATTTTCCTTGTATTTTCATGAAAATAACTTACATTATGGTTTTTATTGGGTCATGAGGATCCCCTGGACAAAAAATTAGGTTAAAAATACTTCACTAGCATCCTCAAACATCAAAAACCCCAAAGCAAACTTTATGGCATTGACTGTGTGCAAGATTGAATTGGTTTCAGGCCAAAAGTGGCTTTCTTGTGAGTTTATTTTCTATCTAATAGATGTAAACCTCATGTATGACCCCAAAAACATGTTCAAATAGATTTAAATTATATAATAAGTGTGATGGACTTCTCATTTGGGTACTAGGCCTAGTCATGTTTGACAGGCATGTCTACATCTTTTAGAAGGTTCAAGGCACCAAGGCACATTATATCACCTTTTAATGGTCTCTAATATTTATTTATGTGATTTAAAACTCTACATAATATTTATAATTTTTAAAAACTCCTAATCTATCCATTCTTCTCTATAAACAAGCTCACCTCTTACCTTACGTACATTAGCTTGTACCCTATTGTAGGTGTGTATAAGGGTTTTGGAAACATGTGAAAGTGTGTATCTCTCTTTTTTTTAGTTAATTATGTCACCATTACATTAATTTAGCTTTCAAATACTATATCATTAGGATTAAACCCTTTTCAATATTTCCTATGTACCTTGATCTTTAAGACGGAGCCTCTCTAGTTGCTGACTGAGATACTTTTTTATACGTGTCCATTAGCCTCAACTAATCTCAAATAAGATGTGAAAATATAATAATTTAACTCCTCATAGTTAAAATTTCGGTAATTTCACTAGTATATATTTTAGAAGCCTTAAAACATCACCTTTGTATCAAATTTGAGGTTACTAGTCAGATTGAGACCATTCTACCTATAGGATCCATTGTAGGTGCATTTATCTACTTTGGAAATTAATTACGGTGTCTTAAGATCTCCCTTGAATTTTTGACCTTAACTAACCTTTTATTTTACCTTAATTCATAATGAATAGTCTTAATATATCACATATTTTCCATGTTAAGCCACTGTTTGAATACCTTATTGTTTGATGCCTGTAGGTGGATGTATAGGATCCAGTGTATGGATTGAGGATAGTTTAGGGATCAAAACATGATGTAAATACTCATTTATATGGTTTATTAGATCATTATTCCTTAATTAAACTATCATAAACCTTATAAACATGGTTCATAGGTTAACCTAGAACTTTTGGGTGAAAAATCCCTCTTTGAGCTCATAGACCTGTAGATATCACTATCTATTCACAATTCTTTTGAGGTCATCTTTGAGACCTTAAAAAACCTATCTCCCTCTTCTATTTGACCTTAATTACTGGTATTTGTATTGTTTTTTCTATGGGCTATACATTTATCTCATTTTAGGACTTAAAACCTCTTCCAAGTATGTCATAATGGGTCTACAAAAATCTCTTTGGTCTCTATTTTGTCATTTTAGGAAAAACCTCCCTAAACTTAGTCCTTTGTCTCTTCAACATAACTTCACACTAATTTTCTCATTAAATAAAATTTTAATGGTATTTTCATGGTATTAATACCATATCACAACCTTAAGTAGGTGTCCAATTTCTTTATCCTCTATAAGAGAACATTTTAGTAACCTATTTAGCCACTTGTAGGTGGATGCTTTGATATACCACTAGTGAACTAAACATGAAAATATGGAACCTTCCATGAAAGTGAAATTTGTATTATTATATCAAAAATTCCAATATGCCTCTATAAATTTTAAGAGGTTTAGAAACATATTTTACCCTTACACACCTTAACATGATGTTAGCAAAGCCCTATAGGTGTACATTTGGATGTTTTATGTATGCAACACTTGGAATTGGGAAATAACATGTTGGTTAAAGGATTAAAAAACACTAAAATTAACTTTTAAACATTTATGTGAGTGATATACATCAAAGAAACTTTGAAATCAACTTTGATGCACCCTTTCCAACATGAAAATCACTTGCATATATGTGGGATGGAGCAATCAAGAACATCAAATGATTGTTTGAGCATGGTGAATATGATTGGGAGCACATTTTAACCTTTTAAAAACATATCAATGGGATATATAAAACTTATGATGGCTTGGACAACTATAATACCCTAATTATCATTCCATGAAAAAGTTAAGCAAGTCTATATAGGTGACTACAAGTGAAACCAAACATGGAGTTGAAAATGGTGGAAGATAAGCTTGAAAACTACTCAAAGGATGAAATTATGGGAAAAAATATGTAAGGAGGTGAAAATATGAATTTGAGGCATGTGGGACATCCTTTTCCATTCACACAAAACCTCTGTAAAAGACCAATTTTTTGTAACAAGGTAGAAATGACTATAACTTCACTCCTTCACTCCTCCTTACAAGCTAAGTTAGTTTTCTCATAAAATAAAATTAAAAAGTGAAAAAATAATATGGTACATGAGGTAATGTGTTAAAAATCATCTATAACTAATCTCAATAAGTGAATTGTATGTAATGTCACAAACAAGAGAAAAACCTGTAGGGTACATAGATGAGCAAGCAAATTTAAATGGTCAACTTCTTAGGAATGGTTCATAAAGCTTATACCAAAATTACTATGAAAAAAAACATAAAATTTAATTTTAATAAGTTTATATTACACCCCAAGATCATTTTTAATGAAACCCCTTGTGTTAACTGTACCAAACACAAATATATAGGTCACTTTTTCTTGTCAAGAAAGGTGAAAAGGAGTAAAATAGTTTTGGAATTAAAATAAAAATTCTTAATCATTTAAAATGTGTATCTGAGAATTTTTAATCTTAAGAGTCACATTTCAACCTTTTCCAAGTGGCATACATCTTAAGGATGCCATACAAGTGCCATTTTCTTCTCCTTTCACTAGAAAATTGCCCTTTCTTCTACATAACCTACCATATTTTAGTTTTTTTAGTTGTTAAAGACTAAAGTGGACACATTGGGAATTATTTCATCTCTTTTAACCTTCAAACTTCCCAAAAAACCTATATAAAGAATTAAATACACCTTTTTTATTGCTAAAATGACTCAAAAGGACATGTTGGCTAATGAAATTTATGACGAAGGATAATATATCATTTAATAACATTAAATGACCTATTAAACACCTTATTAAAAGATATTTTTCCACACCAAACATATATAAAACCAATTTTTTACCTAGGGGTGCCCCAATTTGATCTAAAAGTCAAATTTGGTCAACAAATTAGTGACTCATAAGGGGAGTATACCTGCTATACTAAGGACCAGTAGTTTTATCCTATCATGGGCTAATGGAGTCAATTAATTATTGAATATAACTAGCAAGTAATTTCCTAAAACACACACAAAACAAGCACAACACACCAAATAAACATAAGATAAAGCAAGACACAAACAAGACCCACACATGTGCATAAGCACTTAGGGAACACAAGGAAATAAAAAAACTATGTACAAGGAGAGAGGAGAACCTTAGTAACAATGTTTGACATATATCCCATTGATTAGGATATGAATCTCCTCTCCATATAGCTTTGAGAGTTGGAAAACATTGTGTTACTTGTATTGGGTGATAACATAAGGTCCACTCCATAAAGCATCCAACTTTGTGTGTCTTCCAGGCTTAGCCCTATCTTCATCCCACTTTATAATAATGTCTCCATATTTGAAACTCCTTGGCATGGATTTATTGTCAAAGTATCTCTTTGTTTGATCTTGGTAAGCTCTCATAGTTTTCATAGCTTGATCTCTTATCTCTTCAAGGTCCATCAACTCACACAACTTAACTTCCATGCTTTCATTTTCCATCAATTCTAGTTGATAAGTAAGATCCAAGGCTGGTAGCTCAAGTGAAATAGGCATTCTAGATTCTCTCCCATAAACAATTGTGTATGGTGAGTTTCTAATGGCTCTTTTTAGGGTGATCTTATCAGCCCAAAGATTTATCTTCAACTTAAAATGCCAAGTCCTTTGGTTCTCCTCATTTTTCTCTTTATGATTTTGATTAGGTTTGTATTGGTGGACTTAGATAGTCCATTCCCTTATGGATAATAGTTAGAGAAGGTACTAATATAGATGCCATGTTTCAAATCCCATTTACTTGTCTTCATCTAAAAGAAAGCCAATGCATTATCTAAAATTATTGTTAAAGGATCTCCAAACATTGTCACTATGCCTTCATATAAGTCTAAAACTAAATTTTCATTACATTCATTGAGATAAATATCCTCTACCCACCTTTTCAATTAATTTTTAGTAGTCAACACCCATTTATGGCCAGCACAAGAAGGTGGATTGATTAAGCCTATGAAATCTAAACCCCATTAGATAAAGGGTTGATCAACCTAAATGGGATGAAGAGGCAAGGAAAAAATATTTTGTTTACCACCAAAGAGAGAAAACTTTTGACACTTCCTTACCCAATCATGGGTGTCTAAACAAACTAGGCCAAAAGTATCTAGCTCTCATAATCTTAGTAGTTGTGGTTCTTAGAGCAAAGTGACCACTAGCCGGTCCATCATTAAACTCAAGAAAATTTTTATCAATATAATATGATTCAACATACCTTAATAACACACCTAAAAATTACTTCATAAATAACACTCCATTAATAAGTACATAAGGAATGGATTGCAATTTAAAGTACCTTCTTCTAGCTCTATTAAGGACTTGTGGACACTAATTAGTTTGTAGAAAATGGATCATATCTTGTGTCAAAATCCTCATTAATGAAGGTTCAAGTATCATAGGTTCATCATGGAGTGATAAAAATAACCTCCTTTTGTTCCTTCAAATCTGAAGCAAGATGTTCAGATAGTCATGTTCATTTCACTAGCTTGGTTGTCTTGCTTTCCACATCATACTCCATCACTTTAGTTATCCAACCACCCCTTTTTCATTTAAATATCTACTTAAAAGGAAGTATTTGAAACTAATACAAGTTAATAATATGTGAATATTGTAGTTAGATAACATATGCCTAAATTTTTTATACTTATAAAAACTAAAAGTACTTGGTTCTCAACATAGGTGTATCTTACCTCATAAACTTCCAAACCTTGACTAAAGAAGGCAATAAGATGCTCCAATTTTTATTAATTTGATTGAGTAATCATAGTATTTATTACCTCCTCATTTCAAAATGCATAAAATTTTAAATCCTTTGATAAATTAGGACTTACATGTGTTGGAGCTTGGGCAATGGCTTGTTTAACCTCTTCAAAACTTTCCTTCCTTCTTCTAGTCCAAGTGAACACTTCATCCTTCCTTAACATAGAGGTTAGAGGCTTGAATAAATTATCAAAATCAGGGATTAACCTCCTTATAAAATTAATTTTTCCAAATAATATTTTTAAAACTTTCTTGTGTTTGGGCAAAGCCAATGCCAATATTGCACTCACTCTTTTAGGATCTATGGATAAGCCCTTATTTGAGACAATGTGTCCTAAGATTTTACATTTTTGGAAAATAAAAACACACTTATTTAGATTTAAAAAGACTTAAAATTCTCTAAATCTCTCAAAAATCTACCTAAGGTGATTCAAGTGGTCCTTTTCATCCTTAGAAAAAATTAGGACATCATCAAGATACACCAACACAATGTCATTTATTAGTCCTTGAAAATCCATATCCATTGCACATTTAAAAGTAGCTTCAGTATTAGATAATAAAAAAGGAATTTTAATATAATAATAAGTACCCCATTTAGTATTAAAGGATATCTTATATTAGTCACTTTCTTTCACCAAAATCTGATTGTACCTAGAATATCCATCAAGGAGAGAAAACCTTTCAATACCCACCATAACTTGAAAAATTTGTTCCATGGAAGGAAGAGGATAATGGTCCTTCAAGGAAACTTTATTAAAATCCATAAAATCAACACAAAACCTAATTTTTCCATTCTTCTTCCTAAAAATGACAAAAGTTTCCAACCAAGATGAATGCTTAATAGGAAAGATGATTTTTGGCTCAATCAACTTAGTAAGCTCCTTCTTTATGAGAGGATCAATATTAAGATTGATTATCCTTTGTATTTTAGTTATAGGTTTAGTATTATCATTTATATATATGTTATTTTGAGCTAAGTTTTGATCAAATCCATTCAAATCACTATATTCCCATGCAAAGACATCAAAAAAATCCTTGCATAACTCAATGAAAGCATGTTTCTATTCACTAGTACGTACCTTCCCAAGTTCAAACAAATTATACTTAGAAATTTGTACTTTCTCATATTTTTATTTATTAGTATAAATTATTACCTTTTATTTATTCAACTATTCATCATCATTGAAAATACTCTCAAGTGTGACTAGGCCTTTAGGGAACTTGTTTGACTTTAATGGTATAATCTGCCCTCCATATTTCTACTATAGTTTGGACTGATTCTCAGAAAAAAAACTCAACCTCCTCTTATATAAAAAGTTTTATTTGTTGGTCACTATCAAACACTTTTCAATTAGTGACATTATCTAGTATGGAGGGCATTACAATCACCTTGAGATGTGGTTGATTATTATCTTCTCATATCCCTTTTGAAATATCAAATTGAGATCCAATTATTGCCAACCTATTAGCCTATTTTTTGTCTTCTCTTAAGATAGGTTTGATGTTGAAATCTTGGAAATACTTCACAAGATCCCACACTCTATGCTTATATGACTTAATCAGACAGTTCTTAGTCACATTTTGGCCTCTTACTTGATTCACAATCAACTCAATATCACCATACACTTATAACTCTTTCACACCTCTTTTCCTAGCCCACTCAAGGCCATGAATGAGGGCCTAATATTCTACCACATTAAAAGTACAAGAGAATTAAAATCTAAAAGTGAAATAGTACCTTTCCTTGGAAGGATAAACCAACATTGCTCCACCACCTGCCCTAATCTTACTTTTTGATCCATCGAAGAAAAGATGCCATAAACCATCGATGTCTTCACTTGGATTCATCAAATTTGGCATGAAAGAGTCCTATTCATACATGAAATACACTTAAAGACCATATTCATCTATGAATTTTTAAGGATCATGCTCATAATGTTCATTTTTCCATTCATCTAAATACAAATTAGAAACTCCTTCAAGAGAAGATGTTTGAGATTGATCCATGTGAATTTCTTCCTCATCAATAATGGCATAATTTACATTTGCCACATTAGGCATGTAAGGCTCTAAGTGATTATGGTGGATAGGATCTAATTCAATATTCACTTTAGTACCATAGTTTGTCTTAAAAACCATATAGGATCAATTGGCTAACAAGTATCCACCTATCTTAGCTATAAACTCTCTTGAAAAACAAAGAGAAAAGTATGGAGGTAAATATACCACAACTACATCATGAAGATTGGAAAAAGTAGGGAAAACATGTAAAATCAAGTTCAAATCCTTGACTACTCCCAAGGTATTTGTTGGTCATCCATCCAATTGTAAAATTCCTTTAGCTATTGGCTCATACTTGAGGCCTAATTTATCTGCTATACACTTGGGCATAACTAAAGAACTAGCGCCACTATCTATGATGAAATTGTGAACTAAAAAATCACTAGTGATCAATGATAACTAAAAAGGAGGAGTCTTATCAGTCTTTTTCACTTGTCCATCCATGGGATGGGTTCCATTCACCAAGAAAACATTCTCATTCTTAGCTGATCCAACTTGCTTACCAAGTCCTTGAAATTCCTTTTGAATCATATCCTTTTGTCTAGGTATTGTTAATTAATCCCATAAATAAATATTTATGTGTAGCTTCTTCATTTGATCCACACCATTAATAGAAGGTTGCTCACCTTGGAAGGTTATTTATAATCATTAGTACCTTGTGGTGTATCTTGTAAAGGTGGATGTGTAGAAGTAGGATTTACATCTTGAAACTTATAATTTTATTGAACCTTAGGAATTTAATTAGACCCACCAATCATTGGAGATTTTTTAGGATTCAAAACATGTCCTTGATTAACCCTTGTGTTAGAATCCACACTAGTATTCACATTGATTGAATTCCCCAAATTATTGATGGCACAAAAATCTCCCTCCAAATGATTTATGAGAGTATAATCAAATTGTGTTTGTCCACTCTCCATTCCAATTTGCATTACATTTTTAATTGGGATCTAAAAAGTGGGAACTTGAGATGCATGATTTCCTTGCATTGTCATGTCTTGACTAGGCATTTCATTGGCATATGCAACTTGGCCTTGATATTGGTCATTGAAGGGATAACATGGTTGTTCTTGAAAAAAATTGTTTTGAGTGGGAATAAGAGCTTTAGAAGAAGAGGCAATGTTAGGATTATAACTTTTGTAAGGTCTAGCTTGAGTGATTTGACCTTGTCCTTGAGCATTACCTTGAAAAGGAGATTTATTTCCTTGTCAAAACTAATTATAAGGATGATAAGGTCTATAAATTTAAGCTTGTTACCTTTTAAGGGAAACTAATTCATTAGTGAAACTTTAGAGAAAACTCTTGATTTCATGAATCTAATTTGTGGGGGTAATGGAAGACCTTTATAGACTAGGCTAAGGAGCCAAAGTAGGTAATGTAACTTGACTAAAAGGCTATAAATTAGTGAAAAATGACATTAGTGGCCAAGGAGAAATCTTCCCTACATGAACAAGACAATTATCAGTATTGATGGCTATATCATAGGCAATAGGGAGTGTATTATCACCTATGGATTGGATCGTCATGTATATGTCACTATTCAATTCTTTTAAATAGTACAAGAAGGCATAATTTGGAGTAGGTCTCACAAGGGATAGAATCTTATCCTATGTCATTTTAAATCTAGTATTAAATTCTTGTATAAACTCTTATGGTTCCCTCTTGATAGTGGTTAATTACTCAGCTAGTGATAGATGATCACTTTTCTCTCCAAACCTCTTAGTTAATAAATCTCCTAATTCATCCCATGAACCAATAAGTTTTTTAGGTAGAGTCCCAGACCAATCCAAATCTTTACCTTTGAAAGACAATGCCAATAACCTAATAGCCACATTCTCTTGGGTGATATTATGGATATTACATAAGTGTTGACCATTTTTTGCCCAATAAGCCAAAAATTAGTCCCCTTCTTCCCCTACTATTCTAGGCTAATTTATTTTTTGATTTTGTACAAGTCTAGGAATTTCTACGGACTTTACAGATCTATTTCTATGGACTCTGCAAGTGAAGTTTCTATGGATTCTACAAAGAAGTTTTTCTATGGACTCTATAGGTTAGTCTTTTGGCACATGAAGAATTAATTTAGAGAGTGTTGGGTTTTACAAGGCTTCTTTGGGCTTTTGTCTAAAGAAATTCACAAGGGAGGTTAGCATTTTTGAACCATTAAACCATTGAACCATTTTGGGTTCAAGCGGTTGGTTCAAAGGCTTGGTTTAATTCAGTTGGTTCAATGCTTCGGCAAAGTTCAATACTTTGGTTCAATGATAGAGCTCAACATTTTGGTTTAAAGCTCAAGTTCATCGGCTTTGGTTCATCGCTTGGTTCATCACTTTGGTTCAACAATTGAGTTCAATAGTTTTAGTTCAACATCTCAGTTCATCGCTTGGTTTAATCACTTGATTCAATGCCTTGGTTCATTGTGAAAGGTCCAAAGGGGCTTGGTTTTAATTAGCAAGGTTCAACAAATGGCGTGAACCATTGAACCTTTTTGGGTTCAAGCGGTTTGTTCAAGTGGTTGGTTCAAAGGAATGGTTCAAACACTTGGTTCAAGCGGCAAGTTCAAAGGCTTGGTTCAATAAAGGAGTGGCACACAATGTTGAACTGTTGAACCATTGAACCATTTTTGGTTCAATCAGTCAGTTCAATAACTAGGTTCAAGGGAGCGTCCTAAAGTCAAAGGGTAGTTCTGAGTTCAAAAGCCCTTGCAGAGGGCAGGGAGCAATTTGAAGGTAGCTGAAGGATTTCAAAAAATGTGAAAAAGACTTAAGGCTTTGAATTCTTTTACAATTTTTGTTTGAAGGAATTCCTTCAGACAAAAAGTTTGAAGGAATTTGGAGGAAGGCTGCGAGCTCAAAAGGACTCAAATAAATCAAGGTGGCCATTTCTCACTGACTTTTTATTCATGGGAAAAAATCCCATAGAAAAGGCCTGAAGGAATTTGCCAAGGACAGTAACATCCTAAAAGCTGTCAATTTTAAGGAGATAGATTAGCCATTGTTTTTTAAGTGATGATAGGTGCACAGACATCAATTTTAAGATAGTGAAATAGCTATTTGATTTTAAATTGCCTAAGTGTCAACCATGAAAAGAGCCCAAGGAACGTAGCGACCCGCTAAAAGACCATCCCTGAGGGATAAAGGAATAGAAAGAGATAAAACTAGGATGAGACAAGGAAAGAAATGAACAAAGCATCCAAGTGGTGAAAGGAGGTGTCAACTCAGGGATTTATTCCTACATTTGGAACAGTGATTGCCAAGTGGTCACCAAATGGTGCAAATAGTAAGCATCATAAGCAGACAAGCCATGCAAATGCCTTGAAGGGAACAATTTGTTGGGATGCCAAAGTCAAAGTAGGAATTGACAATAAAATGGCTCCCTCTTCCCAAGGCTCAGAGCGCACATGGGCTAGCTTACCAAAAGAGTGCTAGAGTCTTTCCCGAAAAGTGCCAAGTTCTCTTCCTCTTCCTATATATTGTAAACTTCTCATTTGAGAGAGCATCCACTCTCTTAGCCTTAAGGAAAAACTCTACCCAAAAATATCTCAGGCTTGAAAGGTAGAGCTCTGCTAGTTTTTACCTTAAATCAGGACTTAGCATTTTTACCTCTATCTAGACTTGCACTTTAAAGTATATGTCTATTTTCTCCTTTTGTGTTAAGTCATTGTCTTTCATGATTTTCACAGGTTGATTACAGCATGTCTAGTGCATTGTGAAGTCTCCTTTTCTATAGGTCTGCCAAAAGTGTTCCTAGGGGAATGTAGGTGCCTGTGAATAGGCTACCATAAGTGTGTCTAAAGACACCTCTGGTAGTGTCTTCCTCCCTATATTTCCATGGACCCCTAGCTGACTATTACAGAAGAGATTCCCACTTCAGATGAAGTGTATGGGTGCTTCTTTTTGGTGAAAAGTGTATATTTAGGCTGGATGGGTCAACTTTTCTAGTGTATCACCTTTTCATTTTTAGGCTTAGGTTCTATTTTCAGCATCTCTCTCTCCCTTTTCATCCCCCCTTTTTTTCATTTTGTTTGTTAGCAGTAGGAGAAACCATGGCCTAAAAGATACATCAGAGGGAGCTAGCTCTTATCTAGAGATTGTCCCCTCTAGCTTCACCAGTCCTATAGGTGAGAGGGGAGTTTCCATTATTGTGTGTGGAAGGCAGGAGCTTGGCTTCCTGCCCTGGGTGAAATCCACTATGTCAACAGTTTTTGGCACGCCTAGTGGGACCAAATAGGACAAGTTGTGTCTAAAGAGTTGAGGAATTTTTGGTGTGTTCTTCAACCGACCAGCCTTTGGAGGATTTTACATCAACACCAATGGTGACTCTGAGTTAAATCAACTGGTTAAATAGTTTTGGTGCCATCAAGAAATAGTATTCTAGTATGTATAATTCCATTGTTCAGGGCCATGGACCCTATTTTCCTTGGCCAGTCTAGTTATGATCCTTACCAACCTTATGTTGATCCTTATCAGGTTCAATATGACTAGTCTCAACCCTATAATAAGCTATATCAGCCTTACACCTAGTCTTCTCAATGTGTCACTTCTCCCACTCAACCCAGTCTCTTTACCAATCAACCTATTTTCACCTTCAAATGAGCACTGCTAGGATATGAAAAGTATGTAATAGATCTTGACACCAGAAGGGGATGTGGCCAAGAAATTCTTGATCATGTCATCCATCACATGAGAAATGTACTATATTAGGTTAAGATTGAATGGGATCCTATTAAAAGATCCAATTGGCAAAGGCTTACAAGCGAGATGATGGATGTGAGTGGTATGATTGCATCTTTGGAAGAGAAGCTATGTATTTATGAGAGGCAGCCTTACCAAGTCTATCAACCTACATACTCACTACCCCAAGCATCATATCAGTCATATACAGCCCCTACTTATGAGCCAAGTCAAGCATATCAAATTCCTTTCCCCAATCATGTTGAGGAGATTTTCAAAATAGTAAATCTTGTGTTTCAGGCTAATCTTGATAGATAGATCAAATTGGCAAATCTTCAAATGTAGCAGTCTATTTTGGTAGTAAGGGAAGTGGAATCCAAATCCTCACTACTCTCTCACATTGTGGCCCTGTCACCCTAAAAGGAGATGCCCAGTCTGAATATCTTGAGCTGGAATAAAGTGGTTGAGTCATGGAACAACAAGGAGGAGAAAGACATTGTCTAAGAGTGTGAGGTATAGAATGAGGTTATTCCTTTTCAATTCCCTCCCACCCTTCCTCAAGAATCTTCTTGCATTTCATGGCAACCTTCATGAACTCCCCATCTCTATAATGATTCTTATGAGCCCTTAGAGGTACAAAATGAGGATAATCTGGCTAAGCAGATTGAGGAATTATAGGCTAAGATGAGGCTGATTGGAGAAAGAGAGATGGATTTTTTAGACCTTGTAGAGGAGCCGATGCTAAAATACACCCCTTCTACCAATCCACAAGCTAATTTCAATATTGATTAAGTGTTGATAAAGTGGAGGGACGAAAATCAAGAAATTTTGGCCCAAGGTTTGCCCCCTCCTATTCTAGAGAAAACTCCCTCTTGTGTGCCAAATCCTTTCTATCAGATGGCACTTGCTCATTCTAACTCATTCGATGCATCAATCATTCATGCCTTTAATCTTATATGCCTAGCTTTTCAGCACGCTCTTTTCAGATAGCTCTTCTTGTATATGAGTAGACCCTCCCAAATCTTCCCCAACCTCCTTAAGTCTTTCAACATGATCTCAAAATTCCAAGCTGGAAGAAGGAACATCATGAACCAGCTTAGGACCTTGAAGAGGATAAAGTTGATACTTATTCACAAGAGCAAGATTCTAATCCCAAGATCATGAGTTGGAAGCAAACAATGGAATCTTGGGGCAGAAAGGAAGAGGAGGAGAAAGGTTTTGCTCAAAACTTTGAAGAAGATGAGGCCGCTCGTACTCCTGATGATGATTGTGACCTCTAGGAAAGGCTCTTCCAAGAGGATATAGACAGGTGGATTGTAGAGTTGGAATCCAGAGAGAGATTCCTTAGCCAATGTGTGATGGATGGTTCAGACCCAATGGCACATTCCATGTCTAAACACACCCCACCTACACATCTCCAAGAGAGCTATTAGGCCATGCGTGATATAGATGAAGTGTTAACCAAATGAAAAGAGGAGAATCATTTAATTATAGCTCAAGGACTACCTCCTCTTCCACATGAATTCATCCGTCAGCCTTCTATTTCCCCTATTTTTGAGGAGGAGCCTATCTTGAAGGAAGAAAGTGAAGAGGAGTATGCTCAATTTATGACTTATTAGGGAGACTTCATGAGTATAGAAGAGGAGGAGATCACCTTAGATGTCATGGAGGAGCATGGACAATCTCTTGTTCATGTTTTGAATGATTCATTTGAAGTCTTTAGGGTAGGCTACACTATCCTTCAAGGAGGCTATGAGTTGGATAAGAGTGGAGAAGGCATAATTGGGACTCAAATAAATATGCAAAGGGGTTACAAGCTTTCAAATTTATCCTTTCATGAGGTTGGTGAATCTGAATATAATTTCTTTGAAGTCATCAAGGAGTATGGTCACACCATGGAACCCGAGCATGAGGCAGAAGAGAACAAGCCAGTCAATGATGCATATCAAGGGGCTTATGGTGATGAGCCAAAAAGGATTGATTTCTTGATGAGATACACCAACATGAAGAACCAACAGGAGGCAAGCTTCCAAGAATAAATAGAGTATGCATATGTTGGAAGCATGTTTGAATCTGATCCACTCAGATACAAGCCAACCCAGGTGGCAGGCAAGAGGAGTGGATCACCAAATCTCCTTTTCATTCAACCACTTGTCTGGCATCATAAGTTTCCTTACTAGGAAGGAGACTTAAGAAGTTTTCCCTTTGATCCAAGAGGGAAGTAGATGTACCTAGTTATCTATATATAGTATTTGTTTTTTAGTTTCTTTTCATGCTTTCCCTAAGTGTAGTTTGCACAGGTAGTGTTTTTAGCCTTGTGTGTGTTTTCCTTTGTGTGTGGGGTAAAGAGCTTCATGTTTGATTCTTGGATATTTGGGGTTGTTTCTATCCTTTCTTCAAAGCTGCATTCTGACTCCGTGCCTAATGGACTATAAGGCAACTAGTCTCTAAGCATAGTAGGCATGCTTCCCCTGGGAGTCACTAATTTGCTGCCCATTTTTTGCCCAATAGGCCAAAAATCAGTCCCATTCTTCCCCTGCTATTCTAGGCCAATTCATTTTTTTATTTTGCACAAGTCCAAGAATTTCTATGGACTCTACAGGTCTATTTCTATGGACTCTATAGGTGAAGTTTCTATGGATTCTGCAAAGAATTTTTTATATGGACTCTGTAGGTTAGTCTTTTGGTGCATGAAGAATCAATTCAAAGAGTGTTGGGTTTTATAAGGCTTCTTTGGGATTTTGTCTAAAGAAATTCACAAGGGAGGTTAGCATTTTTGAACCATTAAACCATTGAACCGTTGAACCATTTTGGGTTCAAGTGGTTGGTTCAAAGGCTTGGTTCAATTTAGTTGGCTCAATGCTTTGGCAAAGTTCAATGCTTTGGTTCAATGACAAAGTTAAATGTTTTGGTTTAAAGCTCAAG
The DNA here is from genome assembly GCA_037957365.1 of Torreya grandis. Taxonomy (NCBI): domain Eukaryota; kingdom Viridiplantae; phylum Streptophyta; class Pinopsida; order Cupressales; family Taxaceae; genus Torreya; species Torreya grandis. The sequence continues at coordinate 684,976 of JARHVA010007119.1, read as the reverse complement.
TTCATCAGCTTTGGTTCATTGCTTAGTTCATCAATTTGATTCAACAATCAAATTTAATAGTTTCAATTCAATGCCTTGGTTCATCGCTTGGTTCAATCACTTGGTTCAATGCCTTGGTTCATCACGGAAGGTCTAAAGGGGCTTGGTTTTAATCATAAAGGTTCAAAAAATGGCATGAACCATTGAACCGTTGAAACTTTTTGGGTTCAAGCATTTGGTACAAAGGAATGGTTCAATGGAACGATTCAAACACTTGGTTTAAGCGGTAGATTCAAAGGCTTGGTTCAACAAAGGAGTGGTGCACAGTGTTGAACTATTTAATCATTGAACCTTTTTTGGTTCAATCGGTCAGTTCAATGACTGGGTTTAAGGGAGCATCCTAAAGTTGAAGAGCAAGTGCCCTTGTGCAGGGTAGTTTTGAGTTCAAAAGCCCTTGCAGAGGGTAGGGAACAATTCAAAGGTAGTTGAAGGATTTCAAAAAATGCAAAAAAGACTTAAGGATTTAAATTCTTTTAGACTTTTTATCCAAAGGAATTCCTTTAGATAAAAAGTCTGAAGGAATTTAGAGGAAGGCCGTGAGCTCAAAAGGACGTGTAGAAATCAAGGCAGCCATTTCTCATGGACTTTTTGTCTGTGAGAAAAAAATCCCACAGAAAAGTCTCGAAAGAATTTACCAAGGACGGTGACGTCCTGGAAGCCATCAGTTTCAAGGAGACAGATTAGCCATTATTTTTAAAGTGATGACAGGTGCACGAACATCAATTTTAAGATAGTGAAATAGCCATTTGCTTTTAAATTGCCTAAGCACCAACCATGAAAAGAGCCCAAAGAATGCAGTGACCCAGTAGAAGACTATCCTTAAGGGCTAAAGGAATAGAAATAGACAAAACTAGGATGAGACAAGGCAAGAAACAGACAAAGCATCCAAGTGGTGAAAGGAGGTGTCAGCTCAAGGATTTATTCTTGTAGTTGGAACAATGCTTGCCAGGTGGTCACCAAATGGTGTAAATAGTAAGTGGTGTAGATTATTTTCTCTAGTTTGCATTCATAAGCAGACAAGCCACACAAATGCCTTGAAGGGAGCAGTCTGTTGGGATGCCAAAGTCAAAGCAAGAATCGATAATCAAACAACTCCCTCTTCCTAAGGCTCAAAGCGCACATGGGCTAACTTGAAAAAAGAGCGCTAGAGTCTTTCCCAAAAATCCCCAAGTTCTCTTCCTCTTCCTATATATTGTAAACTTCCCATTTGAGAGAGCATCCACTCTCTTAGCCTTAAGACAAAACTCTGCCCAAAAATCTCTCAGGCTTGTAAGGCAGAGCTCTGCTAGTTTTTACCTTGAATCAGGACTCAACATTTTTACCTCTATCTAGACTTGCACTTTAAAGTATATGTCTATTCTCTCCTTTTATGTTAAGTCATTATCTTTCATGATTTTCACAGGTCGATTATAGTATGTCTAGTGCATTGTGAAGTCTCCTTTTCTGTAGGTCTGCTAGAAGTGTTCCTAGGGGAATGTAGGTGCCTATGAATAGGTTGTCATAAGTGTGTCTGAAGATGCCTCTGGTAGTGTCTTCCTCCTTTTATTTCCATGGACCCCTAGCTGACTATTTTAGAAGAGCTTCCCACATTAGATGAAGTGTATGGGCACTTCTTTTTGGTGAAAATTGTATATTTAGGCTGGGTGGGTCAACTTTTTTGGTGTATCACCTTTTCATGTTTAGGCTTAGGTTCTATTTTCAGCATCTCTCTCTCCCTTTTCATCCCCCCCTTTTTTTCATTTTGTTTGTTAGTAGTACGAGAAACCAGGGCCTAAAAGATACATCAGAGGGAGCTATCCCTTATCTAGAGACTCTCCCCTCTAGCTTTGCTAGTCCCACAGGTGAGAGGGGAGTTTCCATTGTTGCGTGTGGAAGGCAGGAGCTCGGCCTCCTACCCCGAGTGCAATCCACTACATCAACAATAAGTTTATTATGTTTCTAATGTGTTCAATGAAAGTAATAGGCCCTTCTCCACTAAAATATGGAACACTCTTAAGGGATGCTCCTAGAATTTGGTCATATTGGGCAAGATTGAAAGGAAATGATCTAAAGAAGGCTATAAAAGGTTGGTTCTTAGCCATCTTGAAATGTAAAATATGAGTATCAGGGATTAATCTAAATAATAACTTGGACTTTTTAAACACTAACTCTCTTGAATAAGGATGGTTATTCACAAACGTAAACCTTTTGACAGAATATGGAGGAAATTGCACAAACTCAAAGGATATACCTTTAGCAACAGACCTAATGGTCATCTTTAGCATGGAAATTAGGGACTAATCACTAACGAAAGAGTTGAAAAATTTAGTGGAGTCACTAGGTACTGAATGTAGATGCTCTTATAGCTGTAAATATGGCAATACCATCACCAATCTTGGACAATCTTTTAGGACTTAGATCCCATCAAGCCTACCAAAAACTATTGTCACTTGGATTTACACCCCTTGATGAGATGCCTATATCTCCTCATCAAAGTGTCACAATGGAAACATCTCTCATGTTATGGGAAACAATTTGTTGAGATGAATCTCTAGAAGGGCTAGTTCCCTTGATGCATTCTTTGAAGTACTTTCTCACCTATCAATTTTGGGTGAAAAGGGGTAAGAAAATAATTAATAAATATTAAAAAAGGTGATGGACCAATATTATATTTCCTCCTATGAGCTGAGCATATACTACTTAGAGCTAAACAAGGCTTCTTTCACACAAAACTCACAATTTGATTTGCATTGTCACATCAATGTTTATAAGCTAGGTTCAAGAAGGTTTTTGATACTTAGGAGGGAAATGAATAATTAATTAAGAGAATAAAATCATGGACCACTTCTAAGACACTCCTACACTTGAAAATAACACTAATAAAGACCTGTAACAATCAATGTTTTGCACACTTGGTGAGCTATCAAGGATATATTACTAGAAAAGATCATCTTCTACTAGTCAATACCAAAAAGATTGCAATAACACCCAATTGTATAGCATGTAAGTAGTCAAAATAACTTGTTTATTTATTTAATAGTCATTCAAGTATAAATTTTTCCAAGGTTTCACCATCAAATAATGGAGGTTGATAAAAAGAGCCAAAAGAGTCAATATTTATAGTCTTTGAGAGAAGATCAAGATAAGGGAAGTCTAAAGGTCACTTGGATACTTTTAAATATGAGAAAATAGGTTATAATTTCATTAGAAAGAGATATGTGATGAACCATGCAATTTTAGGAGGTACAAACATCCATACAAATAACAAAACTTATGAAAAATGGCATGAAACGCCCAATCTTGGCTCAAAAAACTACCTTCATAGTTTGAACCTGTTTGAACATCCCACCACTAGATAGGGATAGGTCTGATTATTGGGATAAGAGGGAAGGAATTAAAGCATGAATCTCTATGAATTTTTTTAGTCCTACTCATCTAGAAACTCTTGGAAGGAATCCATCACTATCTATAGTCTAAAAAACTCCTTTTTTCAGTCACCCGTCACACTTGGCCTCAAAAATGACTTTAGTTTTCTATGAAAATCCATGGGAGGGAGTGAATGACACCTTTATAGAACATACATGGCCTTAGAGGCATTAGGAATTCTTTAAAAAGTCTCACACTTGGATTTTTGACCCTTCTCACCCTTGTGTCCACTATGCTAGTTTTGACTGGTTGAAAGGAGAGATCTAGTTTGGGCACTTAGGAGTTTTTTCCTAGAATAAAATGGCCAAATGGAGTTAGTATAAGTCTTAATCTTCCACCCAAACTTTATTTTATCTTTAGACTCTTTTAGCTTGAAAAACACATAAAAGGTCAAGAAAACCTAGTTTATCATGTTTTCCATACAATCCTGTACAACTCGTCTTGATTGGAGATATCTTGAGGGAGTCCTCTACATGGTCCAATAACTTTCATTACCAAAATATGTGTTAGTAATTTGACTTGTCAAGGCCAAATTACTACCCCTATCATTTAAAACTTTCTTAAAACTAGTCATTAACCCTTTGTAGATGGTCAAGTCAATCATTTGCGGCCTTAAAATCACTAATTTTGGTAAAAAACATCAAAAATTTATTGTAAATGGGTCATTTTAATTTCAAAAGATCATTTTCAAGTTCAAATATGTAGACAATCCATGTACATGGGTCAATTTTGAGAGAAAATTAAGCTTCTTAGGAGCTACAAGTGGTTTCTAGACCTCAAATTTTGTACACAAGGTAATCATGACTTAAGGAATATTATGAATAATTTTAATGGCCATTTTATGAGTGGAAATACTTGATATTTTGTAACAGTCCTTAGCATGTCTTTTGGAGATCACCATTGGAGTAGGCATCATTATAGAGTGCCCTAGAGGATTCTAAGTCCAAGTAAAAGTTTAAAAATCATGGTATTATGTTTTTAAATTATAATCAGACCTTTATAGAGTGTCAAAACTCCAAATTTTAAGCAAATCATGCTCATATAGACTTTTTCAAGCAAATAGGCATATAGGCCAAAAAGGGGGTTTTTTAATTTTCAATAAAAATGTGCTTTTAGAGTGTTTTTATAGAATGGTATATACACCATGATTATTTTTTGAATAATTTATAAGTATGTGAATATTTATTTTCATTTTGGTGAATTTTTCATTTTTTGTAGTTCTAGGCACCCTTCCAAGCCTCCTATTTAGATGCTCATATCTTTCACCACATGTGAATTTTGGATGAAAAATATTTTTATTATCTTAGGATAAATATTTAATTATAATTCATGAATAATTAATACTAGTTGAGGGGCTGTGATTTATGAACAATTGTTAAATGTGTAGGTAACCCAAAATGTAGTCAAAACCCCATATGCAGATTTCTCCACATGATAAATTTTCATATATTTTTCATGGTAATCCAATATTTTTATATATTTTAGGGGAGTTATTTAAATACACACAAATGTAAATATTTTGGGATTTAGAGGTATTTACTTCATGAATCATCATTTTGAAGATTCAGTTTCAAAGCCCTCTTAAACCTCAAAAAAACCAATTTTGAGAAAAGTGGATTATATTTCCATAAAATCATCATGGATAAAAGTTAAAACTTTTTAAAAATAAATTAAACTTATATATTATTCCATAAATTTTAATTTTATGCATGGAGATGTAGGGATGAGGGAATAAATCATGTTTTTTAGGAGAAAAAACATGTAAAATAAAGTATAGGATATTTCAATGAAATATAATAAATGGATATCAAAACCTAAGGCTTTTTATTCATCTTAAGTTTTTTATTTAGTCATAAATCATCCCATAAGTGTCCCAACCAGCTTGATCAAAATGGCCAGTCTATAGGAAAATGGAGCAAAATAGGCCTAGTCAACCATGTTGACTGAATGACAAGTGTTTTCTCATCAAAATCACATATCTTATAATGAGAATAGATGTTAAAATTATATTTAATTTTTATTTTTTGGTTTCATATCATCTTGTTTTAGGTTTAATGGATTCCAAATGCAAGAAGATATGCTATTAGGCCTAATTGGCTTAATAGGCCTAATTGGTCAATCAAACAAGTAAAGAATGGCATTGAAAATCTATCAAATAAATTAATTTTGGAGTTACCACATTCCATATCTATTTTTTAAGTGTATATATCATTTTTAAGTTAATCCACAAGTTCCAATTCATGCAATTTGAGCTCAAGTTGAGTTAACTAGTCCTTAAGGATCAAAGCTCTTCAATTGACTTTTGACTAGATCATGTTTTCCATGTAAGGAGGGACTTTATTATGTTCCAAAACATGTTAAAATACTAAATTGGAGTTCCCTTTTGTATATTTTCATTTTATTTCATGCATGAAAAACTTTTGACTTGTCCATGGGTCCCACCACTTTCCTTTAATGCCAAAATTTAAAGATTATGCAAATTTTTATAAAGTTTGGGGATTTTGATGATTTATTATAGTATTATAAAATTATTAGGTCTTGAGTTAACTAACAATACTAATCCTTATTTAAGATCAATTTCACTTTGTATTTAGGTTAGTTTTAAACAAATATATTGGTTTTTTAAAGCAATTATTCATTAATTCCTAAGGTGGAGAAAAAATTGTAATTGCCACCATTTTATCAAATATAAGATCTTTTTGCATATGAGTTTTGATCAAAATAAAGTGTAGTTTGAATATTTACTAGCATAAAAGTGTAATATACTTTCCCTTTTTATATGTCCTTTCCACACCTACTATAAAAATCTCATCATCTATAGGTCATTAGAAGAGCTAGGATCAAAAATTTGCTTTGCAAATTCCTTTCAAGCCTTCTTTTGAAACACTGATGTTCAAATTTGAATGCAAATTTGTCTTTTAGATTCATATATGTGTCTTATTTGATGATAAAATCTTTTATACAATACCAATCATTTTGGTGCATCACCCCATTAGATAGGATTTCCCATTTTAGTTTTCTTCTCCCTTTTCATCCCAAAAATAAATAAAATAGATTAGTTTTAGTGTTATATCTTAAGGGAACCAACCCTCTCTAGAGGTTCTTCTCAGTACAGAGTCACCCAAATTATAAAAAGTTTGAATTGTATTATCTAGAGATAAGGTTTTCTTTTCAAACTTCAAATAGGGTGCACTCTTGAGTGACAACACTATATCATTACGACAACTTTCCAATCTCATGTTCTTCACTAGGTCCAAACTGAGGGTTTGGTAGGGTGTTTAGGCAATTTTTTATCCTAATATTTGTTCATAAATATTGGAAATTATAACTACCACTAAACTACAAACACTTGAATCTAAGGGACCCTGTTAAATCCTCTAAATTCCTTTTATTCTCATGCATAGTCTTAAAAAATATATGAGTACTTGAAAACACCCATTGAGCTTGTTTTCCTCTCTTCCAGCATGTTTTGACTATGTCAAGGCTATAATTTTATTTCTTATAGGTCTCCTTTCACTCCAAAAGATAAAACATGTCTATTTCCACCTTCTAAGCATGTATCAATAAAATAGATATCCTTTCAAGAGTTGGAAATGAAGGTTGACCTCAAAATGGTTTTAGGTCTCTTGAAGGCCTAGTAGGCCTAACTTGCATCTCATTGCCTTTGGATATATGGAATTGTATTTCATGTTTATAATTATGTATAATTTATTTTCACATACTATTTTAGCTTATAAATATACTGAATATCTCTCCAAGCACCCTTGTTCATCTTATTCTCTTACTCACCAGCTAAGCCTAGTTGGAAACCTTAGGAATTGACTGGATATAGTTATCCACCAATCCTTTATAGTGTTTTTCATAAATCCTAGGAAAAATTAATTATATTTACATCTAATCACATGCCACTACATCATACTCAATAATCAAATGATGTTTCCAAGGCACCCAATACCCATTTAGGTCATATTATCTCCCTTTTCTACCTCTATGTGTGCTTAAAAGTGACCTTCCTCTAAGACAAAATAGAGAATATGTGCCTTTTATTTTCATGAAAAATACTTACATGAGGTTTTTTATTGGGTCATGAGGACCCCCTTAAAAAAAAATCATGTTAAAAAGACCTCCCTATCATCCTCAAACATCAAAAACCCCAAAGTAAACTTTATGGCATTGATTGTGTGTAGACTTGAATTGGTTTTAGGCCAAAAGTGGATTTATTGTGAGTTTTTTTACAATCTAATAGATTGGACACTTCATGGATGAATCCAAAATAAATTTATAATATATTTAAATTCCCAACTCATGCAATAAGTGTGATGTACTTCTCATTTGGTCACTAGGCCTATTCATGTTTGACAAGTCTATCTACATCTTTTTGAAGGTTTAAGGCACAATGACACATTATATGACCTTTGAAATATCTCATATTTACTTAAGTTTGATAAAACTCTACATCTTATTAATAATTTTAAACAAATCCTAATCCCCCTTTTTCTCTCTAAATAATCTCACCTCTTGCTTTACCTACATTAGCTTGTACCCTGTTGTAAGTGTGTACATGGGTTTTAGAGACCTGTGCAAATGTATATCTCTATTTTTTTTAGTTAATGAGGTCACCATGACCTTTATTTGTGCATCACATGATATTTCATCTAGATTAAACCCTTTCCAATCTTGCTTATGTACCTTGATCTTTAAGACTGAGCCTCTCTAGGTGTTAACTAAGACACTTTTCTATAAGTGTCCATTGGACTCAACTAAACTCAAATAAGATGTGAAAATATCCTAACTAAATTCCTCATAGTTATCATGTATGCAATTACACTAGTATCTCTTTTATAATCCTTAAAACATCATCTTGGCATCAAATTTGAGGTTACTAGCCAAATTGAGACCATTATGCCTATGGGTTTATTGTAGGTGCATTTATCTCCTTTAGACCTTGATTATGGTGTCTTAATATCTCCCTTAAATTTTAGAACTTACCTAGTCCTTTATTATAATTTAATTCATCATGAATAGGCTTAAGACATCATATAGTTGCCATGTTAAGGCACTATTTGAGTACCCTATTATCTAACCCTTGTAAGTGGATGTATAAGAGCCTATGTACAGACTGAGGATAGTCTATGGATCAAAAAATTATTCATATACTCATTTATATGGTTTATTAGATCATGATTCCTTCATTAAACTATTGGAACCTTAAAAACATGGTGCATATGTCAACCTACAACTTTTGGGTGAAAAATCCCTCTTTAAAGTCATCAACCTATAGATATCGTTGTCTATTCATAGTGATTTTGAGTGCATCTTTGAGACCTTCAAAAACCTACCTCCCTCTACTCTTTGACCTTCATTATTGACATAGGTCTTATTTGTTCTAGGGGATATACATTCACCTCATTTTAGGACTTGAAACCTTTTAAAAGTATGTCATAAGGGGTCTACAAAAATATCTTTGGTATCTATTTTTTTCATTTAAGTGAAAACCTACCTAAACCAAGTCCTTTGTCTCTTCAACATAATTTCACACTCCTTTTCTCATTCAATCACCTTTGAATGGTATAAATACCATAGCACAACCTTAAATAGGTGTCTAATTTCTTTATCCTCTCTAAGAGAGCATTTTAGTAACCTATTCAGCCACCTATAAGTGGATGCTTTGATATACCACCAATGACCTAAACATGAAAATATGGAACCTTTCATGAAAGTGAAATTTGTATGATTATATCAAACATACCAATTGACCTCTATCAATGTTAATAGGTTGGGAAACATCTTTTACCCTTCCATACCTCAACATGATGTTAGTAAAGTCTTATAGGTGTACATTTGGATGTTCTATGCAGGTAGGACTTGGAATTGGGTAAGAACATATTAGGAAAAGGCTTTAAAAACACTCAAATTCTCTTGTCAACCTTCAAGTGAGTGATCTCCATCAAGGACACTTAGAAACTAGCTTTGATGCACCCTTTCCAACATGAAAATCCCTTATATATATATATATATGGGATGGAGCAATCAAGAACATCAAATGACTATTTGAGCATAGTGAATATGCTTGGGAACACATTGCACCTTTTCCAAACATCTCAATGGGATCTCTAAAACTTTTGATGGCTTTGATAACTAGAATACCCTGATTATCTCTCCATGAATGACCTAAGCAAGTCTATACAGGTGATTGCAAGTGAAACCAAGCATGAAGTTGAGAATGGGGGAAGATAAGCTTAAAAACTACTAAAAGGATGACATGATGGAACCAAAACATAGAAGGAAGATAAAATATTAATTTGAGGCATTTCATACATCCTTTTCCATTCGCACAAAACCTTTATAAAAGAATAATTTTTTGGAACACGGAAGAAATGATTATGACTTCACTCCACTCTTTGAAAACTAAGTTATTTGGCTCATCAAATAAAATTCAAAAGTGAAAAAAATCATGTATACAATGAGGTAATGGATTCAACATCCTCCAAAACCAATCTTAACAAGTAAATTGTATGAACTTTCATAAACAAGAGCAAAACTTGTAAGGTGCACATATTAGCAAGTAGATTTGAAAGGTCAACTTATCAAGAATGGTTCATAAAGATCAGACCACCATTCATCTACAAAAAAATCAAATAAAAGTTGACTAAGTTTAGAATACACCCCCAAGATAATTTTGCTTGAAACCCTTTATGCTGACTGTACCAAGTACAAATCTATAGGTCACTTTTACTTGACAAGAATGGTCAAAAGGAGTATAATGGTTTTGGCATTAAAATGACACTTTCAAATAATTTCAAATGTAGATCTAAGAATGGGGAAGCTAAAGAGTCAAATTTTAAACTTTTCCAAGTGGCACACTTCCCAAAGAGGTCGTATAAGTGCCATTTTCTTGTCCTTTCACTAGAAAACTATCCTTTATTTTGTATAACCTACCATATTTTATTTTTTTAGTTTTTAAAGACTAAATTGGACACATGGGGCATGAAATAATCTCTTATAACCTTCACACTTCCCAAAAGACCTATATAAGCATTAAATACACCTTTTTTAACCTTAAAATTACTCAAAAGGACATGTTGGCTAATGAAATTTATGACCAAGGCTAATATATCATTTAATAATAATAAATGACCTATGAAACACCTCATCATAATATATTATGCCCCCAAACATATAGAAAACCAAGTTTTTACCTAAGGGTGCTCTAATTTGACCTAAAAGTCAAATTTGGTCAACAATTACATAAAAGAGTTAGAGATGGTGGTAATTAAAGCCTATATACTATAACATTGACCACTTCTATAACCTTGAAGGGTCCCACATATCTTAGTGAAATTTAGCTAACTTTATAAACATAATTGAGATTTTTTTAGGCTTAACTCATAGAAATAATTTATCACCTACATAAAACTTCCTTGTTATTCTTTTTCAAATCAACATAAATTTTATGTCTATCATTGACCTCAACCAACCTCTGTTAGATTTTTCTAACTCTATCTTCCATTTTTCACAAGAATAGTAGGTCTAAATACTACCTTATCCTCTAACATATCCCAACTAATTGGTGTTATACACCTCCTTCCATATAATGCCTCATATGGAGCCATCTTAGAAACCAATTTGTTTCATTTATTATAAACAAACTCAACCAATAGAAGGTACTCCTCCCACTTGTATTAATGATCCATGAAATAAATTTGAAGGATATATTATAAAACTTGGTTAACTCTTCTTTGTTTGTCTATCTATTTCTTGGTGATATGCAATACTAAAATCTAACTATGTACCCATAACTGAATACGAAGTCAACCAAAATCTATAATTCATTCTTAGATCTCAATCTAAAATGATATTTTTTATAAATCCATGCAATCATTACACCTCCTTCATAAATATATTCACATGCATAGGTGCATCATTTGTCAATTTACCTATTATGAAGTGGGCCACCTTGGTTAGTTTGTCAACTAAAACCAAGATCATATCATGTTAGTTATATGATAATAGAAACCCTTGAAGAAAATCTATGTTGATCACCCACTAATTCAATTCTAGTGTATCATGATGATATAACAATCCTAATGGATGCACATGTTTAAATTTCACACACTAACATTACAAACAATGAGACACAAAATCCACTACATCTTTTTTTGTCCCTTCCCATTAGTATAGAGGTCTTATCTCAAGCATGAAATTCGTTACACTTAGATGTATTGAATATGGGGCATTATGTAATTCATTTATCACTATGCTCCTCAAATTTTATCTATCAAGAATATGCATCCTACCATTGTACCTTAAAATACCATCACTCTCTAATTTGAATTCTTTATACCTAAGATTTTGAGCATTCTCTAGAAATAATTTCTTGACTTGATCGTAAAATTCATCTCCTGATGAGAATTTAATTACCTAATTATGGAAAGTACTCCTAATAATAACTAAGGATACTATGTACCTTCTATGACTTAGGGCATCAAAAAATTTGTTCTCATTTCCATTGATATAGTTAATATCAAAATTGTAATCAAATAAAAGATCTAACCAACATCTATGATGTGAATTTAGGTTTGTCTAGGTAAAGACCTACTTGATCCCATAGTTATTATTCTTGAGCTCAAATGGTTTACCCATTAGATAATGCCTCCAAACTTACAAGGTATGCACTATTGCAGTAAGTTCCAGATCATAAGGAGAATAATTCACATCATAAGGATTGAGTTTTTTGGATTTTTATGCTATAACTAAACCATCCTACATTATAAATCCTCTAATTCCATCCCTATATACAGCCATGATCGCTAATAATTAAGCATTAAGATTGGGAACTCTTATCACGGGTGTCATAGTAAACCTTATTTTCAGCTCTTAGAAGGCCTTATCACACTTATCTAACCAAAAAAAACTTTGATTCTTCCAATGAAGAGAGGTGATTAGATTAATTATCTTTTATAAATTTAAAACAAATTTCTTATAATAGCCTACTAATGCCATAAAACTCCTTAACTCATATATATTCTTAGGCATCATCCATTACATTATAGTTGTTATCTTTGTTGGATCCATTGAAATTTCATTTGCAAAAATAATGTGTCCTAGATATTACACTTTTTTTTTGAAAAAATGCAAACTTGGACAACTTGTCATATAATTCATGGTTCCATGAATGCTTCAAAACTAATTCTAGATGTTATTCCTTATCCTTAGAATATATGAGGATGTCATCTAGATAAACAAACACAAAGTGTTCTAAATAATCCCTAAACAAACTGTTCATGAGATTCATAAATATCATTAGAGAATTTTTCAACCTGAAAGGTAACACTGGGAACTCATAATGACCATACCAAGTTTTAAACCCTATTTTTGGAATATACACATCTCTAATTCTCAATTGATGATACCCTAATCTAAGATCAATCTTAAAAAATAATGTTACCCCTCACATCTAATCAAATAGATCATCAATGTGAGGTAATGGATATCTATTCTTGATTATCACTTTGTTCAACATTCTATAATCAATACACAGGTGAGGAGTACCATCTTTCTTCTTGAATAACATGATTGGTGTACCCTATGGTGACACACTTGGTCTAATCAACAATTTTGATAATAACTTTTGAAGTTAAGCCTTTAAATCAACTAATTCAATGGTTGTTATCATATATAATACCTTAGACTATAGTTCTAATCCAAGTATAATGTTAATAAAAAAATCAAACTCACCTTTGGGTGATATTCTAGGTAATTCATTTGGAAACACATATTGAAAGTTCCTTAGAAAAGGATAATCCTACATGGATGGTTCTTTAGTTTCCTCCATCTCATTTATTTTAATAATAAATTATTGGCATCCTTTCTTCTAAGCCTTCTTGAGTTGAATCACAAAAATTTGCATAAACTTCAAATCTATTTTCTCACCTTGAAGGTGTGTCTAATTTTAAAAATCATCTTAACACTCAACCTTATTTAGATAGAAATCAACCTTAGATTTATGCTCTCCAAGACAATTGCCTCCGGATCACATCATATGACCCCAATAGTGTAAAATTAAAATCCACTATACTAGTGAATTAAGGCAACCTGATCTTTAGCTTGCACTAAACACTTGTCAACCTTTACCTTTGACTCATTCCCATATTGTATTAACCATGCATTTTCCACAATACAACTTTTCTAGACATATTACTAAGAATTCTAGGAGCCATAAAATATTTTTTAGCCCCAATTTCAATCAAAATAGAAAATGGATGATCAACCAAAATACTTGATAGTTTAATGGGTGAAGCTTGGAACTCAACCTAATGATTGAAAATAACTACATGAATTCACTTCTAAAAAGTTACGTGTTGAGAAGTAAAACATTTGTTTCTTCCACAAAATTTGTCTTGTGTACACTCTTGAGCATAATGGTCACCTCCACAAATTAAGAAAACTCTAAGTGCCCTTTTCCTATCAAACTATTGATTTCCTTTAGAACATCCCTTGAAAACATTTCTAGGTTTCCTAGTCCTTGAGCCATTGTTAAACATAACATTCTCATTCTTAAATTGGCCCTTGGAGTCTCCACTTCTCTGTTTCCAATTCTTATTTTTTAAAGTCAGTTTATAACTTCCAAACTTTTTCTTAAACTTATCACTAACTTGGGTAAGAGTTTTCAGCTCCTACTTGATGCCTTCTTAAAGACTTTATCTATGGTAGATGGAGGATGCACATCCACCTCACAACCAATTTTTAGTTTAATCCCATAATAAACTTCTTGATTTTGAACCTCTCATCTCCTTCATTCTAAGGTGCATAATTTAGAAGCTTGATAAATTACTCTTAGTATTCATTCATAGAAATGTCTCCTTGATTAAGATTCTAAAAATCCATCAAATTCTAATCAAAATATAGATTTGGAAGCCATCATCACCTAAATAATGTCACAAATTATTCCCAAGTGGTGGTGGTAGAGTCGAGGTTCATCTCAACCTTCTTTCTTTCCCACCAAGTAATTGCTTCACCATCAATTTGATATGCTCCCTAGACTACTTTGGTAACTTAAAAGTAATTCTAAATCTTGAAATATGTTTTCCATCTCTATCAGCCACACTTCAGCTCCATCTCCCAAAATGGTTCCATTGAACTTGGGTGGATTTACCTTTTTCATATCTTTTGCCAACTCTATATTTACTTGATCTCTTGCATCTTGTGTCACTTCCTCATTCCTTTACTCTTGAGGATTTTCCTACTTAATAGGATGCTTGTTAGGTTCTTCTTAAACATTATCCTCAACATTCCCATGCCCTTATTTCTTTAGGGCCATGATTCAGTCCCTAGTCTCATGCATGGCTAAAATGATTTGATCCAACTTCATAACTTGCTCAGTGATGAAATAATTTGGATCCACTAGAAGATTGGTGTTTGAGGTACCCTTACCTCTTAATCTAGTGTGCACCATTCTTATTCCTACTTAATAAGATAATACATTTGCATTAACGAACACATAAAGTCTTATAGTTTGAGCCTCAGCTCTGA
>JARHVA010007119.1:295000-665000 GCA_037957365.1 Torreya grandis | reverse complement strand
CAAAAATTATCTTAGTTTAAGCTCATTATTTTATACATACATACCAAAGAGTTCTATACCATCACCATTTAAAACTATGCTTTATTTTATCATAAGCATGGTTTTATGGATGGCTAAGCCATATATAGTACCAAGCTTAAAACCTAGTCTTTTCACATCCTCAAAATAATACAACAAGAACTTTAACCATAAAAATCTACATGGACTTAACCATTATAAACTAGTATGAATTTAATTATAAAACTGACCTGGTGATGAAGTTCATAGTATGATGAATGGCAATTTATTCTCCAAATTCCCTTGGAATTTTCCTCTTTTCTCCTTCTATCATTGTGTGTCATCCCCTCCCAGGCCTTCCTTCTTTTATTTTTAACCATGTACATGCTATTTTCATGAAAAATAGAATTCATGTTTCCTTACCAAGTCCCAGTGGTATTCATGCACTCAGTGAAAAAATATTTGCATGAAACTAACTTACAGAAGACCAATGATCATCATGCCAAAAAATTGAAATAAAATGATGGTTTTACATAATATTTTTTTAATGTGATTCCACACCAACAAATCAAACCCTGAATTCTTGAACCTTCCATTTATTAATATAATAATCCTTTTTAATATTTTATTAATATCAACTTAGACAAAGTATTTCAAACCTAATAATTTTAGTGATAATTTTGAATCATATGAATTAAATAACTAGACCATTACCTATTTATTATTTATTATAATATTTAATAAAAAAAATAGCCTTCACAATATAAATTATACAATGAAACTAATGTCATTGACTTAGCATAAGATTATTAACAATGCATAAGCACAAAGGCTTTATAATAATCATTAGTCAATGTCACTAATATCATAATGACCATGCCAAACTAATTCAAATCTTGCCTTGTTACTTATTAAATCTGATAGTTATTTCACACACACAATGCCTTTAAATTTCCTAGCATATTATTATGACATTACTAATTTCAAAAACAATCACACACATATATATCTATCCATAGACAACTGCAAAACATACCATAGATATTCATGGATTCTGACTACATTATAACAACATCATAATTGAGATAATCTAAATATGGAAACATAATATAATACACTATTCAATCAATATGAGCATCAAGAAATAATCAAGATCACAACATAAAGTATATTAGTAATCATTCAAATGTAGACAACACATTAGCAATAAAAGACATACTAAATATATCTTAACTAAAAACTTATCAAAAAACATTAATATATCATGATGTGTGTGGTTTTATAGTTTTTACCTTTGTCATCCTATAATGCCTCCATCTACACCATCTTATTCAATTATGCCTTCCTTTTTTCACACTCTGAGGGATGGATCTATCCTAGATCTACCTCAAAAAGAGAAGGTAGTTATCCCAAAATAGTATAAAATACATAATATATTGACATTATAAACTAAACAAACATGATCATCATGTACATAATATAAAATTACAACTAACTCCATAACTAATCAATCATGTAAATTACGCAATATATAACTCTCTATAATCAATATATGAAATACAACTTAACCAAAATAATAATTAGTCAAATAATATCCATTAAGTCCACTAATTAGTAGGTTTTTAGGTCTAGAGAGAAATCATGATGTGGCATTCTTCTTAACAAAGACTACAAGTGCACCCCATGGTGAAAGACTTGGTTTAATCAACCCTCTACTAAATATCTCTTGAAGTTGTACCTTTAGAACAATTAAATTAGTTTTTGTCATCCTGTATGGAGCCTTAGATTGTGGTTTTGACCCTGGAATGATATCAATAGTTAAATCAAAGTCACTTTTTGGAGGTATCTCTCATAATTCCTATAGAAGACATATTGAAACTCTTACAAAAAGGAATAGTCTTATAAAGTGGGTTCTTTAGCTTCACCAATTTCATCCATTTCGACTAAGAATGTTTGACATCTCTTCTATTGACACTTATTCAACTAAATGGCTGAAATTTTCCTAAGTTTTAAATCTACCAGTTATCCTTGGATTTGGGTTTGATTGCACAAATCATATAAACACTTAACCTTATTAAGGAAATAATCAAATTTGGATTTGTGCTTAGAGAGATAATTCACTCATAAGATAACATCATATGATCCCTACTAGTGCTACATAAATACCAAAAACCATGGTGAATTATTGAAACTTTATTTCAGCCTCAACAAGACATATATCAACCTTGACTTTGGGTTCATTCTCATACTTAACTAACTAAGCATTTTCCATCAAACTAGCTTTCATATAGAATTTACTTAGCATCTTAGGAGAGATAAAGCATTCAATAGATCCTATACCCATTAAAATAGTAATAGGATGTCCAAACAAAGTACATGATACTTTGATGACAAAATCTTGGAATTCTACTTGATGATTATCTAGCACTACATGAATACATTTTTTAAATGTTCCTTCTGACATAAGGGTGGATGTATTATTATTTCTATTCTATATCTTACACCAAGGATAATCTTTGGCATAATGGTAACCCCCACATGAAAAACATCATATATTTGTTCCCTTTTTCTCATCTTGATTATCACCCTTGAATCATTCTCTAAAACTACCTCATGGTTTCCTATTCCCTGAAGCATTACTTAATCTCATATTATGGCTATTAAACTAGTTCTTGGAATTCCCATTCCATTTTTATTTCTTCTTCTTAAAGGGTGTATTATAACTACCAAACTTATTTTCAAACTTCTCTCTAACCTCTGCAAGTGATTTGAACTTTTGATCTTACTTGACTACTTTCTCAAAGATCTAATCCATAGTGGATGGTCCATACACATCCACTTCACACCCAATGCTAGGTTTTAAGCCCATTATGAAGTTCCTGATTTGGAAATTTTCATTTTTTTGAAACTTTAGAATATACTTCAATAGATTTATGAACTGCTACCAGTATTCATTATAGATAAATCTCCTTGACTTAGATTTTGTAAACCCATAAATTTATAATAAAAATGTAGTTTTGGTAGCCATTATGATCTAAAAATACTTATAAACTAATCCCAATTGGTGGTGGTAGAATCAAGGTTCATATCAATATTATTATTAGACCAAGTTGCTGCTTCACCATCTAGTTGGTGAGCTACCACACAACCTTAGTCTTATCAAAATAATTTCAAATTTGAAATATTTTTCCATTTTCATGAGCCAAGATTCAACTCCATCACCTAATACCATACCATCAAATCTGGGTGGGTTCACTTTCTTCATATAATGTGCAAGATTTACACCTACTTGAGCTATAATTACTTGCTAACCTTCCTTATGCCCTTGATCTTAAGGCACTTCATGTTATTTGGGTTGTTTGTTTGGAACCTCTTATTCATATTCTTCCTTAGGTCCACAAAATTATTTCTCTAGAGATATTATTCTACCTCTAGTCTCATTCATGATAACAAGTATTTGATTGAGTTTTGTAGCTTGCCCTACTGCTAGTTGAGTAGGATCATCTTTAGGGTTAAAATTTGAGTTTCCCTCAGCAACCAATCTACTCATACCATTTTACTCATTTAAAATTAGGATAATGGATTTACCTCAGTGGAATCATTATGTCTGAGCATTAAACCTTTTCTCTAATACAACAATGTTGGAACCCCACTGGGATACACAATGGATAAACTATTTTTATAAAAACAAATGAGGTACACTTATAAAATCATCTTTAACTATCTTTAATATTATTATTTGACTACTAAATACATTCATATTAGTAATTTTATAAATATATTAACCCACTAAATAACAATATGATTCATTTAGTTTCTAAACAGAATAAATTAGATTACAAGATGAATATCTCTCATTAAATGTAGAGTGGAAAAAATTAAGTTTAAAAAAACATTGATGTAATCCACATTTCATTCATAAATTATCCTACATCCATTTATGTTAAAATTTATAATTAATTACAAGTCTCATAACCATTGTTGTGTTAAATATTCATCAAATAATAATATATAATAAGTTACATTTTAGTACAAAGTTAAATATACAATATAATGTGTACAAAAGTAGAAAAGACATTCACAAGTAGCTCAATGATCCATAAATTTATCTTGAGTATGATACCAAATGTTTTAAATATATTAAAAAAGGGAGAGCATCATTCGAGTGACTTACCTCCAACCATAAACTAACAGTCTCCCTCACACCTCCCCATTTAGAGTGGCCTTACACTTCATAGAGGGGCAGATAAGAACATTGGGTATATCAATAACTCAAATGGAACCTTATGTGTATCATCAATATTACATGAATTAATCATGTATAACATGGAATCCAATCCTCTATCTACTATGACATAAGTATACACATGTAAAATATAAAGTACAGGGGAATGACAATATCTCAACTAACATTACTTTGGCCAAATTTTTCATTATAGAAATTAGTTCTAAAAATTCTAAGTCAATTTCCACTCAACCAAAACACTTTGATGTTGAATCATGTATATCAAATGATATCATGGGATATGTATATGAGTTACACATCGACATCCTCATATAACTATTACCTATTATCAAAAACAAAGTTTATTATTTATTTTTCACATAAATATTCAAATTAGAATAACATAGATTGTAATATACACCCAACCTAAATAGTGATATTAGACACAAGTAATCAGAAAGCATGAATTTATTTATTTCCATTCACTTAACCATACAAGTGACAACATAAGTTTATCAGATAAACTAAACTCAAAATTAGATATGTATAGGATACTAAAACAAGAATCAAATTATTCTAAGTCTCTTCACAACATATCTTTCATTCATAATTCACACACACACACACACACACACACGAGCTAATGTCTATCTAATTTTTTTTTGTATATTTGATGGTAGAGGAGGTCAGATGGGGAGCCCTAGTTATGAATGTGTACCATGACCTTTTATATGGGGTGTTAGCACAATATGAGCCTTCCACTCTGGATGATCTTGAGGTTCCATCTACCCTAGCCTAGGTAGGTTAGTTTAGACTAGTGAAAGAGGTTACAAGGTAGCTACATGAATGTAGTGATGGGTTACATCCAATGGTAGGTGTTAGAGTTAGACAAGCATAGGCATAACATGTTATAAAATAGGAGACAACTACACACATGGAGACCACCATCTATCTAGAATAGGTGCAAGGCCAAATGGATAATCTATAGGGATAGGTTGTTATATCGAGATATCAGATTACCTCTTTATAGTGTATTATTCATAGGGGTCAGTCATAGGCATCTATGGGAACTGTGGCTAGGCCACAGGATAGTCATGATGGAGCACATCCTTAGGGACGTATTTATTGTATTTTGTACCTTGTATTATATAAAACACATTGTATATATATATAATGTGTTTTACATATACAAGGAACAAAATACAATAAATACGTCCCTAAGGATGTGCTCCATCATGGCTATCATGTGGCCTAGCCACAGTTCCCATAGATGCCTATATATATATATAATGTGTATATGTTTTATATAATACAAGGTACAAAATACAATAAATACGTCCCTAAGGATGTGCTCCATCATGACTATCATGTGGCCTAGCCACAGTTCCCATAGATGCATATATATATGTATGTATGTATGTATGTATGTATGTATGTATATATATATTGATCTTGACTATTTTATTTATCTCATGATTTATACTTAGATGTGGATGTGGATGGATGGATATATTTCCTTTCTATGAAATGCACTTAACTTTTGTTGTATATACTATGGGAAATATGTGATGTGTGTTTTATTTTATATCATTATGTGATTAAAATGCATGGTTATAAATAAAAAGGAAAAAATTATATGCAAAAGTATATGTAATCAAAACAAATGTAATACACACTATATCATGATGGGAAATATGTAATAATAAAAGATGACTAAATATAATAGACTAAATGGTGGTAAAAATAAGGGTAATAAATGTTTTCAAACCATGTAAAAGATTACATCAAATTAAAACAAATCACACTATATCACATTGTGAAGTATGGAAAATATTTTAATAAAATGGAAGGCACATGAAAGACCAATGGTATATTAAAAAAAATTACTTCAATCAATCATAATAAATCACATTGGGAAGTATAAAAATAAATATAAAAAAGGAAATTAAATTAATCATACTATATCAAGATGGGAAGTATGAAAAAATTAATGAAATGATTGTAAATATACACACAATCAAAAAATAATAAGGTAAAAGTGAAGGATTTATGAGGTAATCATAAAATATACTAAATCAAGCTGGGAAGTGTGTCAATGATGTGGAACTCATAATCAAATACTACTTATCTCAAATTTGATGCCTATAATTTCATTTTGACTTGGTTGTAGTATGAAATGGGTATTAGAATATTTTGTGAGGAGGGCTTGGTCTTATCCATAGTATTACACTAAAACTAACAAAGGGAACACAAGTGAGGTGGAAATAACTATGGGAATTATTTTAAACTATGTTTATAATGTGATAATTTTTGAGGAGGGCCTAGTCCAATCCATGGTCTTACACTATAACTCACAAAGGGAAACCCTTAAGGGAATGATCAACTAAAAAATAATATCTCTCTAGGGGAAATATTAGGAATGTTGTAATGAAAGAGGTAATGAAAAATCATGACATAGGAATATATGAGAAGACCTAGGAAACATGAGGCATACTAGGTGAAAAAGAGAGACACTAAGAGTATAGTGAACATCAACATACAAAGGATACCTGCTCATAATAAGCACAAAGTTATATAGGCAAATAGGTGTGATACTAAAATTGACTCATGCTAATTATATGAATAAGAAAATAAAAATGGACATACCTTCCCACAACCTGTTCCCCATTCCTCAGGACCTCTTATATAGCCATTAGTCTATTGTGAATATTGGGTACTTGTGTGAGAAATTAGGTATCTCTAAAAGTTTTTTTTAATTCTCTTTGCCCAATCTACTAGCTTACCACACCCTAATGAACCTTGAATCTATCATGAGACAAACTATGCATTTTGAGATTCAATTATAAAAAGGATATGTGTTGTGAATGACATCTTTTAATGTGAGTTGACTTTTGAAATTGTATTTTGTCTTTTACATCATTGCCTTTTGTTAAATGATTTGGATTTTAATTTTTTATGGATTTTATGAATCCTCATCCATATGGATTTGGAATAACCAAAATGAGTGATATAATTGATACACATAAATTATTTTTAGATTCTACTTAAAGGAAGCTAAGTATCTAAATATGTGATTGACTAAACACTTAGGATTACCTATGAACTAGTAAGTAATCTTAAGTTTCAAGCGTGTGTATTCTTTGTATGTGACAATAATACAAATGAATAAATTGGTATCCAAAGTAGATCATTAGAATAAAATTACAAATAAATGCTTTGTTTTCTAATCGACAATATGGTAAATAATGATTACTAAGGGGATCAAGGTTTGTATAACCAAGTCACAATAATAATTATCTGAGTTTTTGAGATAAGATAACAAATAATTATTGTAAAATAAAAATAAATCCATGAAATAAGTGAACTCATAAACATAAGTGTGAAATCATGGAAAGAATGAAAAGAATCCATAAAAAAAAATGAACATAAATGAAACAATATAAAACACTTAATGGATAATATAAATATCCATGTGAAATAGATAGGTGAAACCAAATTTTAAAAAAATGTCAAATGATATAAAATATATAAAATTATATCATAAGTCCAATCCAAAATCATAATGAAGAACAAAGTGAAGGAACACCATGCATTGTTCATAGATACTAATAAATTTATCCACAAATGTTATCCATGACATCTAAAATATATCTATGAAGCTATATCTTAATGGCAACTAGAGTCTCATCAATCCTCATAGAGGATACCTCTCTAAATATCCTTAAAAGAAATGTATGTGTAGCTAAAGGATCATGCTCATGAGGTATTTCATGAATAAAATACTTAAGGAGAGGAATAAGTGCTTGAATAGGAATGGTATCTACTGGGATGAGAAGGAGGGACCATTAGTGTAAAAGGAGCCATGGGTGGGTAAGGAATCATAGGTGGGGAAGAAGGTGTCATTGGATAAGAAGTGGGAGCCTTCTTGGATGGGCAACCTATGGAAGGAGGAATGACACATGTATGAATTATTAGAAGGTGATCATGAAGGTGCTACTAGAGAATATGTCAAAGATCAATATGATGGGTATTGCATTGGTGCCAAATACAATATACCTCCCCATATTTGGGAATATAATCAAGTAACAAATTGGGATGAGGTATAGCCTTATCTTTGGGCTAAGAAAGGATAGGATAAAATGTGTCAATATATTATCAAAGCTTTTGAAAATAGATGGAAGAATGTTTGTCTATTCCATGGAAGTAATAGATACATCTATTAGTAGACTTTAGGGGCCTACTAATGGAAGAAATAGAAAGAGAAGCCAAGGGTGGATGACATAACTAGTAATCTTTGGTCTAATGATTGATAACTTTATGAATATCAAAATAAGGTTGATCATCCCATTGGGTGGATATGGGATCAAGATAAAATAAAGGAAGAAGGCCATAACCATGTAAAGGTAGTGCTCAAGTAGAAATCAGACTAGGCTCATCTAAAGGTAAAGAAAGATCATAAATAAGACAAGGCTTAGCTAAAGGAAAAGCAATATCAAAAATAGGATGAGGCTTAGATAAAGGTGAAGTTGGACATCCATATGGCTTAAGAGTAGTATCTAACATCTATGGGGGAAGTAAACTAGAAGAATCCTAGTATATAGTAAAATGGTAAGGACCAAGTGATCATGGCATGGTCCATGAGCATGATTCTAAGAGTTTATACTAAAATTAGAGGTATACCTTGTGATCCCTCCATATCTACCATTAAAAAAATAGGAAAAATACTAGAATTATGAAATATGAAGGAATAAATGTTATAAGACCATTGAAAATACAACAATAAAGAAGTATGATATCAAATAATCTCAACATCTCCATCCTAGACAAGTCTTCTTAGAAATGGGTTGTCTAAAGCATAACCATCATCATAATTGGGTGTATGTAGATTGATGGTACATGCAGGTATGACCTTATCATCAAAATTCATGTGATGAATAGAATGTATAGTCTTATTTAATATGATAATATATCATTTATAGAAGGTTGGTGGGATCAAGGCTAATTGAAACATTGAGATTCCTTAAATGGGGTACTAGGAAAAGGTTCAAGGGTAGGAATTTTAAGGACATCACATTCTTGGAATTATTCAAGATTCTAAGGGTTTGTGTCTCCTTAAATATTATAAATAACACCATTATGGGGAATTTCATGCATTTGCACATAGATGAGGAAACAACCCTCATATAATTAATCCACGGTCTACCAAGCAAGATGTTATAAGAAAGGGTAAAGTTTAAGGCCATAACTTTTACATGGATGGTGATAGGAGGGATGGCAATAGGAAGCCACATGCAACCTAAAGGAGGCATTTACCTTATATCATAGCCTTAACATATGTTACATGTAGACTTTAGATTATATTTAGAATACCTAAGAGTTTTAATGAAATCAAGGGAGGTAATATAAGTACTTTAACCCTCATTAATTATGAACACTTGACTTGGATATCATAGATTCAAACTCTAATGAATAGGGGAGGGTCATCTGCACAAAATAGAATCTCATCTACAATAATGGAAGTGATAGGAAACTTTAAGGAAAGAGAAGTGTCCATTATTTCATCAATATGTATGTACAATGATGTATGAGAATCTTGGAATGTCCATACAAGGTATAAAAAGTGTCTTAAGTATGCTCAAATTTGAATTTGAATTCAAATAGGTTTTCCCTCCAAAAAGGGAATTTCAAATTTGCATAGTGTTTTGGTGGACCTAAGTGGATATGGATGATATTTAATTGTTTAAAAATGTTTTAATAGACCTTTATGGTCATAATAACCATCCAAGAATGAAAATAAATGTATTTTTCAAGTTTGGGTGAGGTGGCAGTCTAACACCCCACGTAGGTTTAGGAGGTTTCTTAACAAATCTTATTCAAGAATTAGTTATAGTTTTTTTTTGGAGTCTTTTAACATAAATAGGAGATTAGGTAATGTGTGAAATCAAGTTTTTCAGAGGAGGACCTCTCATTACATTCAAAATAAATAAAGAATGGATATGTAAATAGTGAAGTTGAAGAAATAAAGATTGAGACATGATAATTTTGTGAGCTTCGACACTTCATGGTTGAGAATAAAGGTTGTGATGTGTGTTTGAATCTTATATTTGGTAAGAGATATTGTTGAATGATTATTAATCTCATTTTTAATCCTATTTTACTCTTTATTATAATATAGGAACTTAGATTTCATGGAATATAGTCACTTATATGGGGACTGATAGATTTGTAGATAGAACATGCATGCATATAATCTTGCTCAAATAGTGGCCTAAGTTTTGATAAGTTTGTCATTGAGGTTTATGGGGTGATGGAAGGAAACATTTGAAAAGGAGAGTAGTTTATAAAAGGATTTGGTTGACAAACTATCTCTAGTCATAGTAATTCTGTGTATGTCTTATACTTTGTGTTTTACATTCTATGTGTATAGAGGAATGAATGGTAAGGATTCTATGTGATCAATGTGTACTTTTGATAAATTTATTGATAATTTTATTGAAGCTTATATTAATACATTAAGTTTATTGATACACATAACTCAAAGGAAAATTATTTGTAGACATAATACACTATTTTGGAGTAATTACCTTTATTACAAACTATATAGGTTTTGTTGATGAAGAATGAGACTTGTAAAAGGAATCCAAACATGATTGAAGAGTTAATTCATGTTTGTGAGAATCAATATTTTAAAGAATAGTGTTTAAATCATCTAATAATTAGATAATTTAAAGGAAACCCCTATTTGTAGTTATTTTGTGTGTTTCTAATATGATGGATAAAATTATTACAACTCGTTACAAACATATCTAAAGATTGTTGGATCCTATTTGAGACTATATACTTCAAGAGTAATCAAAGACTCTCCATTTTAAGGAATTTTATTTAAATTGATCATGTGCCCATACTATACCCTATTCGTTCTTGTAGTATGCACTAATGTAAAAAATTGTATGTTGAGAAAAAATAATGAAGGAAGCTTCATATCCATCTATAGATGTCTCATACCAATGTGTAAATGCCTAGTGATCTTCTAAACCTATTTGTGACATTTCTATACCTTGACATATGATATTTTATGATTTAAAGACTTATAGACCTAAATTTTGTTTAAAGAACCAAACCAATCAAAGTGTTTTGAGTTGATAAATATAGACAAAGGATTTTTCAAGGCTTATTAATAATTGGGGATCATTCTTAGGGTCAAAACCAAGATTAAACATATTTTATAGTCATTCAAAATATTTTATAGATCTTTTGAATGAATTAATTGAGGTATCGGGTTTGAGTAGGGGCATAATGCCCTAAACTAGGGTTTTGTTGATTTAAGGAGTTTGAACCATCAAAAAGGCTTAAAATTTGGTGAATAGGAGGAAGTTATGGTTTATAATGAGATTTTGTGGTTTTTAGATTATTCCCACACATCTCTATATGAATATAGTATAATGAGTGTGGAAGTGGAGTAAATAGGCCTAATAAGACTTACAATCACCAAAAAGGTTTCATAATTTTGATCAAAATGTGGAGTTAAGAGCTCAAAATTTAGGAAGTGAAATATAAAATAAAAGGGTATTTGGATTAGAAATTATTTTATTCCCTATAACTCCATACATTTTTGTAAAAGGGTAATTTCAATAAAAATGGTAAGTAGTTTGTTTATCAAGTTGAATAAAGATGTGGAAGGAGTAATTTGGTGTCCTTGAAAGTATGCATATTGAATAAATGGTTCTTAGGGATTGTAAATAGATTGTTTAAGGTGTCAAGTAATGAAAAATAATCAAGTGAATATCATATTCATCTCTTAAAGATTACACTAGTAAACCATTGATAAAGAAGTGAATCTTATAAAAAGTTAAAGTAAGAGGATAGTAAAATAATCTCTGCATCATAAATCTCTTTGTACTATTGGAGGATAATATCTCTAGACCCAAATAAGGTAGTTTCATTTCCTACTAGAGGAGGATGAGGGATTTTCATTTCATAAATTAATTACATTAGAGGTTTTGATGATGGGGGAAAGTTTTCATTAATTCAAGAAAACGTATTTAATATGGAAGATGAGAAAGTTCCACAATGGGGTCCCATTCATCATAACCCATAGGGGGGTTATTAGATAGAGGTGCATAATGTTTCAAGATTTCATGTGAAGGATGATTGTGAGTGAAATAAAAATTATGTTGGTAAGATGGAGTTTGTTTAGTTTGAGAACAAATAGGTTGATTGATTATAGTTTTTGGGATGGTTGATTGAGGTATTTCTTGTGATTAGGTTGAATACATACTATTAGAATGTTGGGGAATGTTGTCAATGTCTATATATGTTGGGAGAAGAGTATTAATAGTGTGAGAGGTATGATCAAGTTGAGATGTTGAAGGTGTTTCTTGGAATGTTATAAGGTCCTCTTTCCCTAACTTTATGAGACATGATGGGGAAGTATCTTGAATGGTGTGGAATGTTTGAGAGGTTTGGTGCATGGGTGTTGGATTAAAATTGATAAAAGTAACTAATATTCACATGTTAGTCATATTTACCACATTTTATTCATTAGTAGTGAGGTTTATAAGACTTTAATTATTATTTTTGAAAGGAGTAGGCTTGTCATTACTATCTTGATGATTAGGAAGAATACCTTTGCATATAAAAAGATGAGAATTAATTTAATTTTAAATATTTTTTTTTGGTTTGTGTTTCATGGGATTTAAATGATATGTCATATGATTTTTGGTTCTTGTGAATGAGAAATTACTCAAAATTTTGGACAAGAAAGAAATCCATAGCTATATTATGAAATTATCTACTAGTCTCGTGAGAGTGACCCCAACTTGCATGAAACCAAAAACATTTATTCAAATCATACTATGTTTTCATTGGATGAGTGGGGTCAATATCTCATGGTATAAGCCTTGGAAGATGATTTTGAATTTCAGCTAAGGATAATGGTTTTTGGGCATTAATGTTTTTTGTTTGAGAAAATTTAGTAGGATTATTCTTTGGAAGGGAAATAGGGTCTATAGTGTTGTTGGGAGTGATGGATTAAATATTGTGAATAGTATCACAAGTTTCAATGACACCATCACTGGTAACATGATAATTTTTATTTTTAATGAGCATGTGAGTGCCTATAGTATGTTGAGATGGTTTAAATTGGTGAATGACACAATCTTGTCACTTATCTTAGTTGAGGGCTTCTTCCAAAGTTCTTGGAGAGAGAGTCTTAACTCGATATTGTAACTTGGGGTAGAGAGCATTAGTGAATAGATGAAAAAGGTTATCATCTACCATATTATGTTCATATTTATTAAAGAATTTCTTTCAATTTTTTATTAAAGCTTGTGCCATTTCAGTGTCATTTTTTTATAATTTATGAAGTGAACTAAGATATTTTTAGGGAGATCATTAGTTTAAAACTCTTGGACTAGTGAGTTAACCAAATCTTCCAAGCTAGTGGTCTCAATTTGTTTTTGGTTTATTGTACTAATATAAATCATCTCTTGAGAGTGTTTTAATTAATAGATTGGTAGTATCAAAGGTATTAAGTTTGATCCAATCACTATATAGGTTACCAAATGTTTTTAAATATAATGTGGGATTGATAGACTCATTATAATTGATGGTAGGTGTGATACCTCCTATGTTGATATTATCAATTTGAGGTATAGGAGGTTTGTTATGGATATGTTTGATCATTTTATTAATTAGGGATGGTTGAGGAATAAGGATATCATGGGAATCCCTAAAGGGGGACGGGGCATTTAGATTTTTTTCTCCCCATGAAACATGTTGGGATTGGTTTTGAATATTGATAAGATGGTTTTACATCTGCATCATTTGATTTGCATTATTGGTTTGAAAAGTATGCATTATATTTAGTGTTTATAATAAAAGTTAATGAATTTAGGTAGTATGTTGGCTAGTGTGCACAACATGTTAATCATTGGTATTGATACTAGTGGCATGAGTTGCACTGTGAGTAGTAGCATGTGTTATACTAGTGGCATGAGAAGAATTGGTAGAAAAGGAAGCACTACTATCATAGTTATCATTTGTATCAAAAGATACACTAATGGAATGGTTATTATTAGAAGAAAAGGAAGAACTAGTAACATGATTAACATTGGCAGTAAAGGATGTACTAGTGGAATGATTAAGGAGGAGGGTATTTGGAAAAGGCCCACTAGATGTTGAAGCTACGATGTTAGTGGAGATATTTGGCATGGAGGTTGAAGAGGTCATAAAATAATATGTCATGGTGTATGAAGGAGAAAAAATATAAGGGATAGGTTGAGAAGCAAAGAAAGTGTCCTCCAAATATGTAAGAGAAGGTGGGGGTGGGTGAAAGAGGCTCTTTTACTTGAGGACCTATCATAAGATTATAAATGGTTGAAGGGTCCTTTCCTCTATGTCAAGGAAATTTATTAATGAAGAATAAAATTTTAGGTGTGTACACTAATTCACTCTCATCTTCTAAAGAGAATAAAGGCTTATGAACTAAGGATGAATGAGGAGTCCCATAATTAGTAGTGCGAGTAGAAAATGAACATTGCTTTCATATAAAGTGGAAGCGAAAAGCTATTTCTTGGGAAACCTATTAGGATGGGTAAGACTCATCATGTTTATTAGATTTAACTCTATATTATCTAGTAAATTTATGATGAGAAAAAGAAGATAAGGATTTGATGGAAAGAAAAATCAAGAAATAGGATACAAAATCAAATAGGTCAACAATGTTCTATAAACTAAGGAAGAAAATAGAGAACAAGATAAGACATAGTCATGTATATCGACTATGTACTGCTGCAAAATAAATAGAGTAGTAAACAAGAGGAAATAATTGAATAAGTTTATGTGTATTTATTATACAAGAAATTAAACAAGAAAGTAAATATACATAGTTAGACATGATGATTATGTATTGAATGTAGATAAGATGAATAGTATGTAAGAGACTATGTTATCAAGGATGACAATGTGCTAAAAATAGAAAAAAAAATTGTAAGATAATATCTAAGAAAATGAAATGAAGCATAAAAGAAATTGGATCAATGTAATTGATCCAATTGGAAAACATATCACAAACCTTGCACTAACATTGGCTAATGCAATTTTTGTAATACAAAATACAATGATCAAAAAGCAAGCAGTAACTTGAAGGTAAATGCTAACTAATTGGTCATTCCTAAGTGTTATTAAGTTATAATAAAGTTTGAAATTAATGTGAGGAGAGATTGGTTGTAAGAAGGAACTAGAAAATAAACTAAGGATGGTTTTAGGAAGTTTAGGATGAAATGGATCTATATTAGCAATATTACTAGCTTCGTATTGGGGCATACCCCCTCACTTTACAATCTAGTAATGATAAGGGTTTTAGGTTATTTTATAATATATACCATCAACCACATGTTATAATTAATTAGAAAACCAAGATAGATTTACCCTTAGTGATGAAATCTAAGTAGGTAGGCCTTGGGAAGAAAAATGTTTAATGTTTTTTAATGTAAAGTGATTTATAAATGTGTGCAAAAGAGAAAAATAGTGTGACTAAATATGTAAATTGAAAAAATACCTAATTAATTTATATTTGTTACTCTAATCATGCAAGAAACTAAAATAAAAATGAGATAAGTACTTATCAAAGAGAGGTTAATTCTTTGATTTTGAAGAGCACATAATTATTTTAGGTGATATTGTATGCAAACAATGCATTACATAGTCAAATGGGTCATTACTACTAGGCAAAAGCAAGATCTAAAAGAACATAGTCAAACAGGTTGACTGTGTCTTTGAGATAAAATATATAATATAAAATTATGTCAAATGAGTCAACCCAGTTGGTTGTAGGGATGTAATTTTATAGACTAAAATATTGTGAAAAATAATACTATGAATGAAAAACTAAAATGATAGAGAAGGTAAGAATGAACCTTGGTGGGCTTAAAGATGTTTAGATTGTAAAATTTATGTGGAGGATCTCAAGTTTATATTCAAAAATTATGCTAATAGAGTCAACTAGCTTAACAGAGTTTACAAAACCTATGTAATGAAAATAAGTTACAAAAAAGTTGACTAGCTTGACTATGATTGTTGACCTACATGCAAAAAAAGAAAAATTATGAATAGATTTGACTAGTTTGACTATGTATGCAATTTGATATCTAAATAATATTATACTAATCTAATTGATATAGTCACATATATTTGGAAAAGACAGTCACAAGCAAAACATAGTCATTTTGGGATGACTATGTGTTAAACTTATGCATGAACTATTTGAAGTATACTGATAAGTTTGAAATAGTATTGTAAAAATAGAAATATATAATATGATGAAAAAAATAATGCATGAAATAAAACCTATAAGGATTTGATTCACATCAGGTTCACCATTATGTATACAAAGGAAATGTAACTGATCTAATAATTAATCCTAGCTTGAAGAAGATAAATCTTACTTACACTTCTGATTGTTAATATATTAGATATTTAGGGTCATGGCCAAGATGGATCTTCTAAATCTAACCAAGGGATATCTTACCACAAAAACACACTAGAGAGGGTTCCAAAGCCTCTAGTCAATAAAAACCATGTAATAACCCTTTCTATGTCCAATGTTTTAATATTCTCTAAGTAAATGCAAAGCAAAGTCTAATCTAGTGCTCACCAAAGCTTGTGTCACAATGTGGGCGTAATAAACATAAAAGGTAAACATGCATAGAAGATCTATACTCAATTTAATTTATAAGAAATCCCAATTCAAAAGATATAATTATAAATAATAATCTATCTATTATTACAAAGGAAGAACAAAGTTATGAATACTTACCTTTAAAGATGAACCCACTGAGTCTCAATCTATCCATTGGTTAAGGTGCTTTAGAAGAGGTTGTTTTGGTATGTAAGGATAACAAGGATAAGTCATATCTAGGATACACAACTTCTATATGCATCTAAAGGACCTATCCATAAGACAAGATCTATATATCCAAAGAAACTATTAAAACCCTAAGCCATTCTCCTCAAGTAAAATGGTAGATAAGTAGATGTACAATATATATTCTTCTTCTTCTCTTATCTCTAAATGATGGAAATAGACATGTATATATAGTTGAAACTAACCTTAAACCTTTCCAAAATTTTATCGGGTAGCGTTATCCCAATTGACTTTATGTCATTAATTAATAAAAACAAGTTAGGTCCTAGTCTAGGTTAGCCAGAGCTGACCTAGACCTGTAATGTAATTTTAACAATTTGAATATAGAGTCAGTCCAATATTACAATGTAATGTAAACTATCAAAAAGGGTTTTAAGCTTAGGAAGGTGCTAATTAAGGCAATAAAATGCTTAGAGGAGTGTGTAAAAGAGGAGGTAAGACTTTGGGAAGTACATAGGAAAAGGTTGTGTAAATAGAAAGTGATAGTATAGGGGACAAAAATAATGCAAAGAAATAATGGTATACCAACCCCTTTCTTTGTGTACCCTTTAAAGCATTTAAATCAGAGGAATTGATACTCAATGGGATCCTATAAGAGAGAAAGTGACAATAATTGATAATGTTTGAAAATATTATGTATACATCTTCTAGGTATTGGCTATGTAGGAAGCACACATTGATATAGGGTTCTTTGGATAGCTCGACACTATGAACCCATTAACCCATTTTTCCTAATCACTCTAAGGGTGAGGAATCTAAGGTTTGATCATATGATAATGAACAACACCATGTGTGTGATATTTGAACACACTAGAGTAAAGGAGACAAAATACTTAGAATATGTATATATGTAATAATTTTTTAAACTTTATTATTTACTAATGCTTTCTCTCTTTCGGGGACCCATCAAGTCTCAATCTCTTTAAGTGCATGCCTTAAAGGGTGCATTTGGAAAGGGGTGGGTAGAAATTTGGTTATTTTCAATATTTTTGGTCCCTATAGCAATACCTAAAAACACTATAAGTCACTTTTATCCAATTCCCTAAGTAATTAAAACCCATTTACCCTCTTGTCTAAGTAATTATCCTTCCAAAATAGCCCTTGACTAAGCAAACATATTTGGGCATTTACCCACTTTGACTAAGCAATGCCCCTTTCAAAATAACAAAAAAAAACCTCTTGAAAATCACCATTGGCCAAGGGAGATATTGAGGTATAATAGGTTTATCTAAAGTCAATTATTCCTATCTTTTAATCTTTCATTTTATAGATAGATATTACACAAAGTATGTTTAATGTTTTACTCTTTGCTTAGTTTACCTCTACATTGACTTGAGTAGAGTTTTCTTTGCTTGTTATGTGTTGTTTATTGTTAGTTATCCCTCATTACAACATAAGATTTAGTGATCACTATATTATATTTATTATATGTATTATAGGAATAGATAGAGTTATTACATAGTATCATTTTTCTAGAGGATTTGGAACCCTCTACTTTTGTCTTGTGTAGTAAGAGATCGTTTGGTTAGGTTTAGTGGATCTAAATTGGTCATGTCTTGACATAAATAGCTATGAAATGAATTTTTGGTAAGAATACATTATATAATATTTGAATTTACTAATTATTATAAGGTTTAAACACATCCTAATTTTTTGCATACATTTTGGTAAATCCTGAAGTGAATCTAACCCTTTCATTCTTAATTTTTAAGGCACAATCACATATATCAAGTTGGTCAATCAAGTTTTATTTTACAAGTCTCTTTCTTAGATATATCCAATATATATGGTTTATTTTATTCTATAGGTCTAGGGTTTTTAACTAATTTTAACTAACTAGATCGAGCTCATCAATCTAGTCAATTTCTCTATTTACAAGTACAAGGTTTTCAGTCAATTAGGTCACATTGGTTGACCTAGTTTTATTTTCTCTTTAAAATTTCTAATTTCATCCAACTAGATAAAATCAATAAAACCTGTTATTTAACTAATATTTTACATTTTCATTTATATATAAAAAATAGATCTAATCAATTATTTTATATGAAAGTTTCATTTTTAAACTAACTACATTGAACTAGTCGATCCAGCCATTTCCTTACTTCTTACATTTTATTTTAGGTCAACTAAATCAACTTATTAAATTTTGTTTAATAGTAATATTTTATATGTTATGAAATTAGATAAACCTACTTGATTTTGTTTATTAACTATGTTTTCAATTTTTCTATCTTTACAAAAATAAAAAACTCACATGGATGTTCTAGTCAACAAAAATTTAGCAACTCTAGTAAATAAAATTGGTTGATCTAGTTCTATCTTCAAAGTTTATTATTCATATATTAACATTTCCATCTTGTCACTTTTAATAATTTTACAATTATTTTTTCCCAATTCAACAATATTCCTTACTACCTTATTCAATTATCAATTATATCAAACTATACACACACAATAAACTAGATCGACCAATTTGAGTTTAATTAGTGTCTATGTTTTCTACCACCAAACTAAATTGAATATATTGATTTCATTTTTTTGGGTTTAATTTTTGAAGAGATGGTATTGACTAGCTTGATCATTTTTTGTATTGCTTGTTCAACTAGATCGACCTACTTGATCTTATTCTATTTGTTTCATTTTTTAGCACAATCAAAAGAAATTAACCTCTAGTTTCATATTAATTACAATCACTTTTACTTTTAAAATAAATTTTTTTCTGATTATTTAGTTTATCTTAAAAATTAAAACTTGGTTTTTGACAAATTTATTTTTGTCTTTATTTTCATCTTATTTGGTTTTCCCTAGAAACTATGTACCATAAATTTTAAAAACTACCTAACTACTATCATGAAGGGCTACTCAATATTTTATTTATAGTAATGGAATGAGGGGATTTACCCAATACTCAAAGCTATACTATAGATATAAACATGATATTTAGATTCTATGTACCTTATGGTATTTCATAAATCCCTAGGATTTCCATTTATATTGAAATTTAGGAATCCAATAATCCATTTGATTGTGTGGTGCATCAGTTAGTGGTTAGCACTAATAAAATACTTCCATTTTAACTTTGAAATTAGGTTCAATGGTCTATGATAATGACACTTCCTCCATAGTTAACGCTTTGAAACATTGGACCATCATTATCTAATAGACAAGCTAGTATCTTTGGAAGCCTACATTATCAAACACAACCTTTAGTATAACCTCCTATTCATATTTTCAAATAATTTGTTATCATAAGTAGTTATAATAATTACATTTTTTTTCTTGTTGATTTCTATTGTATTTTGTTTTATAGATTGTATCATCCAATGTTGATACAAGTTATATGTTTTGTTTCAACTAGATCGACCAACTTAATCCAGTTGTTTATGTGCTTACTTTAATTCAATTTTAAAACTAAATCATCTAGTTTTAACATTTTAAATTTTTTTTAATAGACTATATAACTAGATCAACCAGATCAATCTGGTAGGTTCTTTGACTATTTTTTTATCTCATTTTTTCAATTAGATTGACTAGTTTCATCTAGCTAGTTTACAAATTATTTTTTATCCTATTTTTTAATTAGATAAACCAACTTAATCTACTCAATTTACACAATATTTTGTTATCTTATTTTCCCAACTAGGTTGACCATCTTGATCTAGTCATTTTACATATTTTTTGTTATCTTATTTTTTTGACTAGATCATTCAACTTGATCTAGTCAGTTTATAGACTATTCTATTATCATATTTTTCCATCTAGATTGATCAACTCAATCTAGTCAATCTCTAGACTATTTTTTTTTATCTTATTAGTCCAACTTGAGTGACTAACTCAATCTAGTTAATTTTCATCCTCTAAAGTTTCACTTCTCTAGTAAGTATTTGGATAAATTTATTTTTAATCATGTTACACTTGTTTTATGAAGCTTCATATAAAAATAAAAATAACATGATGAATCTTACTAGTCCTCATAAAGCCTCTAAGATGCATCTACCCTATCATGTGGTAGATAATCTCAATCTTAGCAACATCCATGTTACTACTAGAACCACTAATTATGTGACTCCTTCCCATTCTTCTTATCTTAATCCTATATTCCTACTTACAATAGAGGTTAAAAGTGATCTTGAATATACAACTAGAATGATCTTATTCATCAATGAAAACCCTCAACACTAGGGCAAGGATCCCATGTTTATTTATAAGCCCAAGATGGGACCTTACATTATAGAACCCTCTTCACCCTATTGAGGTCAACATATCCCCATTTCTAAAAAATGAGGACCCTTGTCTTAAATTGTGAAAATTTTTACCCTAAAATTAATAATTATTTTGATCAAAGTGTCACTAGCATGTTTTCACATCATATTTATTTTAAGATCAATCACACCATGGTCTGGTTGGCTTATTTATTCATGATTATAATTTAATATTCCCTAAAGTTGATAACATTTTATATTTATGTTTTAGGTCATAGCTCCAATGGAGTCCATTTGGAATGAGAAATTTTTGGGTTTTATGGTTTAATAATAATTTGATATTTTACTAGCCTTTGGTCTATTAAAATTAAGTTGAATTCATGTCTGATCAACTTAAAACCCTAACTCTAATTACATTAACCCATGCCCTTTAAATTTAATTCAAATTTGGTGGGAAAATTTTCATGGGAACACTTTAATTTGACT
The DNA here is from genome assembly GCA_037957365.1 of Torreya grandis. NCBI lineage: Eukaryota > Viridiplantae > Streptophyta > Pinopsida > Cupressales > Taxaceae > Torreya > Torreya grandis. Next base: position 643,165 of record JARHVA010007119.1, on the reverse strand, counting down.
TAGTGTATATTTTATCCTAAGGTCCTAGTCATGTTTATTAACATGACCAAGACCTTAGTCTAAAATATTTATCCTATGTTTTTCATGTACCAATCCCCCTTTATTCCTTTTTATATTATCATGGTCTAACTTAATGTGGGGTACCTTTTATTATGCCATGGATTTAGTTCTATTTTTATCCTAAGTTTTAGTCATGTTTATTAACATGACAAAAACTTAGTCTAAAAATTTTACGCTTGGTCTCTTTATTGTTATGAGCCCCCTATAGTCCCTTTTGTTTCTACATGGTCTAATTAGCCACCATGACCTTTTAGTATGTCTACAGACTTAACCTAAAGGCCTTGTCCTAGGACTATATGCGATGTATTTTATTATTCAAGGGGTCCATTTTATTATGTCTCAAAACTTAATTTAAAATATTTTTTCTAAAGTCTTGCTTGTGTTTATTAGTAGAAAGTATAACTATAGTCCAAAAAACTATGGTAAGTCTTTTATTTTTTCCCAAGAATTGACTTAAATGTTGTTTTTTATTTTTAGTATCAATGACCCACGTTTTCCCAAATGAATGAGATCAATAGTGAAAGTTTAAAATTGAAAAGTCAAAGACCTTGATCCTAAGCTAAAGCTTGAGCATCTTCACAAGATCAATGGTATGTGTTTACTCAAGCCAAATTAATCCAATAATACATATCAAGTCAAAGCTTTAATGGAGACTCAAGAAGAAGGTGACAAGTGTCATAATCTTAGACAAAGAATACTCATCAACCAATAACATTCAACCTCATAGATCATGATCCAACATAGTGCATTTGATTGGATGAAGATGATTAGATGGTGCATGATGAATGTTAAAAATTTAAGGCAAATGCATAGATTACATGTGGAATAATTTTAGGCCAAAAATTAAAGCTTTAATATCTTTCAAATATCAATGATCCATAGATGAGCATAGACATTCAGATCAATAGTCTACAAAGTAGGAGGTATAATTAAACAAGATGATTGAACAAAGCATGTTTGATCAGATGAGGGTGATCAAATGATATGAGATGAATGTTGAATATTTAGGGAAAATGTAGAAGTGAAAAGTTTCATAACCATGGGTAATGTAGTGAGCAACCAATGGCATTCAAGTTCTCATATCAAGATCAATGGTATGTGTTGATTTGTTTAAGGATGATCCAACAGTGTGAAATCAAGTAGGAATATTTAAAAAAAGAAATAATTATTTTTAAGTATGAATGAGAAAAATTTCACATAAATTCAACATTAATGCCATGGTGGAGACACATAAGCTAGACCATCTAGTTCAAAATATCTTGTAGACCTGGGAAATACAAGGGCATATACGCGTAATCTAATTAGGATCTAAAGTAACAAATATCATGCAAGTTCAAGTACCTACTACCATTAAAGCACTATAAAAAACTTCAAAAATCCATAAGAACATACATGATCCCTAGTTTAGCCTTGTATTTTCCATAATCAAGACAAAGATGTTGAATGGCCATTTGTGTAAATGTAATTTTGTCCAAAATTGAACTGCAGACCACTAGTGAGCAATTTGAACAAATCCATAACCAATGGTAAAACTTAAGGGACATAAAAAAAGATAGGAGTAACATCTTGATATAATATCAAATCCTTGATTTCAAAACCATTATCCTAGCTCATCTATACATAGTCATGTGATTACTCATGAACAAGATAAAAGGTTTGATTACATATTCTAGGAACTTTGAAAGTCTCCTTGAGGATGAAAAAATATACAAAGTAGGATGAAACACTTTCTTGGGACCATAATCACCAAGACAATTGCACTGAGCTCCATAAGCCTTATCACTAATGAGGATTTTAATCATATAGATACCCTAGTCATGTAAGAAGTGAGAAGCAAGACCAATGGAAATATGGGATGATAAACAATAGGGTCATGAACATGATCCTAATTACAAAGGAAAAAATTAAGTAAATCCAAAAATATCAAAAGGCATTAATAAGTGTAGATAAAGACCACAAGAGCTTAACAGGTCAATGAAGGATCTCTTCATGAAACCAATTATCAACCTTGTGTTAATTAGGGAGAAACATCAATGAATAGTAAAAGCCCTACAACATGAACAAGGGACTTCAATATCACAAAGGTCCCAAGGATTAGTTTATTTAATAATATTCTTCTTATAACTAAGCATTGCACATTTTGAAAATGAAATATTCTATTTTTAAAGGCAAGTGTAACTTATAAAATGCATTGCCTATAGATCAGTCCATTTGGGAAAGTTTAGTGTATTCTAGAACATTTGTAGAAAGGAAAACTATCTTAACACTTGTACTTTTGTAATTGGATGGGATTGACCAACATGCTTCATTGCATCCTATAAAAAGAGCATTATCAATTGTAAGAAGTGGGGTAGTTTTTTGACTCAAAACTAATTGTAACTTTTTAGCAATTAATATAAGTGAGGAATTCTATAAAGTTTGTCCAAATTCACTTGTGTCTTTTATTATCCTAAATTCTCTCTCACTTATTTGTTATAACTTATAGATTTGAATGGTTTTTATGAATTCTTGGTGTGTAATTTGAATTCAGAGTCATTAACTTGTGCCAATGCTAGGTTAATTAAAAGTGTTGAAGTTCATTTCATTTTATTACTCTTATTGCATTTAGTATAATTTTTTTTTCTTGTAGTGGTGAATCTTTAAAGTGAACTTGGTTCTTATTTACATTATACCACACCATCTTGAGATGTTTTCCTAATGTATTATAGGATTTGAGATTATGTTACTTCATGTCATACATTGGTTAAGTGCATGCTTGGATGATATTTTAACTTTGTCATGATGTTTGGAATGAATAAAAATAATATCTCTTCTCTATCATACCTTTCCTTTTGCTCCCTTTTAAACCAAATCAATCTAGCTTAATTTCAATTTTTAATATCCATCTTAGATTAGTTCTTGATCATAATTCATGATTTTTAGCATATCATACTTCATATTTTTCATAGATTAATTATTTGGCTATGGTGGCTCCTAACCACCAAACATTATAATTATTATGAAACAGTACACTTTCTTTGCCTCTATTCCATCAACAAATAAAAAGATTATCACAACCTATAACTCATGCATTGAATTCCTATAATTCTAAAATGAGAAGTGTTCTTGAACACTCTAGGAACCTATGATACATATTTAGGCATCAATAAAAGGTGTTTTATTGGTGTTATAAGGAGGGCTCAATTTAATTTTTGTAGATTTGAAATACCTTTTCTCATTCTTGTGAATTGTGTTCAAATATTGGTGTAAACTTTGCACAATTATGTTATTATTTTCTCAATTATGTAAAGATCATTGATTTTTATGGTTTGATACAAATGTTTATTCTTCCTTTAGACAAATAATAATGTTATTTGAAGATATATGCTTAATTATGGTAAATATGAATTAAGTTTTGTCAATTCAACAAGTTTGAGGTTAGTAATACTTGTTTAGATTAAAGATTGATAGATCCTTTGTAAATTTGAGTTAATTTGAGATTAAACATGTAAATATCAATCATATTTACATGTTTGGATACATATTTAAGATAATTTAGTTAAATATTATTATTCTTTATCATCCTTTATATAAATCTTTACAAAATTCACTTAATTTAAAAGTCTAGTCATTGTTCCTTGCAAAGATAAGATTGACATATCATATTTCAAATAGGATTCAAAGCCCAAAATCTATTATTACTAAGAATCAAAACAAGGTCGCATTAAGAGACTAGAGAAGCTCTACTTTCATTAGAGGTTCATAAGAGAACTAGGTGAGACAAAGGTAAGCACATACCTTCAAATTATTTGCCAACTTCACCAATTTATGGTGATCTTATGTTCAATCCCTATCAAGGTATGGATTTTATATGTGGTTATTTAATCAATGTGTTAGGTGTAGTACATAACCTTCCTCATAATCTTGAAAAGTATCTGCCAACATTTAGTCCTAGTGGCATTATAACTGTTGAAGAACATATTAAGAGTTTTAAAGCTACTTTAAGATTGTTGAATGTGACTCATGAAGATGTATCATGTAAAATATTCCATTTTACTTTCAAATATGTTACATATGAATGGTTTTTAAACCTTATTTAAGACAACATTACCAGTTGGGTTGATTTTAAAAATGTTTTCATTGATAATTTTAGTAAAATCATTAGTCCTTATGTCTTGTACCAATAATCCACCATAGTGAAAAAAGATGAAAATGAGCCCATAAGAGACTTCAATGATATATTATATAATATTTTTAGTAGGACCATATCTCCTTACAGACCTGATGAAGCTCTAGCTTTAAAAATCTATATTAGAGGTATAGTCACTGGGGGTGAATTAGTGAGCCCTGATAATCCAACTACAATTCCAAATCTTACAATATCTTAATCAATAAATACATACATTCATGAATAATATATATCAGTTATATAAATTAACAAGAGAGATAATTCAAGACCAAGCAAATAACACATGGCATAGGTGGGAACCCCTCTTGGGGAATAAAACCCATTAAAACATATAATTAAACTATTATCCTATAATAACAAGAACCAATTTAGATCAACAAGAAACTAATCAAGGAACTACCATTATTGATTTTAGTGAGACTAAAATCCCATAAGGAGATACTACACCTGTCTAGCGAATCACCCAAAACAACTAGACTTTTAGCAAGTTTCACCTTGTAAGGAGGAAATAACCCCCTTACATGTTGATCACCCACAATAACGCCTATGAACACATCCACATTTACACTGATGTATTCAACAACTAATGATGGACCTCTGATTATCACTCTTTAAATTCACTCAACACTCTTTGTTAGCCAAAGCACATTACATACTTGAACTAACATAGAAAGATTAATTAGGACACATTACATATCCCAACTAGCCCCAATCTTCAACTCTACACACTTAATGTATCCTTCATAGTAAAAACTCTATCACAACTTCAAAAACATGAATATATGGTCATACACATAGTACATTCATTAATCTACCTCTCAGATCAACCACCAAGCTCACACTGACATCACCAATCCTTCACTTATTCTTAAGACATCAAAACATACTTTTGGATCACTCTAAACCTATTGACTCATGCTTAACCTACAAGAGAACTATTATAACCTCAAAAACATGACCTATAGGTCATACACATAATCCTTAATCTTCTCTACTCCTCAACCCATCCATTAGGCACACTTAGCCTCCTCACTTTTTTGCTTCAATGTTCACACCTATCTAACCAGCCTAGAAACCATCTCCTTTCGTTTCACTATATATAAAACATTCATGATAAACAACTTCTTAGTCAAAAATTAGACTTGAATTAACCTTTAGGTCTTACATCACATCAATACATCACTTAAAAAAATCGTCATCAGTTGACCATAGCATTTATGGGTCACCCTTATACAGCTACACCTTTTAATAAAGCCCTTGTAGCTCTTTTAGGTCTCATGGAGACCTATTCACCCCCTTAGCATTTCAATGAGAAAAATGGAAACCCAAGATCACTTGAAAAAAACATAGGTCCACTCCACATGACCCCCTAGTGACAACCACACGGGTTCATGCCACCTAGAACACATTTCCACACTTGAACCCACCAATTAGATCACCTCACTCCTTCAGGTCTTTAAACATAGAAAACAAAGACACAAACTATTGAACCAAAAAATAAAAAATTTCAAATATAAATATGATTATATACCATTTTTAAACCCTTATGGACCACAAAAACACATACCTACTCATTAAACACTTCAACATAGGCTCTAAGTACTGAAAACAACATACTCAAAATGACCACTCAAATTGGTCATATACTATCAAAATATAGTCAATCTATTTTAACACTCCATCTCTGATTAGTATCATATTATGATAACCAATGACTTATCATAATCATTATATACTTATATAAATCCTTAATTCTTATTGTATTCTTCAACTTATCTTAGAACACCTTCAACATGCCTTTATAAGATGGTCACTCAATTTGCCAATAGCCTTCAAGAACACAATCAACTTATTAGAAAATTTTCATAGTGAATATATATTATTAAAACCTATAAATATAAAAATTATCATCCTAATGGAGTCTAAAACACTCTAAAATATCTAATTAATCATGAGACATGAAAATACCATTAGAATGAGCTCAAATATCCTTCTGGGGTCACTTGTAGAACAAACATGAAAACATGGTCAACTTTGAACCTCAATAACTATGAATATAAACACTTTAAAATCTTGAAATATATATTTACATATGTGTCTTAGATTTATATAATAATTTAATTTTTACATCATTATAAAATTCTATCTAGATCGAAAGATATGGCCCAAAGATCAGACACTAGTTTTTCCCTTATTAAATTTGAATATTTAGAAGACAATGGTCACAATTAAACTTTGACCACTTTACTCACATCTCATGTCATTTATTATTAAATAAATTACACAAAATTGATAATTTTTTAAATTTAATGCATAGGCATCAATGCTCAAATGTTTAACCTTAATCACTTTTACCTCATCTTGTGCACCCTTACAATGTTGACTCAATATACACCATCTATCTCTACAGATCAACCAAGGCTTTAAATATAAATTCTCACCATTAAATAAATATATATGATAACCCACTCACCATTAGATACTTATCCTTTAAATTTTATCAATTTTTAGATAATAAATACTTCTTGACATCTTGGAATACATACTCTCCGTTGATCTTTTATAAGATGCTTGATCTTTATCTTTGATAAATAGTTGTCACATTGACTAATTTGACTATATGCACACCATTTGATCTATAAGTATGAAATACAATAATTAGTTTTATCTAAACTAGGTCTAGATCATTAATGTCATGCAAATTTACTAATCATGGAGATCAACTGCAATATGCTTGGAAAGTCTACTTTGCACATATATATATTTTACCTTGATTAATCTCATGAACTCACATTTGTACCATTTGAACACCCTTAATAGGGGAATACAACCATGTAAAAAATTATCTTAAAACCTTCACACATGTGATATATAATGTATTTTAAATTCCTTCTCAAAATATTCTTTCATAAAACCAATTATGCTTAGAACTTATCTAGGAGGCGAACTTTGTTCTTGCATAACTTTTCTCATGCTTTGGTGCATGATATAAATTTTTTTTAAATAAATTTAAAAAAAAAAAAAAAAAAAAAAAACCCATATGATCACCTTATATTGAAACATATACATGTGATATATATTCCACCATTAAAATACTTACTTGGCTCTTCATGCCACAAAATTTGGCTAAGTATGAGAAAACACTATCAAAATGCCTAGGAGCCCAACTTTGCACTTAAATATATTTTGATGAGCTACATCACATGACCTAAAATTTATCACATTTTAAATAGGCACAAAATTTAATAAACCCATGTCACCATTTTATCTTCAATCATCGACACATGATAATGGTTATGTCATTAAACTACCTATTTCACATTTTTTGCCACTGGACCCAAAGTGTCTAGATGCAAACTATGGTTAACCAGATGAATTACACTCACTTAAATAATCATTAAAAGAACTCTTTACAACATATAGGTTCTCTAAAACATGTCCATATCAATTGAATCATCTATCAAATTCCTTAATCAAACACTGAAGAATCATGCAAGAATATTGAGGCTCATTGAAGCACACTTTGTCATTGTCATTATAGCACACATGAAACCTAATCACCATACTTGGTCACCTTGGATACATCATTTAAAAACATACAAAAATATCCCCCTTTATTATTTATGTCATATACCAATACAATTCTTATACTTAGACTTTGTCTCTCTCTTCAGGTTCTTTCTCCCCTTTTGACACAATGATAAAGTGGGCTAAACTTATGATCCTCCAGACCTAAAAAGATGTCAAGAATAAATAATAGGAAGATACCCTATATGAGAGATGATATATACTCCCCTTAACATTGAAAAAACTTATACTCACCTTGAGCTTCTCAAACATCCTCCATGACTGCACTCTTTTGATCATACAAAGATTCTATGAAGACAAAAAAATCATGAACGATAGAAATTGCATGAACATACCTTGAAAAAATTAATAGGGACTCCCCCTAAGTCACCTAAGCTTAGGAAACTTTTATTTTAACATCTTTAGACTATTTTCAATAATGATGAATCAATACAAATGCCTCCATACCATTTTTATCAAATTCAACTACACAAACTTCTAGTCCTAGGACCTGACCAATTACAAAGCTCCCCCTTTGTTTATGCATGAGGATTCAATACATTGTCAAAGCACCTAAATTGTTTTTATCATGTCATCATCACAACCTACTTGATTTCTCATCTATAACAAAAATCACATCTTCAACATGATTAAAACATCTCATATATGTTCCCCCTCACATCATGCATAGCTCCTCAAGCCATTCAATCTAATCAAGTTAGCTCTTCCTGAATCCATGACATACACAACTTGTCATCTATAGAATTCAAATACATAATTCATGATATCAAAGATATGAAAACACATTCTCCTCATCTTTCATATAAACCTTGTCTTACATTCTTTTAACATTTGATCAATCAATTTGAGCAACATAAATTGGCAAGTTCTTACCTTTAGGACCAAGAACCATGAACGCACCCTGAGTACACATGAATGAGAACAACATATATTTATAAGAAATAAAAATATTGATAACTCATCATCCATGAGTACATGTAAGGAAAATTTTATTTCATTCTTACATACCTTGTACATACTACCAACATTCTTTCATGATAAAGAACACTAAAATGGGCTCAACCATGTATTGTAATCATGTTACCAACTAATGAAACCATTTCATATTCTCCACATAATGTTCACTTATCTCAATATACCAAAAATAATTCATTAGTATCATGAAGACATACCTTAGGGTTTATGGACATCAAACCCTCACATCATTGCCTCTCATTCTTTGGGCTAGTTCTTCAAAAATTGAGAGTAAACTAATCAAGCAAATATAATCTCGACACACATGTCTACTAATTAATAAAGTCATTTATAGTAAGCTAACACATATTCTCATGACCTTCTTTATCTTAAAACATTAATCAAGACCCAACCAACATCCATCATAGTTCTTATTTATATAAAGTGTCTCCTTGAAGCTTAGAGAGAAACACCCCTTTTGACATAGTGAGACTAAAAGTCCCGAAACTCTAGAGATTCCCATATCTCCATACCTTTCTCTGATTTGAAGTCCTACTTGACTTCATTATTTTATTCTGATTTTTCAACAAAAGTAAACAACATAAACTCTTATCTTTCCTTCATGTTAATCATGAAGGAACAAACCATCTTTGGTCTGAGCCTAATTTCTCTTGATAGGCTTAGGTTTCCATACCCAAGTGTAACCTCTTCCTTTCACATTAGGAGCTCCATACACATTATTTTGATTTGGGAACTCATTCAACTTGTTCTTTCAATATCTATCCATGTGACCATATTTATGATAACTTAAAAAAATAACATCATTCATACCTTTTTCTATATTATGATTGTGATCTTCCCTTTCTATCTAGATAGAAGTCAAAAACTCTTAACACCCTTGTATATTCTCCATATTTGATTCCTTATGTGTTGTATTAGGAATTCTTCCTTGATCAAGATTATATTTCATATTCTTGGGTCTCAACACCATTGATTGACTTTTAGGATAAAAGAGGTTATTAAAACTATTCTTGTAGAATCTGGAAATATGTCCTACTTTATTGCAACTATATTAAACAATATCATTCAACATACCTCTTAAATGATCTAAGTTATAACTTATCCATGACCAATTACTCATTATTATTATGATCTAAGTGAACTAATTCTTAGATCTCATCTTTCTATAATCTCTTGTCCTATGACCATAATGATAGCAAAAATGATAATGGCCATGAAAATAACTAGCATACCTTATTGCATTGGGATATCTAGCTAGTCTTTTTCACTGATCTTGGTGCTTGCATCCTTATTTTCTTGAGATTAACTCTATTTTTATTTCTTAGACTTATTTATTTTGACAAAAAACTTCTCATGCTTAGTCTTCAATGAATCCATCTCAATCTTTAGCAGAGTGTATTCATCTTCTCTTGCTTTCAAATTTTCATTTTTAGTACTTAATTGACCCTCAAGAATAATGATTTTATCTTCATCCTCTCTAGCCTTCTTGGCCATGTCTTTTAATCTATATTATTTAGCTTTAATATATTTTATCTATTCTTGATGCTTATTTTCTTCTTTCTTAGACAATACAAACAAAATTCCCTCAAGAGAATTGGCTTGTGCTTCAAGACCTTTGATCATATTTCTCATCTTATGATTCCTCTTATTTTTCTCTTTTAGTTCACCAAGTGTACCCATGAGATCATCTTTCAAATCAAATTCTTCTTCACACTCATGAAAAAATTCTTCATCATACATGATTTCCTTTTCTTTAGAATAATTTTACTCTTTTGAACTCAAACATGTCTTGGCATCTACTAGTTGAACCTTGATATCATTGATAACATTATCATCCTCTTTGGCATCTTTCTTCAAAGTACATATTGTTTATTCAAGTGCCTTGATTATAGTCTTTAATTATTGATTCACTTTATTCAATTGTTTATCCATATTTGTACCTACTCAAAATCTCCTTCAAGTTGTTAAGATTCCTCCAAAGGACCCACTCTGATACCAATTATTAAAGGTACAATCACTAGGAGGTTGAATTAGTGAGCCCAAATAATCCAACTACAATTCAAAATCTCTCAAAATCTTAATCAATACATACATAAATTCATGAAACATACATATCATTCATAGCAATGAAAAAGAGAGACAATGTAAGATCACGCACATAATACATGGCATACATGGAAAATGCTCTTGGGGAATAAAACCCACTAGAATTTATAATTGGACTACTATCCTATATTGACAAGAACTGATTTAGACCAACAATCAACTAATTAAGGAATGACCATTCCTAATTATAGTGAGAATGTAACTATATAAGGAGATACTACACCTATCTAACTGAGCACCCATAACAACTAGACTTTTAGCAAGTTTCACCTTGCAAGGAGGAAATAAACCCTTAGATATTGAGCACCCATAACAACACTTAAGAACACATCCACTTTTTACTAATGTATTTAATGCCTGATGATGGACCTATGATTATCAATCTGCACCTTCACTCAATACTCCCTATTGGCGAAAGCACATTACATATTTGAACCAACAAACAAAGATTAATTAGGACACATTACATATCCAAACTAACCCCAATCTTCAACTCTACACACTCAATGCATCCTTCATAGAAACAACTATATCATAGTTTTAAAAATATTACTACATGGTCATATACATAGTCCACACACTGATCTACCTCTCATATCAACCACCAAGCTCACATTGATGTCACCAATCCTTCATTCATTCTTAGGACATCCAAAAATTCCTTTTGGATCACTCTAGACATATTCACCCATGCTCAACCTAAAAGAGCACTATTCTAACCTCAAAAACATGACTTAAAGGTCATACAAATAATCCTTAATCTACTCTACTACTCAACCCATCTATTGGGCACACTTGGCCTCCTCACTTTTTTTCTCCAACATTCACACCTATCTAACCACCCTAGAAACCATCTCCTTTGGTTTCACTATATATAGAGACTTCATGATAAATAACTTCTTGGTCAAACATTAGACTTGAACTATCATTTAACTCTTACTTCACATATAGACATATCTCAAAATAATATTCATCAGTTGACCATAGCATTTATGGGTCACCCTTAAGTAGTTACACCTTTTAAGAAGGCCCTTGTAGCTCTTTTAGGTCTCACGGAGACCTATTCATCCACTTAGCATTTTAATCATAGAAATAAAAAAATAGGACAAATTCAAAAAGCATAGGTTCACTCCACATGACCCCTTAGTCACACCCACATGGGTTCATGCCACATGGAACACTAAATCCATGTTTGAACCTAACAATTAGTTCACCTCACTCCTTCAAGTCTTTAAACATAGAAAACATAGTCATAAACTACTAAAGTAAACATTAAAAACATTCACATAGACATATAGTTATATCCCATGGGTGAAATATTCTATACCATATAAACATATCCATGTTCATTAAACACTTCAACACAGGCTCTAAACACTCAAAATGACCACTCAGATTGATCATATACTATTAAAATATAATCAAGTTATTTTGACTCTCCATATTTGATCAAGTGCATAATATGACAAAAAAATCATTCTCATAATCCTTATAGACTTATATAAAACCTTCATTCTCATTTTCTTTGTCAAATCAGCTCATAACACCTTCAATTTATCTCTACAAAATGGTCACTCAATATGCTAGTATCCTTCAGGAACATAGTCAACTTATTAGTAATTTTTCATATTAAATATGGATTATTCAGACCTATAAATACCATATAGATCATCCTAATGGATTATAAAAAACTAAAAAATATCTAAGTCATCATTATACATCGAAATACCATTAGAATGAGCTCAAATATCCTTTTCGAGTCACTTGCAGAACAAACACAAAAACATAGTCAACTTTGAACCTCAATAACTATGACTATAAACAATTTAAAATGTTTAAATATATATTTTTTTATGTGACTTGGAGTCCTATACCACTTTTATTTTTACATATAATTTTGAAAGATATGGCCCAAATACTGGATTCTAGTTTTTTCCTCATTAAATTTGAATATTTAAATGACAACAGTCACAATTAAACTTTGACCACTTTGCTCACATCTCATGTGCTTATTGCTTGGATAAATTATGAAGCATTAATATTTTATTAAATTTAATGCATATTCACTAAATCTCAAATGTTAAACCTCAATTACTTTGACCTTATCTTGTGCACCCTTATAATGTTGACTTAATGAGCACCATCAATCTCTACAGATCTATTAGGTCTTTAACTATCAATGCTCACCATTTAATAAATATATATAAACACATGTTTTCCTTTGGATACATATACTTTACCTTTTATTAGTCATTAAACAATAAACCCTTGTCCTCATTGGACAACTTCCTAACATCTTGGAACACTCATGCTCTTTTGATCTTCTATAAGATGCTCGATCTTTATCTTTGATAAACGGTTGTCACATTGACTTGATGGGGAATCCAAAAACAACACACCTATTCTGATCCCACTTGTTAGGATCTTACTCCTATGAAAGAGCACAATATGATTACCAAATACAAGCAATTAAACATGCAGAAATATCCAGAAGTACAAGTAACTAGAATTCACAAATTTTAAAATATGAGAGACAATATACAATCTTATATATTAATACTCGTATAGAAAAGAATACAATAAAGAGATGCCATGCTCTTCCACATTATAGAGGCATCCCACACCTCAAGTGTACAGTGAATTCTTATTCAAAAGTTCACTCTCCTACCAAAAATGGTCCCAACACACAACTCACTGGATACTAGAATTGGTGTTCACCTTTCCTCCAGTCAGTATAACCCTGCCAGTTCACCAAGCACTCAAAAGTACTTCAAGTAGATCTCCCATGAACTTGCACAATAATTCAACAGACCATACTTACACATGTAGATCTCGTATGAATTATAACACCTTCAATGATCTTACAATGGAAGGATCTTCCTTGCCTTCCTTTTCAGCTCATGATTACAATACATGCCAATGGGTCTATAAATAGATCCCAGACTTAAACAATAACTTAGACTCTATAATTTACTAATAATAGACATGCAGCTCAAGACTTGCAAACAATCAGTTTAACAAACTAACTATTTGTGCAACGAACAATTTTGGAACACACAGGCGACCGACATCGGTGAAGTCTAACTGGTGTTGAACATTTCCCTGCTGATGCCAATTTCCTTCTACATTTAACTGATGTCATTCATACTGCCAATGCCAGTACTTCTAGAACTTCAGCAACCTCCTCTTCATTTGCATAGTTGAAGCTTTTAGCTCCACAACCTAACAATCTCCCACTTAGAGATAAATAGCTACAACTATACTTGTAATCTAGTTTGTTTCCTGGCACTGTATTCCTCTTTAAGATCACCCTTGAAGACCAACCACCACAAAACTTGTGGTGCACCTTGTCATCCAAATCACCTACCACATCTGCATCTACAAACCCATGTAGGTCTTTAACTTGATGTAAAGCATGTGCACCTACTTCTGGTCCCTCTAAGAATCCACTAAACTGTCCTCCATTGCTTCTTTCCCAGATTGGCTCCAAACTTGTGTCAACTCCCACTACTTGGCAAAACTCAGGTTTAATACACATGCACTCAACCTCAATGTGAATCAAGACACTATTCATAGAATTGTCCAACCATCGGTGTGATAACCGATCTCACACAATCATCCTAAAATAAAGTCAACTTGTGACCTTCCATGTCCCTAGAACACACTCATGCTAAAGAATATTACTACTCCCAGATTCCTCATGACAAACCTCTAAACTAGCTTTACCTTTAGTTCAGTAACTCCCTATATTTGTAACCCTGCTACAAGCACAACATACAATAATAGGATAATGTAGCTAATATTATCCAACCTGGTAAAGAGAAACACAATGATCCTCATTGTAGCTTATTCAAGACCATATACCCTGGCCTTCCGTCTCACGTGTCCATTCCCACTATTCTTCATCCTGAACATCCATTCAGTGCTTTCTTCCAACTGGCAACACCACCAAAAACTCCTGTTTGGTTCTCCTCCAAGGAATCACATTCTATAAGACTATTTCCTAGATCTACCTGCTCTGCTTCTTTAATAACTTTGGTTCTTTACCATCTGAGTAACAAGTAGTGTAAAGAAGGGAAATGATGAATTTGAGGCTTACTTACCCTTTAAGTCCTCCATATGGGCGCTTGAGACTCCTTGACACTTGCTGTCCACTAAAATCCATTCAGTGACCGATGCTGGTCACATCTCAGTCTACACCTGATCGACGTAGTTCCATACTACCTCATTGTTGAGGTCGGTTCCCCATGACCAATGATCTATCCCTGAGTCCCGACATCAACATAGCATTGGTCCCTGTCTGGATGCCGATGTTGATTTTCTAATTGACGTCGGTCTCTAGTTTTTCTTGTGAGAACTAACTATCCTTTTGGATCAAACCCTTATCCAAATCACCCTTGATCTACTCAGAATTCCTTAGCCCCTTTGACTGATCTCTGTCTGTCACCTTCTCCTTGAAAACCAAGGCTTTCCTGCTCTTGTCACAAACATCAAATTTCTCAAGAAACATTACTTTCTTCCTCTGCATACAGAAATCTTGATAAAATCCAAAAGCATACCCTTTGACTCAAGAACATGCATCTCCTTCTTATTCATTGACCAAGCCTATTAAGCCACATCTTTGACTTAGCTAAGTAGATAACAGAAAGAGAATCAATAATACAAGAGATAGATAAAGCGTACCTTTTCTTACCTCTTGCTACAACAAGACCTTTGGTAACCTTCCAAGAGTCCACTATGAGAGTTACTGTGCAACCCTCATCACCCAAACTTCTTACACAAATTCTCCTCCAAAACTGGGATGATGACCTCCTTCAACATGTGTTACCTGTCTGTAATTTCAGGTTCACTTTCCCTTTGCCAACCATCTAACAAGGCTTACCATCCAAACATATCTCCCTAGACATAATGATTCCCTATTTGGGGATGTATGAAAAGAGGCACCAGAATCTAAAACCCAAGATTCTACTTTATCCAAAGAACATACCAGAGCATCCTATGCAATAACTCTGCAACATCTACTTCTTCTTCATGTCCTTCATGCTGATCTTCACCCAACCTGCAATCTCTCTTTAAGTGCCCTTGGTTTCCACATTTCCAGCAGGTTATTCTGCCATACCTGGACTTGGATCTCCTGCCTATCTTGGATTGATCTCCCATGCTCTATCTTCTCTCTTTGCCTTCCCCTGCTTTCCACACTCAAAGCATTTCTTGATGATTCACCTATGCTTTTCCTGCGTATATCTTCATTCAAGATTACACTCACAATGTCATCCACTTTTAAGATTTTAGAAGTAGATGTAGTATTACTAATTGCCATTACCAAATTCTCCCAGACTTTTAGGTAATGAGCATAAGATTAAGAGAGCCTTAATTTCATCATCTAAAACAATATTGACTAAATTTAATTGGTTTACCAAACCATGGAAATCACTAAGATGACTATGAACAGATCCACCTTCCAAAATTTGCAAATTTCCATAATTGCTTCATAAGAAATACATTATTTGAAGCTGAGGGTTTTTCATATAAATTTTCCAAAGATTCCATCAACTCTACCATTGCTTAGCGTGTGAAAGTTAGAAATCATAGACGATGCAAGACTCAACCTTATAGATCTTCCGATCAAGAAATTCTTCATCCTTCATATTAATCACCTAAGTATAAATCTTTCTAATACAGATAAAATCTACATCCTCCATATTTGATAGTTCTTTCCATTAAGCTTCTCCATTCTTAGCTTACTTTCTTCTATTGCCTACTCCCACTCAAATAGAAACCCTTGTGAGTAACTTGTAATCAAAAACACTCCAGATCTGAACTTTAGTCAACCAAAAGCTCTGATACCAGTATGGGGAATCCAAAAACAACACACCTATTCTGATCCCACTTGGGATCTTGCTCCTTAGAAAGAGCACCCAAATCAAGTAATTAAACATGTGGAAATTATAGAAGTATAAGTAACTAGGATTCATAAATAACACAGAATATGAGAGATAATATACAATCTTATATATTAATACTCATATAGAAAAGAATACAATAAAGAGATGCCATCTTCCACCTTATTCCCACACCTCAATTGTAAGTAATTCTTCTTCAAAAGTTCACTCTCCTACCAAAATTCCCAACACACAACTCACACATGAATTGGTGTTCACCTAAAGTCATAATAACCCTTCCAGTTCACCAAGCACTCAAAAGTACTTCAAGTAGATCTCCCATGGACCCTACAATTCAATAGACTACTTACACAAGATCTCCTATGAGCTTGCAACAACCTGCAACTCAATGATCTTACAATGGAAGGATCTTCCTTGCCTTCCTTTTCAGCTCATGATTACAATACATGCCAATGGGTCTATAAATAGATCCCAGACTTAAACAATAACTTAGACTCTTAATTTACTAATAATAGACACGTAGCTCAAGACTCGAAGTAGCCTTTACATGCAAACAATCAGTTTAACAAACTAACTGTTCATGCAACAAATAGTTCTGGAACACATAGGCGACCGATGTAATCTAACTGGTTTGACCGACGTCAGCTGACTCCTTGCTGATTTCGGTTGCCTTCTGCCTTCATCATGACCGATGTCAGTCATACTGCCGACGCTGGTACTTTTGGAACTTCAGAACCTCCTCTTCGTCTGCATAGTTGAAGCTTTTAGCTCCACAACCTAACATGACTCATTTGAATCTACATGCACCATTAGATATATAAGTAAGAAATCCCACAAACCATTTCATCTATACTATATATATTATTAACATCATGCAAATTGACTATGGGTACCAATTATAATATGCTTGGAAAGCCTACTTTACATAGATATATCTTTTATCTCGATTAATCTATGATATTGAATTTACACCATATGAACACATTTCATAGGCGAATCCAACCATATTACAAAATAATATTGAAACCTTTGTACATGTGAGATATAATTCCATTAAAATTCCTTCTCAAAATATTCTATCATAGAGCTAACTATATTTAGAACTTATCTAGGAGTCCAAATTTGCTCCTGCATAACTTTTTCCATGCTTCAACACATAATCTAAAATTTATCCCAAATAAACTATGCACAAAACTAAACAAACCCATATTATCACCTTTTCCTAAAATTTATACACATGCTAGATATTCCACCATAAAAATTCTTACTTAGCTCTTCTTATCACAACAAATATGGCTACGTATGGGAAAACACCATCAAAATGCTTGGGAGCCAAACCTTACACTTGGAATATTTTATTGCACTAGGCATGACCTAAAATTTTTCACGTAAGAACTAGGAACAAAACTAAACAAACCCATGTGACTCATCTACACATGGTAATAGTGATGTCATGAAATGTTTACTTCACATTTTCTACCACTATACCCAAAGTGTCTAGATCACTATGGTTAACCAGATGAATTCCAATCACTTCCATATCATTCCAAGAACTATTGACCCCATAGAGTCTATAAAACATGGACTAAATCATCCATTTCCTTACTCAATTAAAAAGTAAATAATCATGTAAGAACATTAAGGCTTATTGAAACAACTTTGTCATTGTCATTCTAGCACACATGACACCTAATCACCATCCTTGGTCACTTTGGAGACATGAAAAACCTCCAATTTATGGGATGCTTTAGATCCCATATTTTTATGTTTATAAAGAGATATGTTAGGCCCATGAATACATTAGATTTAACTTATGTTGAGGTTGTGATCATTAATGATTAGATGCAACCCAAAGGATAATTTTCATACTCCATTCCTAATGTCAATCTGCATTTACTTATTTTAAATGTCATTCCCAATGCCAACCAAAATTTTCCTACTCAGAACGAACATCTAGTCTTCAACTAACTACCTTTGATTCATGCACATCCTACTCAAAACTTGGCTTTCTTGAATAATGTTTCTAATGGATCTCATCCACAAAATCATAAATATTTAATGCCTATAGCTAATTCTAACACTCAATTTCATAATTCTGAGGCACCAAAGAATGAGAGTGACTATATCCTCAAAATGGTCCAAAATATTAGCATTGACTTCCTTCAGTTGTAAAATCAAGTAGACAATATTGGAGAGAGATATTATAGGAATTTATCCTTTCAAAGGTTTAATAGACCCACTAATATATTTCATAATTATGGCTACCATAATAATTAGAAAAATGAGCCATTTTCTAGTAAGAATGTGTCTCATATAAATCTTATTGATGTTTATTTACGTGACTATTGTAGAGTTCATTACACTTATAATCATGGGGAAATGGAATATGTTGAATTTTGTAATGATTTTTGAAGCCTTTCAATAAGAGTTAAATACTTTTGAAGTTATCTATAATAAGGATTGTGATGTAGGTACATCTGGTTCTTCAAGGTCATCTAGATTATCTAATTCAACTCTCATGGTGGAGGCATTTGAGTTCCCTTTCCAAGATGATAATGAGTCTAAGGATATCCCTGAATAAATACATGATTTGTATAAATTTATAAAGAAGACTTATCCTCTAATAAATAGGGATCAAAATCAACCATTGACCACTTCAACTCCTCCAAATAACTTTGACACTCCTCTTGATACTGCCTCAGACAACAATCTAGATCCTCGTAAAGGAAGTAATTTTATGCCTAATACTGATGCACCTAATTCTTCAAAAATAACTAGATATAATATTATATAGGAAATGAAAAAGATAAAAAATAACATTACCTTGCATTAGTTGACTTGAATTATAGAATAAAGGGATATATTATTAGAATCTTTATCTAAGAAACTTAGTAAGTATCAAAATCATACACATGTTAATGTTTCAATACACAAGAACAAATAATATTTTCCTTTTTCCTTCTTATATTCAAGATCTTTGGTAAGAATTTACATAATTACTTGTTATATTCTAGTGCATCTACAAATACTATACCTAAGGTTATTCGTGAACAATTAGGTTTGACTCCCATTAAATCTGATAGAATTGTAACTCAATTAGATAAATAAAGATTTAAAGTGATTGGTCAATTTTTAAATGTTCACATGAATATTTATTCTAAACCAAGATCTAATAATTCATTAACAGCCAAGTGATATACATCCTTGATGCTAATTAGATTTTGTTGAGTAGAGACTGGACTAGGAGATTGAATGGTTATATGTCAATTGATTATTCACATATGTGGTTGCCTTGTAAGAGAGTCCCCAACCAAATAAAGATAAAAAGAGAAACTAAAATAAATCATATGATCATTGAGTACAATGTAATCAATGATAGGTTCAACAAGGTTAACTTATATCTTGGTGTTTACACTCTTGACACCAAAAGGGTATGCAACTCTAGAACTTCTCATGCTATGATTGGATTATGGAAGATTTATTTTAATGGTGACTAGATGTAAATTAGTTTTGAATTAGATGGTGTCACTTGAACTTGCACCCATTGAGGAGAGGACAAGTCCCTCCTCATTCAAGTGTCACAATGGAAACACCTCAGGGCTGTGGGTGTCCCAAATTAGATGTGGATCTCTAGCGAGGGGCTAGTTCCCCTTGATGTATCACTATAGCTCAAACCTATTTCTAGATTTTGGGGGGTGAAAAGAGAGAAGGATAAATAAAAAAATATACTCTAATGGAAGTGATACACCATATATGTTTATGGAATCCAACCATAAGTATCTCACACTTGAAATCAAAAGATAACTAGAACATACACTCTCCAATCAATGACTCCTTACATCAATGTTACATTATGGTTTTATAGATGAATGTACAAAGATAGGAAGAATAGAAAAGAGGCCTATGAGATCACTAATGAAAAGACTAAATTAAACCTTGAAATCTCCTAGAACACACCACATGCCCTGTAAGAAGAAGATGTAAATAGGTGAAATAAATGAGAAACATGCTAAGGAATACTTAGTCTTCACTTATGAAAGATCACATATTCAATTAAACACACTAAGTATAGTCATGTAAGAGGTAAAAATTAGTAATTTTATTGATCAAAAGGTGTAAAATTTATCATGGCTTTGCCATAATCAAGTGGATCATCCCTTCAATAGCCTAAAAATATAGAATTTATAGAAATTATGATAGGAGGGAGAGAAGGGGAAGCTCAAGAGTCATTAAGACACTTTTCAAGAAAGGAGTTATGATAGTAATGGAATAATGTATGATATATTTCCTAAATTTAATCATAGACAAATGTCCCTCAAACTTGATCAACTCCTCCACATGTAGCATATATTTCCTTATGCTTGGATAAGAAACTACCCTCATCATTTGTCTTCATAAAACTACCTCATCTTTACATAGATTAATGTTTTATGATGGATATAAATGGGATGGATTAAAAATAATACCTCACATTAATTAGATCTATTTCTAATCATCCATCTTCCTCTAGCCATGCACAATCATCCTTCATAGTTCTAAATGACTCATTTGCATACACCTCTCACATTTGGCACCCAAAACCTTTCCAATTATACTATATAATCCATTCACAAGGAGAGATGAAAATTTTCAGGAGTTTATAAGTCATCAAGTTCATGAAACAAGCCTTAAAAGGCCTCCCAATTAGAGCTTCACCCTTTTTAACTAAGTGTTCATTATTTGTTCACTAGACTGGTTAAGATAGAGAAGATAGAAGACATACTTAGGAGTTTATCTACCTCATAAAATGGCCATGTATACTTATAAAAAGTCTCTAAATATCTCCCAAAGGTGATTTCATCTTTCTAAACCTTCTCACACCTAAAAGTACACATAAATTAGTCAAAAATGGCCCTATTTTACACCATCCATACAAGTGTAGTACACCTAAATTACTTGTGTCATGCCCACAAAGAGTCCTTTGTATCTTATAATTAGTTTAATTTCATTCCACCCTCCACGTTATGATTTAATCATAATCATGCTTCAATTTTTTTATTTCCCCAATTGGGTCCTTAGGAGGGTTTGTAAGGGTTTTAGAGTTATTTATGGTCTTAACATTTGTTCATAAAGACCAAAAATTAAAGTCTTATCAAAATTCCACATAGGGTTTTTTAAGGACCATGCATAACCTCATTTAATATATTTATCAACCATGCAAATTATAATATAAGATAGAAGCATCTGAGGTTGGCTATTCGAGCCCTTTTCCTGTATTTTGTGAGGGTCTAGGTGTCTCAAGCCCAAAATCATTTTTAGGTGATCATTTATAAAAAATAAAAGTTATTACACCTCTATTTTACCTCCATTTACATGATTTAATCATTATAGTATCTCATCGAGAGCTAGAAATGAGAATGACCACCCCTTAAAAACTAGGCCTAGACCTTGTCCAAAGGGTCTACCTACACCTTGGTGGTTAAAACCTCTTTTTGGCATTCAAAACATTTTGGATAGATTAAAAATATAATATATGTTGTAACCTAAATTAAGATGATATAAATAATTTTAATTCATTGGAAAATTTTTAAATTAGAAAATGATCCCTCATGAGGGCTTAGGCTTATACCTTATCTAGCTAACTTACCTGCAAACCTTGTTGCATAGACTACCCTGTCTAAATTACAACACTATATCAAGGTTTAAAATATTTTAATATATGTTTTTAATCTTATAAAACCACCTTTAGTTTTCTCTAAGACTTTTGGTACATGTTTCATCACATTTCCCTCAAAACTACCTGTTCATGCAAGGGGAAGATGCCCTACCTATGAGATAGAACTTAGGCATATTATCCCATTATATCATCAAAAAAATAAATTTATGTTGTTATACAGGTGATTATGGTACTTTATGCCAAATTTTATATTTCAAATCCAAGTATAGACCCAATAAAAACCTCTAGAACCAAGACTGAGTTTTCAAGGTAGACTGCCTGCAGGGTTTGAGTGTTGACTATGTTTTTATCTTGTTTATAATCCTTTAATTGGTGAATATTATAATTTTAAAGTTCCTTAAAAGTTATAAAATCATGGTGTATGTTTTTATTAATCATTCATCACTCTATCTCACTATATATCCTCTCATTTATAGCTTCAAGTTGTAAGAAAGAACCTTCTTATAACTGACTATGACAACTCTCTAGGGTCTGTTATAGGTATTGTATGTGCATGAATTAGGAATTGGTATCATATAATTTCATTTCATGTTTAACTCTTCCTTACTTTTCCTAGTTACCATGACCTTCAAGACTGAGTTTCTTTAGGTATTCATTGTGTATTCCACTTTTACCCCTACTGTAGGTTATCATGGGTCAATTAGCCTAATGGAGTCATTATAAATCCTCCCTAGAGTTTCCTTGGGTCAAATTTAACCTATTTTAGTTCATTATTATAATTAATTATTAATATTAACACCTTAATACCCTCAATTATTTACTACCTACTGACTGAGATGACATTGTCAACTATGTTTTGACTTGAAGGGGTGTGTTGGACTTGTGAGGACCTCCTTTTAGCCTTTAGAGATGTGTTAATGATGTTGTAAAACGACCTTTTAGTTTTAATTTTTTATAAGGTTTAAAACCATGCTTCAAGTCCCAAAAAAAGTACTTTCTCTTTAACCTTATCTTTGGCTCGTTGTTGGTGATGATTTGCCCTATGTACAGATAGGGTATGGAGTTGGGGAGGTCATGTATCTTCTTATCAACCTCATGAATTGTCCTTTAGGCTATTAACATGTTACTCAACTCACTTAGTCACATATTAAAGTTTTAATGATCTATATTTTCCTTAAAGAAATAAATGGGTCATTATCTCCTTTAGACGTATAGGTAACACCGAATAGATTTAGTGTGTTTACAAGTAAATTTAGGCATCCAAATGGTTGCCTTCTCCTTAGTATCTTGACCTCAAACTTGGAATAATTATATCTTGTGCTATAGGAAATAAAAACCACTCAACTAGATGCCTCAAATACTTACCAAACATGTTATATGTTGCCTCTAAAAATACCATAGGCCTCTATTAAGTACTTTTAGGGATAGGGGACCAAACTTTGTCATGTCTTGAGAAGGACTGTTCACCTTGTTCTTTCAATGAATATGGACCTTGTATTATTCCATGACATATAAAAATAAAATTCTATCACTATTTTATGATTATAAATATGTCAATCATTCTCACTCTCAAGGATGATGTCTTGAATGGTTTCTATTGGTGTGAATGAGTTGAAGGTGGGTAGTGAGAATGGGAAAGAGCAACCAAGCTATGTAAAAGGCCTTATGGGATCTTAAAATCATTAAAAACTTATCAATCATGTGGTTTACACATAGAAAAAAAATAAATGAACTCTAACACATCATTTCCAATGTGAAAACCATCTACTTAGGCCACCTGTAGGTGTGCATATAACAGTGAAGGCTAACAGTGAGAAGTATAGGCATTTGAGCATTGTCTTGACATTTGATGAATTTAATACTTATCCCAATACCCCAAAATGAATATTAATTCCTTAAATCAACTAAAATAATGTCCCATGTCTTCAAATCAATGTGGAACACTCCTTCATGGCACCTGAGATAGATGAAATAAGTCTAGAAGAGATTCTTTGATCATTTGAGTGCTCCAAAGCCAAAATAAGAATGAATAACCTAAAAAAAATGTATTATAAAACATGGAGAAACACTTTAAAACAACCAAATTATCAAAACCAAGTAGAAGAATTAGAAACTAGCTCAAAAAATAGACTCCTCATGGATTGAAGTGCATAAAAAGCTATATAAGGTCTAAGTGATGGATCATAAAGGATAATCCATTAAAATAAGAACTCTTTTCATGAAAATGGATCTGACTCGGAGTAATTTCAACCCTAAAGAGAATTTATCCCAACTTCACCTAGATGGCTCACACCAAACATTCCAAATTGACCCTCCTTGACTTGTAAAGACAACAAGGAATAAATATAAGAAAATAATTAATTTTATAATAAAACCTTTGTACACCAGCCATGTAAAATACCATATGGAGATGAAAAGACACATTTCCATGTTTTTTGCTGAAGGAGGACTTCCCAAGTCCATACAAGTGCCATTAATGTCCTATTTTCAAGTGAAAATTAACTTTTATTTATAATTGATTATTATACTAACATCTTATTGATCAATAACATATCATAACCTCTTTCACATTGAAATATCTCTTGGTAACAAATTTTCTCTTTGAAAAGTCTGTACAAGTCATTTATTGTGCTAAAAACGTGGCCAAAAGGTATATTTGACATATGAAACATGGTAAAGGATAAATTAATGACTTATTAACACCTTAAAATATTTAAATGACCAAATTAGGAAAATTTAAACATAATTTTATCCTTTGACCATGTTTGACTAGGGTTGACCAAAGTTGACTTGGCAAGTATAATAGAGATGAGCTTACACGAAGGCTAGACTAGGGATAAGTAAAGTATCTAGACCAATATGAGACCCTTATAGAACATATGGAAACTTATAAAAAGTTTATAAATGTAGGGGTTGACCTAATTTGACTAAAATTAAAATTTGGTCAACACTTTTAGGAATTTCTAGGGGTAACATGCTTGCCTATGTTAATGACCAGTATCTTTATCGCATCCATTGGGTAAAGGGAATAAAATACACTTTTAAACAAAATGATAAAACATTGATTTGACCAACAATATAATAGATTGACCACCTCTTCCACATAAAGCAAAGACACACATAACAAGGAAAACAAACACACACATGTGCACTAAACACATAGGAAACACAATAAGATAAGAAATAAAATACTTATGTACATCTAACCTAATATGTTCTTCTCCATCCTAGATCAAAGGGGAAGTTTATTAGGTCTCTTTCATGACAATAAAACTCATGTTTCCAAACAAGTTGATTATTGGAGTGGATGCTTGGTGAACCAACCTTCTTGTTTGCCACCTTACTTGGAGAAGCTCCAAATGGATCAACATCAAACAAGATTCCAATGTACACATACTCATTTTGATCTTTAAGACATATCTCTTGTTGGTCTCCAATTCTAGTGTAGTCTCCTAAGGTTTTCATGATTATCAATTCATTATGGGAAGGCTGATTTGGCTCATAACCTCATTGGTATGTGTCTTGAGCCAACTCATATCTCTCCTTCAAGGAGCTTGACAAACTAATTTCTAGCCTCTTCACTATTCTCTTGAGGAAGGGAAGATAGTTTAATGTTAAAATTAGTACATTAGTCTTCAATTTCATCCTAAAAGAAATCAATTGCTTAATAAATCTACTTGTAGTCTCCTTCCTCAATATCCAAGCCATACCAGTCAAATTGTTCTTCTTCTTGATCAAGGACCAAGACATCATCTTGATCATAGGATTCTTCTTGGATATCTTCATCATCACATCCCATAGTTTGTTCACCATCTTCATCAAAATGGAATAGGAATATGTTAGGTAAAGATAGTGGTATCTCATCATAATTACATGTTTCCATACCTTCTACTTCTCTAGCTGTAATGTCCTCAAGAGTTGCTTTCCCTTTATCTTCATATTCTTGGAACATTTGCATATAAGTGTGCCATATGTCCTCTTCTTAAGCCATATCATAATTTGTAGTCAGATCTAAAGGATTTTTAGGCCTATTGAAGCTTTCAAATTCATTTCATGTCTTCAAATTTATTCTGCAAATTTTCTTTCTCATGATCATCTTCAAGAGTTGACTCTTTTACCTTAGTTTCATGAAATTATCCTAAGACCACCATTTCTTGAGAGGTAGCTTGAATATGTTCTTCATCCTTGAAGGTGTATTTTATTTCATTCTCATGATGATCATTTTAAACCTTTGTATCAGATATAGAGTTCTCTTCAAGATCCCCCACCTCTTCCTCTCTCGTGGTAACATAAACACTAGACATCTTCAAATCATGTCCTCTAGCTCAACAAGGTTACCAAGGTGGTAGGTTTTATTCATGAAATATCTCATTTTCCTTATCATACAACTAGTCCTACTTAGAATCCCATACCATAGGTCCATTAGTTGAAAGTGTGATTGGGTGTGGGCAATATGAACTAGTTGGTGGGGGTGGCACATAGAGCTCAAAATTAGATTGTTAGTGGAGTGTAGGATATTGTTCATGGACACACATAACTTTAAACCTAGAAACATTAGCTATTGGAATATCCTTTTGCTCACCAAGGGGATTTCCTATGGTTATTTCATCTTCATAATCACTCATGAGAGTCTCTTGATCAACCATGAACTAGACTTTCTCTTATTTACTTGCCTCTCTCAAAATAGGTTCCTCTTTGAAAAGGGGTGAAGTGAAAAAATGATTTGTAGGCTCATGGATTTGAGGTTAAGGAGTTGGAGTATGAGATGTAGTGTAAGGTAAAAGGATTGGAGATGGATTATAGAATGAAGGAGAAGGCTTATGGGTATATTTGGAAAAGAGTAAAGCACTAGTGAGCTCATATATAAGTGAAACATTGGGTTGGTTAGGAAGGGAGACATTAACATGATCAAGAATTACACTTTGTCCATAATATCTTGGTGTATAATCCATGGGAACATTTGATCACATATGATGAAGCTCATAAGATCATTATTTAGGATATAGGAATCAAAGCATGAAGGTTAAGAATCATATTGAGGCTGATAGGAATGTGTTTATTGATAGCCGTTTTCATTGCATTGCCCATCACCATATTGCCCATATAAAGAGGGGAATGGAGGACTACATGGCTGCCATGGATCATGGGACTGATGGCTATTTTGATAGGGATGACAAGGATTATATTGAAGCTAATGAAGGTCATATGGAGGTTGATAGAGATAATGTCAAGGTTGGCCAAGTACATATTCATATTGAGGAGGAATAGGCAAAGAAGGATATGTCTCCCCAACTTGTCTTAGGACAAACTCAACATCAAAATAATCCATGAAACCTTCATTATAAGTGAAAATAAAAATAAAAAAACTTCAAATAGGATACCTAGATTACTTAACCAGTATATTTATTCTTGGATTCACCATTGGTGCTTAGTGAAATTGCCTCCAAAGGCTGTTATCTTGAGGAAAACACCAAAACTCCTCAAGGAAAGGACCTTTTGCTCCATTGATTGTTCCAAAAACTATTATCACTTGTAATTTCACCCATTGAGGAGAGGACAAGTTCCTCCTAGGTCAATTGGCATAATGGAACCACTTTAGGGCTGTGGGTGTCCCAAATTGGAGGTGCATCTCTAGATGAGGGACTAGTTACCCTTAATGTATCACTATAGCTCAAACCTATTGCTAATGTTTTAGGGATGAAAAGAGAGAAGGATAATTAAAAAAAAAATACTCTAATTGAGGTGATACACTAGATATATTGATGGCATCTAACCATAAGTATCTCACACTTGAAATCAAAAGATAACTAGAACATACACTCTCTAATCAATGACTCATTGCATCAATGTTACATTATGGGGTTATAGCTGAATATACAAAGCTAGGAAGACTAGATAAGAGGCCTATGATGGAAATAATGAAAATACTATCAATTGAACCTTGACATCTCTTGGAACACACTATATGCCCTATAAGAAGAAAATGTAAATAGGTGAAATAAATGAGCAACATGCTAAGGAATCCTTAGTCTTCACTTATGCAAGATCACACATTCAAGTAAACACACTAAGTAAAGTCATGTAAGAGGTAAAAATTAGTAATTATATTGATCAAAAGGTGTAACATTGAGTATGGACTCACCATACTCAGGTGGATCATTCCTTTAATAGCCTAAAAGGATAGAATTTATAAAAATTATGAGGGAGAGAGAAGGGGAAGCTCAAGAGTAATTAAAACACATATCAAGAAAG
This sequence comes from Torreya grandis, assembly GCA_037957365.1. Taxonomy (NCBI): domain Eukaryota; kingdom Viridiplantae; phylum Streptophyta; class Pinopsida; order Cupressales; family Taxaceae; genus Torreya; species Torreya grandis. The sequence goes on along the minus strand of JARHVA010007119.1, from coordinate 614,457 downwards.
AATAAGGAGTTATGATAGTCACTAAATAATTTATGAGATATGTCCTAAATGTAATCAAGGACAAATGTCCCTCAAACTTGTTTAACTCCTCCACATGTGGAATATATTTCCTTGTGCTTGCATAAGAAACTACCCTCATCATTTGCATTCACAAAACTACCTCATATTTGTATAGGGTTAGGTCTGATGAGATGATGTATTTGAGTGGGAGGGGTTACAAATAATCACTCACATTCATTTTATTATTTTTTAATCATCCATCTTCCTCTATCCATGCAAAATTATCTTTGATAATTCTAAATGACTCATTCCCATGTACCTCTCACACTTGGCACCCAAAAACTTACCATTTCTACTATCTGATCCATGTACAAGGAGGGATGACACTTTTCAAGAGTTTCTAAGCCATAAGCTCAAGAAATAAGCCTTTAAAGGCTTCCCAATTAGAGCTTTACCCTTTTTCACTAAGTGTTCATTATTTGCTCATTAGACTAGTTGAGATGGAGAAGATAGAAGAGTTTATACATTAGAAAATGGTCATGGAGACCTATAAAAAGTCTCTAACTATATCCAAAATGTGATTTGATCTTTTGAAACCTTATCACACTTGTAAAACACACAAATTATTCAAAAGGAGCCCTATTTTACACCATCCATACAAGTGTAGTACACCTAAAATGCTTTTGTTAGGCCCCTAGAGAGTCCTATACATATTAAAATTATTTTAATGGAATTTACAACCCATCCTCATGATTTAATTTTCTTTTTTCCCCAGTCAGCTCCTTATGAGGATTTGTAAGGGCTTTAGATTGGTATCTAGTCTAAACATTTTTTCATAAAGACTAGAAATTCAACTCCTATCCAAATTACACTAAGGATTTATTAAGGACCCTCCATCACATCCTTTAATATCTTTATCCACCATGAAAAGTATCATTTAAGATACAAGCATGTCAAGTTGGCTATTTGAGCCCTTTTACTGCATTCTATGAGGGTTTGGGTCTCTCAAGCCCAAAATGTTTTATTTGGTGATGTTTTTTGAAAAATAAAAGTTTATAAAACTATATTTTACCTCCATTTACATAAGAAAATAATTATAATATCTCTTCAAGATATATAAATGAGAATGATCACCCCTTAAAAACTAGGCCTAGACCTTGTCTAAAGGGTCTACCTACACCTTGGTAGTTAAAACATATTGTTGGAATTTAAAACCTCTAGGATAGCTTTAACACATCATATAAACTTCCATGAAGATTATCCAAAACATTATAATTATTTCAAAATCTTGAAATTGAAAAGACCCCTCATGAGGGTTAAGCTTATACTTTGCCTAGCTACCCTACCTACAAACCTTATTGCATAAAACACACTCTCTAACGTCAAACACTATATAAAGGTTTAAAATGTTTTAATATATTTTTTTAATCTTATACAACCACCTTGATTTTTTTATAATACTTTTAGTCTATATTTTATCACATTTCCCTCAAAATTGTTTGTTCATGCAAAGGGAAAAAACCCTACCTCTAAGATAGAATAGAGGCATGTTATCCTATTATCTCCTAAAAAAAATCAATGTATGATTTTATATAGTTTATTAGGTTAATCTATACCAAATTTTATATTTCAAATCCTAGTATAAACCCTCTAAAAACCTTTATAAATAAGATTGAGTTTTCAAGGGAGGTTGCCTGCAAGGTTTGAGTGTTGACTATGTTTTTATATTGTTTAGAATCCTTTCCTTGGTGAATATAATAATTTTAAAGTTCATTAAAAGTTATAAAATCATGGTGTAAGTGTTTATGAATAATTAATCACTTTATCTCACTATATACCCTCTCCTTTACAGCTTCAAATTGTAAGAAGGAACCTTCCTACCTGACTATGACAACTCTCTAGGGTCTACTATAGGTAGTGTATGTGCATGAATTATGCCTTGGTCATATTTAATGATATAAATTTTTATGTCTCATATAGTTTCATCATGTGTAACTCTTCCTTACTTTTCCTAGTTACCATGACCTTCAAGATTGAGTTTCTTTAGGTGTTGACTGTGTATTCCACTTTTACCCCTATTATAGGTTATCATGGGTCAATTAGCTTGGTAGAGTCATTATAAATACTCCATAGAGTTTAATTGGGACATATTTCACCTATTTGAGTTAATTTTTCTAATTCGTGAGTAATATCAACACTTTAATACCCTCAAGTTCATACTACCTACTGCTTGAGATGACACAGTCAACTATATTTTGCCTTGAAGAGGTGTGTTAGACTTGTGAGGACCTATTTTTAGCCTTGATAGATATATTCATGATGTTTTAAACCTCCCTTTTAGTTTTAATTATTTATAAGGTTTCAAACCATGCCTCAAATCCCAAGAAAAGGACTTTCTCCTTAACCTTATCTTTAGTTGGCTATAGGTGATGATTTGCCCTATGTACAAATATGGTATGGATTTGGGCAGGTCATTGAGATTCTTATCAACCTCATGGATAGTCCTTTAGGATATTATCATGTCACTCAACTCACTTATTCACCTAGTCAAATGTGAATTCTCTATATGTTCCTCAAATCAATAAATTGGCCATTATCTCCTTTAGACTTGTAGATAACACTAAGTAGATTTAACATGTTTACAAGAAACATTAGGCATCCAAATGGTTACCTTATCCTTAGTATCTTGACCTAAAACTTGGAAAAATTATATATTATGATAGAGGTAACAAAAAAACTAAACTAGATGCCTCAAATCCTGATCAAACATGTTATATTCCACCTCTAAAAATCTCATAGGCCTCTGTTTAGTGCTTTTAGAGACAGGGGACCAAACATAGTCATGCCTTGAGGAGGAATTTTCACCTTGTTATTTCAATGCATATGGAACTTGTATGATTAAATCAAATATATAAATACACTCCTATCAATATTTGAGGATTATAGATATGTCAAGCATTCTCACTCTCAAGGATGACATCCTTAGTGGTCTCTATTGGTGTGAATGAGTTGAAGGTGTGTAGTGAGAATGGAAAAGAGTAACCAAGATATGTAACAAGCCTTATGGGATCTTAAACTCATTACCAAATTATAAATCAAGTGGTTTCCACTAAGTAAACCTTAAAATTAACTCTAAAACATATTTTCCAATGTGAAAACCATCTTTTTAAGCCACATGTAGGTGTACATACAATTGTGAAGGCTAGCAGTGAGGATAAGCATAGACATTTGATCATTATCTTAAAATTTTATGAATTAAATAATTATCCCAACAACCCCATATGTATATTAATTCCTTAAATAACCTAAAATAATATCCCATGTCTTCAACTTAATGTGGAACACTCCCTCATGGCACCTGAGATAGCTGAAACAAGTCTAGAAGATATTCTTTGAGCATTTGAGTGCTCCAAAGACAAAAGGATAATTAATAACCTATTGAAATGTATTATAAAACATGGATAAACACCTTAAAACCAACAAATTTTCAAAACCAAGTAGAATAATTATAAATTAACTCAAAAAATAGACCCCTCATGGATTGAAGTTCATAAAGAGCTATCCTGGGGTCTAAGTGATGGTTCATAAAGGAAAATACATTAAACTAAGAAATATTGACATAAAAATGGAGATGAATTAGATTAATTTAAACCCCAAATATTGTTTCTCCCAACTTCACCTATATCGCTCACACCAAACATTCCAAATTGACCCTCCTTGGCTTGTAAAGAGAAAGAGGAAGAAATAGAATCAAAGAATGAATTTTATAATAAAAACTATATACACCAAGAATTTAAAATACCATATGGAGATGAAGAGACACATTCCCACATTTTTTTCTCAAGGAGGACTTCCTAAGTCTATATAAGTGCCATTAATGGCCTATTTTTAAGGGAAAACTACATTCTTCTACATATAACTACTTCTTGGACTAACCTTTGACTGATCACTAACATATCCTAACCTCATCCACATTTAAATATCTCTTTGTGACTAATTTTCTCTTTGAAAATTTTAAACAAGTCATTTATTATGCTAAAAATGTGGCCAAAAGGCATATTTGACATATGAAACATGGTAAAGGATAAATTAATGACTTTTGAACATATTAAAACATCTAAATGACCACATTAAGACATTTTCAACACAATTTTATCCTTTGACCATATTTGACTAGGGTTGACTAGTGTTGACTTGGCAAGTATAAGGGAGATGAGCTTACACCAATGCTAGACCAGGGATAAGTAAAGTATTTAGACCAACATGAGACCTATTTAGGACATATGGAAACTTATTAAAAGTTTAGAAATGTATGGGTTGACCAAATTTGACTAAAATTCAAGTTTGGTCAATAGTAGGAGTGGTATTAATAAATCCCATTGGGAAATAATACAATGCCTCTTACAAAATTCAATTCTCATGTACCAATAATTTGGTTGAATATGAAGCACTTATTCTTGGATTCAATTTTCAATCAAACATGAGGCCAAGGAAATATTAGTTTTTAGTGATTATGAACTAGTGGTTAATTAGGTCAATAATAAATATCAATGCAAGTTATCCTATCTTAAGAAGTATAATTTTAGGGTGTGGGACTTAATTGAATGTTTTGATGTTTTCAGCATTATGTCAATCTCTAGGGAAGAAAACAAGGCTACTAATAAAATTTCTTTAGCTACAACCAACCTTATGACCAATCAAAGTTCCAAGTTACAAGGCCTTATAATTGAATTAGTCTCATGTCCCTCGGTTCCAGATAATGTCAACCACTTGTAGGTATTTAGTGATGATCAACATATCATAGATTTCATGACTAGTTCAAGAGTATTTGAGGGTCACATCATTGATGAAGCTAGTGAAAATACCCTTGATGATGACAAAATTTAAGGCAAGCTTAATGACAAGGTCATTTAGTTGAGTGATAATAAGATCCCCAAAGGGATGATAGCCTTAGAGAGACTCTTTGATTCTGATAGACTAGCTGAGATGGTCAAGATTCCCAAAGTAAGTGGGAAATACTATAATGCAATTGATCTTAGACTTCAAGATCAACCTTAGCTGGTTAATATTGTTATAGCATGTACAAGAATTGAGTCCAAAATAGAAATAATTTCTAACCAAATATAAAGATGGCATAGCATGGTCATATGATGACCTAAAGATATTTGATCCAAAGGTTATAACACATACCATACCTTTAAAGGAAAACTGCAAACCTTTCAGACATAAGCAAATGTCTATCAACCCAATCTTAGAACCACTGACATACAAAGAGGTCAATAAGCTCTTAGATTCCAAGATTGTGTTTCCCATTAAGTACTCCACTTGGGTAGCCAATTTAGTACCAGTTATGAATAAAAATGGTGAAATTAGACTATGTATTGATTTTAGAAATCTAAATAGAGCATATGAAAAAGATAACTACCCCTACCTTCTCTTGACCAAGTAATACAAATTTTTGCTAGTTCTACCATGATGTCTTTTCTTGATGGTTTTTAGGGTATAACTAGGTGTTAGTAAACCAAGAAGATAGGATGAAAACTACATTTAATACTAATTAGGGCACCTTTGCCTATAAAAAAAAAGCCATTTGGACTTATAAATATAGGATCCACTTTTCAAAGGGATATGGATCATGATTTCCAAGGTCTTATAGGTAAGTTCATTATCATATACATGGATGATCTGACTATCTTTTATAAAAATAGGAAGGATCATATTATGTAACTATAATAGGTATTTGAATGATGTAGAAGGTATGGGATTTATCTCAACCCAAATAAAAGTATTTTCTATGTTATTGAGGGAAAACTATTATGACATGTTATCACTAAGGAGATAATCTCTATAGACCTTGATAGAGTAGATGCAATATCTAAGATAGAGACCCCTAATAGTAGGAAGGAATTAAAGTCATTCTTTGGTAAAATAAGGTTTTTAAGAAAGTTTATTTATAATTTTGTAGAAATAATGAGACCTCTAAATGACATGTTGAAGAAAGAGGCTAAGATCACTTGTAATCAAGAGACAAAGAAGGCTTTCAAAGACATTAAAGAGGAAATTAGACATGCCCTAGTCTTGATAAGTCTAGACTTTAATATAAAAAAATATCTTTACTCATTTGCTTCAGATCATACAATAGCTACATTTATAACTCAAAAGATAGATGGATATGACCATCCAATAGGTTTTATGAGCACTAACCTTAAATTTGCTGATTTGAACTACTCTTTGATTAACAAACAAGCATGTGTTTTGGTCAAGGTAGTGAAAATGTTCAAGAATTATATTATTAGGAATAAGGTGCATGCAATCCTACTAGACCCTACACTGAGATCATGCTAAGTCATAATGAAATAGGAGAAAGGAGAGGTAAGTGGATATTTGTGCTCCAAGAATATGACACTCAGATGAAGATTGCCAAATTGGTAAGGTGTCAGGGTCTAATTTAGTTGATTTCCAATACTAATCCCAAGCTAAGTGTTATGCAAGTAGAGTATAAAAAGTTTTAGACCCAATTATTCGTACAATCCCATTTCTACTTGCTAATCAATAGTTATTATCCTACAGGGTTAAGTAAAGAATAAAGAAGTGTTTTAAGGTTCAAGGTAGCTCATTTTATGATCAAGTATGGAGTGTTTTACATAAAAAAATTTGAAGGCATTTAGTTGAGATGTGTCTCTAAGAGTGAAGTAACTAAGATCATGATCACCTTTCATGAAAATCAAGGAAGTGGGCATCCATCTGGAAGGACTATAGCACACAAGATCCTTAGATCTAGATACTACTAGCCCACTATCTTCAAGGATGCTCACAATAATGTAATAGAGTGCCACTTATGTCAAGTCTTTGACACTAAATAGCCCAAGGTAGCCATGCCACTAAATTTTGTAATGATTAAAAAATCCTTTGCCTAATGGGTATTAGATTTTATGGGGGTCATTAACCCTAATTACTTTAATGGTCACAAGTATGTTTTGACTGCTACTAACTACTGCAGTATATGGACTAAAGCATTGGTAACTAAATAGTGTAGAACTAAAGAGGTGATCAAATTTTAAAAAATACATATGCACAAGGTTTGGGACACTTATATACTTAGTCTTTGATAATGGATCTACCTTTGTATCCATTGATATGACTAAGTAGGAATATGATAACAACTTCATTCTCAAGTTCTCATTAAACCATTATCCTAAAGGTAATGGAGTATCTGAATCAACAAATAAGAACCTGATGAAGGCTATAAAGAAGTCCTTAGTTGATAAACCTAGATCATGGTAAAAGCTACTTAAATATGCCCTTTGGGTAGATTGAACTAGAGTCAAACAAGCTCTCAAAACATCACCATTCTTACTAGTCTATGGTCAAGAACTCATCTTCCCCATCATCCTCAAGCTTCCAAAATATAGGCTCATGCAAGAGTACATGGAGGAGGACCATTAATTTTCAAGTTCAAGGTTAATAGACATCATACAGATGGAAGATACAAGAGAAGAGGTTTTTTTCCAATTTTAAAAAACACCAAACCATAGTGAAAAGGTGGTTTGACAAATGTTAAAAGATAAAGGTGTTCTAGTAAGGAGACTTAGTTATCCTTTTGAACAAGGCATCTGAGCCTAAAGGTAAACATGGGAAGTTCACACCTTTTTGGATAAGTCCCTATAAAATTATTGAGATACTTAGGGACAACACCTTCAAGTTGAAAGACTTACAAGGAGTAGATTTCACACTACCCACCAATGGGCAATACCTAAATCACTATTTCTATGATGTCCCACCTAGAGTCTTCATGGAATGATTATAAGACTAGTTAGTGTTATTATAGATAGGCTAGGTTAGTTTCTTTATATTATTTCCTTCTTGTCCCTTATTAGTACATATGTTTGTATATATTTGTTTGCTTATTTATTTGCTTTTTATTTAGTGTGTTTGTTTTCCCTGCTTTGTTCCTTGATTTTAATAATTCTATTCTAGACATCCCTCAACTCAAGATTAATATTATGCTCAAATTAAACCTCATAGTTTAGGAATGCAATTATGTTCTCTCAGCATTGGTTGATCATGGATTATTGAAATATGAGCTTAATGTTAGTGTTCAAAGAAACTAGTAAAAAATGGTAAATAGGTTAATTATGCCTTGAGATTATAAACCTTGTTCTGATCTAAGCTTGGTTTTAATAAGGATTGCACATGTAGGGTGAAATACTGGATTATTGGGATACAATCATGCTTGCACTTAAAAAAAAAATTAATTGAATAAGATAAAGTTTATAGCCAAGGATGATGATTTAAAGATCAAACACTTGATCAAATCCCAAAACTTGGCTAACCTAGTTCCTAAAATTTTCTAGAAAGTTAAAATAAATTGAAAAATACAAAAAATAATAACCTTATAAAAAAATTCAAGAGATTTCTAAGAAAAGGTGATTCTATAAATCTCCACTGGGGTTATGAATGCCTAGTTGATAGTGGAGCAAGGCCTTGAGTGGAGCCAAATGTATCTCTATTGGGGCTATGGATGCTTGGCTAGTAGTAGAGTAATGCCCAAGCATTTCCTAAGCTAAATCATGGTTCTTAATGAATATCCAAACATGTTAAAAGTCTATTTTAATGGTTAAAGTCATGAACCTAGAATTTCTCTAAATCTTATGGCAATCAGTAAGTGGAATCAAAACACACACACACAACATGGATATGTCTTGATGTTTGATCCTAATTTTGCATGTGCAATATCTTTTCTAACTATGAATTAATATTAATAATACTGCTTAATCTATTGGAATACGTAGCTTAATTATTAGTCTAATCTAGAGTCTCTAAATTTTAATATATTTTTATGTTTCCTATAGAAGTCACCATTTGTTGAGGTCAACATACCCCCATTTCTAAAAAATGGGGACCCTTATCTTAAATTTTGTAAATTTGTACCTTAAAATTGAAAATTCATTTGATCAAAGTATCATTAGAATGTTTTCACATCATATTTATTTGAAGATCATCCACACTATGGTTTGGTTTACTTATTTATTATGATTTTGATTTAATCTTGCTTAAATTTTCTAACATTTGGTCTTTATGTTTTAGGTCATAGCTCTAATAGAGTCCATTTATAATGAGTAATGTCTAGGTTTTATAATTAAATAATAATTTAATATTTTACTAGCCTTTTGTCTATTGAAATCAAGTTGAATTCATGTCTGATAAACTTAAAACCCTAACTCTAATTACCCTAGCTCATGCCATTTGAATTGAATTCAAATTTGGTGAGAAGATTTTCATGGGAAAACTTTAATTTGACTTAGTTTAAATTTTATCCTAAGGTCCTATTCATGTTTATTAACATGACCAAGACCTTAGTCTAAAACTTTATCCTAAGTTATTCACATACCAAGCCCCCTTTTCTCCCTTTTATCTTATCATGGTATAACTAAATACGGGGTCCCTTTTATTATGCCACGAACTTAATTATATTTTTATCCTAAGGTTTAGTCATGTTTATTAACATGACCAAACCTTAGTCTAAATTTTTTATGCTTGGTCTTTTTATTTTCTTGACCCCCCATTGGTCCCTTTTGTTTCTACACAGTCTAACTAACCACTGAGACCTTTCGTTATGTCTATAGACTTAACATAAAGGGCTTTTTATAAGACTATATGCTATGTTTTTGATTAATTATTGAGTCCCTTCCATTATGTCTCAAAACTTAGCTTAAAATGTTCTTTCTAAAGTCTTTCCCATGTTTATTAACATGAAATAAAACTATAGTCCAAAACATTATGTTAAGTCTTTTATTTTTTTCTCCAAGAATTGACTCAAATGCCATTTTTATTTTAAATATTAATAATCTGTATTTGCCTAGATGAACAAGATCAATGGTTTAGGATTAAAATTGAAAATTTAAAGACCCTGACCCTAAGCTATGGCTCAAACATCTTTATGAGATAAATGGTATGCATTTTATCAATCTATATTGATCCAATGATTCATATCAAGTCAAAACTTCAATGGATCCATAAGATAAGTGAGAAAGTGACAAGTGTCACAATCTTAGCCAAATAATACATAATAAACAATGCCATTTGACCTAATGGATCATGATCTAATGGAGTGCATTTGATTAGATGGATATGATCAAATTTTAGGTGATAAACATTGAAAAGTCAAGCCTAACATAGAGATGACATGTGGTATAACTACAAGCCACAAATTAAAGATTGAGCATCTTTCAAAGATCAATGGTCCATAGATGAGTGTATACATTCAAATCAGTGGTCCATGGAGTAAGAGGTAAAATTAAGTAGGATGATCTAACATAGCATGTTTGATCAGAAAAGGGTGATCAAATAGTGTGAGATAAACATTGAAAAGTCAAGCCAAATGTAGAAGTGACAAGTGTCATAACCACAAGGAATATAGTGAATAGCCAATAGCATTCAGGTTCTTTGATCAAGATCGATGATCTGTGTTGATCCGTATAAGGATGATTTAATAGTTAAAAATAAAGTGGGAATATTTTAAAAATAAATGGTCATTTTTTAAATATGAGTGAGAAAAATGCCATGAAAATTCCACATAGATGCCATGGTAGAGCCACATAAGCTAGACTAACTAGTTTAAAAGATATTGTAGACCTGGGAAATATAAGGGAATATACACGTAGTCTAATTAAGATCTAAATTAATAAAAATCATGCAAGTTTAGGTATTTTCCACCATTAGATCACTATAAAAACCTTCAAAAATAACTAAGAACATACAGAAGCTTTAGTTCAGCCCTATATTCTCCATAATCAAGCTAGAGAAGTTGAATGATCATCATCTGTGTAAAGGTAATTTGGTCTAGACTTGAACTACAGAACACTAGTGAGAAATTTGAATAAATCCACAACCAATAGTAGAAAAAAAGGGAAAAAATAAATTATTGGACAAATATCTTGATGGAATATAAAATCCCTAGTTTCAAAAACATTTTCCTATCTCATCTAAATATAGTCATGCAATTTATCATAGACAAATCAAAGGTTTTAGTACCTAGTCTAAGAACTTGGAATGTATCCTTGAGGATGACAAGAAGATAAAAATTAGGATGAAATAATTACTTAGGACCATGATCACCAAGCCAACTACACCTAGATCTGTAGGCCTCATCACTGATGAGGAGTTTAATCACAGAGTTACCCTAGTCATGTAGGAAGTGAGAAGCAAGAACCAAGGGAAATCTAGGATGGACAATAGTAGGGTCATGGACATGATCCTAGATACAAAGGAAAAGACTAAGTAAATATATAAACATCAAAAGGAATTAGGAAGGGTAGATAAAGACCAAAAGAGCTTAGCAGGTTAGACTAAGGATCTCTTCATAAAAATAATTATCATCCTTATGTTAATTGGGGAGCAACATTAAAGAGCAATGAGGACCCTCTAACAGTAATAGGGAACTCCAATAGCATAAAGGTCCAAAGGATTATTTTATTTAATAATATTATTCCTATAAATAAGAATTTTAAATTTTGAAAATGGAGCATTCTTTTTGTAAAGGCATGTACAACTTGTAAAATGCATTGCTTATAGATTAATCCATTTGGGAAAGTCTAATGTATTCTATAAAATTTTTAGAAAGGACAATTGTCATAACATTTGTACATTTGTAATTATATGGGACTAACCAACATGCTTCCATGTATCTTATAAAAGAATCATTGTCAATTGTAAAAATTGGGTGAGTTTTTTGATTCAAAACCAATTGTAACTTTTGAGCAATCAATATAAGCAAGGAATTCTACAATTTTTTTCCATATTTACTTGTGTCTTTTATTATATTGGCTTCTCTCTCATTTTTTGGTTTTGACTTCTAGATTTTAATGGCTTTTATGAATTTTTGGTGTGTACATTTAAATGCAAAGCTTCTAAATTGTGTCAATGCTAGGTTAATTGAATGTGCTTAAGTTCATTTCATTTTCTTACTATTATTACATTTGGGCTAATGTTGTTTGATTTTATGGGAGAATCTTTAAAGTGAACTTGGTTCTTATTTACATTATTCCACACCATCCTTAAATGTTTAACTAGTGTGTGATATGATTTAATCTTATGCTACTTCATTTCATACATTGGTTAAGTGCATGTCTAGATGATATTTGAACTTTGTCATGATGTTTAGAATGAAGATCAACAACATCTCTTCTCTACCTTACCTTTCCTTTTGCTCCCTTTATAACCAAACCAGATCACTCTAGCTTAATTTTCATTATAAATATCCATCTTATATTAGTTTTTCATCATAATTCATATTTCTTAGCATAACATACTTCATATTTTGTATAAATTAACTATTTGGCCACAATGGCTCCCAACCACCAAACATTATAGATATTGTGAAAAAGTCCACTTTCTTTGCCTCTATTCCATCAAAAAATAATATGATTATCATAACCTACAACTCATGCACTAAATTCTTAGAATTCTAAAATGAGAAGTGTTCTTGAACATTCTAGGAACCTATGATACATATTCATGCATCAACACACCCTTACCTAGATTTGTTATAAGATTTTGGGTGAGTCATCCTACAAATTTTGTTACACCATTATCCTCTCTCATTCCTTCCTATGATACCATGTCCTCATATTTCATGCCTTATTCATCCCCCATTCCAAGCATTTACACAAACATGGTAGGCATGACATTTACTAGGTCTAGTTAAAATACCCACATTTATACATAAATTAATAAAAATACTAGTGTGTCTTCAACCACCAACACTCCTCATACTATTTATTAAACCCATACTACTCCTACTAGTCAAAATAACATTAATACTAATTAAATTTTATTATGAATTTTAAATCAAATGGCTACTTTTTAAACTAATAGTTCCAATCAAATGATGCCGATGCAAAATCAGCTAATGCATTTCCAAAATCATCCCTAACCTACTCAACGGGGGTTCAAATTCCTAATTCCCCCAACCCACCTTAGATATGCATGTGGTAATATTATAACTCAACCTCCACTTTTTAACAAGGCTATTGAAAATTTACAAAGTCAAGCTCTAGTTCCTCAAATTGAAAACATTAACATAGGTAGCATAGTTCCAACTATCACTTATAATGGATCCAATGATCCATCCTTGCATTTTAAGTATTTTTAAAACTTATATAAAGATTAGTTTAACTCAATACTTTTTCCTCCACTAATATCTTAGCTAAAATATTCTTAGGCAATGCTCTAGACCAGTATAATGAAATCAAAACTCATTCTATCTCTAACTTAGAAGACTTAGTCAATTCATTTGTGGAACAATTAGAAAGTAATGATTCTATTTAAAAAAACCTAACACATTTTATCAATTATAAGTAAATATAATAAAAAAACAACCTAAGTATTCATCAAATGATGGAAAACCTTGTCCAACAAAATTGAGCATAACATATCATATGATAATTTATTTCACTTATTCACTAATGATCTTTACTCTAAACTAAAATATCAAATGAGGACTCTTTCTCTAAAATATTTATAAAAATCCCTACATCAATATAAACGTCAAGGTTTTCTTCTATGATAATTTGAGTTTTTGCATCCTCCCAAAAAAACTAGGATGATTATGAAAGATAAAAATAGACATGCAATCAGGGATGGTGTTTCATATACTTATGATTCCATAAAAAAAAATTAAATTCATTATTCCTAGTGTTCCCATGATATCTATTCTTTCAACATCAATTTATAGTAATCCTCATCCTAGTTCTACATTTTCTCAAGTAAATAATGTAGGTATCCATAAAACAATTTCCTTAGAAAATATTCAAAAGTGTCTTATTCAACCTTCACCAAAATATCTTGATCCTAATCTCCCTAAAAAAAATTGGTATGATCTACAAATTGTTTTTTGGAATCATGCCAATTGGATCCTTTCTCATGAAATTTATCACCAACTAAGAACCTTTGCTATGAAATATCTTTTTAAACCCGATTTTGATCATGAATTCTTCATACATACATGTCAACAAGATTATGAATTAGAAACCAAGGCTCATGAAACCAAAATTAGACATGAATCTCTTAATCATGTTAATTCTCACCTAGCTACTTACAAGGATCCCCTTCCTAATCATCAAGTTAGTACTACCCAACCTCCCACTATAATAATGTCAAAAGTTATATGGAACCTAATGCTAACATTCATGATGAGAATGTTGTTAACATGATTAATATTAGGAGAGTAGTTTCTTATATTGATCCTTGTCCAACTTCAAATTACAGAAACTTCCCAACTTTTTATACTTTTCAATATTTTTACCCATCTCATCTTATAGAATTGGGACACATAAAACCAAATTCAATTAGTTATACAACACAATCTACTAACTCACACATATCCAATAAAATTATATAGTTAATAGCTAACTCACTTTTAAATAAATATAAATTCCACCTCTCCTTTAAAAAAACTACTTCACTTATAAATTCCAAATTCATCTATTATTGGTACATCTTCTCATTCACAATAGACAACTAATAATTCAACTATGTTATCTATATCAACACCATAATACTCATTCATTCAACCTATATTGACTAGATCCCAATTAAATATTCCTTCAAAAAATAATTTAAATTCAATTTCACTACACCTTTAATGGATTTACTTCAACACTATACACCTGTATATAATAAAATTCTAATCCTATATGATGTATAGGATCTTATAACCAAACTTTCACATATCTAATCTCAAATCCCTTTATTAGAGCTTATGATAACTTACCCTAATTATCTTAATCATCTAATTTATATCTTATTTGAAATGAACATCCCTCATCCCATACCCATAGGGTAAGAAGCCACTTTTTGGGGGTCTGAAGATAACATTATTCAGAAGTTTTAATAAATATCTATCCACATTGAATAAATAGTAGATACTTATCCTTCACTAAAATTACCTATCACCTCAATCATTTTAATGAAATATTACTTCATGTGTATGATACTCCATTGTTCATTAATGTACAAATAGGAGATATACAATTCAAGCATGATTTGATTGATGAAGGTTAAATCACTTATGTGGCTTCCCTTGATTTCGTTAAAACACTTGGGTATTCCAAATGTAATCTTAAATATACTCAAATTACATGACAAGGATATGATATAATACAAATGCATCTTTTAAGTTTTGTTTGGATTACTATAATATTTCTCCTATCATGGTATGAATCAAAGTCATGATATTTAATTTTCCACTATCATATAACATTTTATTTGGTTGACCCTAGACACATCACATGAGATATATAGCTTCTTCAACATGCCAATGTGTTAAATTTCCTTATAATGTTGTAATATATGGGATATAAAGGGATACCAATCTTTGTAATTTTGAACAATTTCAAAAAATAGGTGTTTTTAAAATACCTACACTCAAACCTTTACCTAGCATTCCTTTTCAAAATTTGAAATGATTTAATTACCTCATCAATTCTACTAGAGGTTATAATGGTCATCTCAAACTAATATGAAATATATCACCTAATATCTTAGATTTAGATGATGACGAACCTAAAGAAACTAGTTTTAAAATTAAAACTTTTGATCTCTCTCCTCACATAATTTCTCAATTATCTCTTTTACAATGTCTGTCTCATAAAAACCCATTAGATGAAATTCATGTTACTCTAAGAAATACCAAACACTCCATCCATCATGTATCTTTGATAAAATAATAGACACTTGTACTATTGGTCTTCATACTCATGATTATGATGATGGATATTCATTGATCCCTTTTTAGCTAGATTTATACAAGATAAAAATTTAGATATACTTAGATATCATTCTTATTTACAACATTCTTTTCATTCTATTCATATAGTTCCTTCTCCTTATATGGTACTTAACATTAGTTACTCTTCAATTAATGTTAACCATTTTGAAATAGAGTGCACACACACTAATTTTCATCTAGTCACTATTGATCCTCTTTGAAGTATATTTCTTGACCATTATATGATGGGACATTACAAATTTACTATATTTTTATATCCTTCCAACATACTTCCTCTAGAGATGTTAACTAATCTACATTGACCCATTTTTATATCATATCTTTCAATGACCTAGCATAGAAATAATATTTATCCATTTCTTCCTTCTATTGGTGATGTCATACTACCTTTTCCTAACCTTTATCTTTTACCAACATGGTAGGAAGATGATCCATATTGTGAGTTCCATAGGGTCACATATCGTTAGGCCCAAGATTGTCTTGCACATCATCAACAAGCAACCTTAGGAGTTAATCTTACTAAAGTGATTTGACCTTAATAATATTATACTATAATAAATTCTTTTTGTTTTCATGACATGCACACACATTCTTCCACTCATTTAAAATAGCTTTAGCAATATATTGATACGCTTCATCTAGAGAAGGCAATTTAAAATAGCTTTTCCATGGCCTATGGCCTCACCAACTCAACTACATACTCCAAGTCATTCATGAAAAAGACTCAACCTTATATATAGCCTAAATATTCTCATAGATCCAAGGATATTATTCATAGTTCAACATCATTTACTTGAATTCAATATCCCTTCCAAGATATTCGTAATGAGTATCATTATTCTTCTATCATACCCACTTTCTTCATAGAGATAGTTTCAGGAAGTCTTTTCATGGCTCTCTACAAAGATTGATGAGACTTTGATTAAATTCAAATTATAGTTACAAAAGGATGTATTATATGTTATGGATGATGTTTTCCATGAAATTTATTATTACTTGTGAACACATCATGGTGTTGTATCACATTATTTATTATATTTTCATATGATTTAGATTTGGTTTATGACTATATATCAATCTTATGTTTCACTTATTTATTATTTTATTAGGTAAAATACATTGCTTTATAGGGAATAGGAACCAAAGTATAAGAAAATTATAATAGAATATAACAAGCCCCATGGGTTGAGAGCCAAAAACCATAGTATCAAAACAAAAATCTAATTATCATAGTAGAAGACAAAAATAAATAGAAATTAAAAGGATAAATTATAATTATTTCATAGATTAATTTCATGTTCATTTATTCTTACCCTATTATATTTATGATGATTTATCTTTAAATTTTATACATCATTAATTTATAGTAGATAGTTATTCTTATAATATGGTTTTAATCCTACACCCTTTAAGTATCATATCTTTACCCTATGATCAACTAACAAGCATATCTCTTCTTATATAATTTCATGCATAGATTTATATGATCTTCACTTTCATTTTAATATTCCTTCATAATAAGCACACATTTGGTTAATCTTGATATCACATATTTATGGACTAGCATAATTATTTAACAATCTAATAAAATATCTATGTACTTTACACACTATAACCAAAGCCTAAATCCTATCTATGTTTGTCACATTTGTCACTCTTGTCCAGTTATTATGAATCTATATGGAGGAGGAATAGAAAAATCCATAATTTTTTTAAAAATCCAAATCATTTAAACAAAAGGCAATGATAAAAAGGAAAAAAGAAACATTCAAAAGTTAAAATCATACCAAAAGATGTGACTCTTATCTTAACACATCTTATATTTCTAGTCAGAGCTCAAGCTCCACACTTGGCCTCATGATAGACCTAAGGTCCATTGGGTTGCGTTAGGTCAATAAACTAGGATATGAGGCCTCAAAATTATCTATATTTCTACCTAATTTTTTACATAAGTACCCAATCTTCACAGTAGACCGATGGCTCTATAAGGGGCCATAAGGAACATGGAACACATTATGGGAAGATTGGCCCATTTTAAATTTCTTGTCTATATCACCTCATGAGTTGATATATGTACTGCATATATCCACTCAAAATTTTGTGTCTGCTACTAATAAATATCTTATGATTTTATCATCCAATAAATTTTTAACACTTACCTATTTACTTAGTATGTCTCATGCCTACTAATTATTATTACAAACACCTGTGTCATGATTTTTCCACTCCCTTTTTTATTATATATTTCCCAATATTCCTCCTTGATGAAGATTACTTTTATTTTATCATACCCCTTTGGTTAACCTTTTATGATTTTAAGGTAATACCTCAGATAGGATTAGGCCTTCCTCACAAACATTCCTTTATTTTTCCTCAACATTTATCATAATTATCAATAACCTCATTGGTTTTACCTTTGTAAGTTGTAGTGTAAGACCTTGGATAGGACCAAGATTTTATCACAAAATATCCTCAAGCTTCATACCATGTCTTAATTCATAAAATAACTATACTTTTTCAAATGAGCAATTAACACAAACCCTACATTTTATATTTATAAATTTACTTACTTGTACCTTACATGTCAATTCATTTTTATCTATTAATATTTTACATGCTTCCCCACATGGTTTAGTGTGTTCTAAATGCCAATTCATTTTTGTATATTCATGTTTTGAATGCTTCTCCACATGATTTAGTTTGTTTTAAATGTCAATTCATTTTTATCTATTTATGTTTTACACGTTTCCCAACCTAATTTAGTGTGTTGTACATTTTAATCATTTTTATCATTTATGTTTTACGTGCTTCCCAACATGATTTAATGTGTTTTGCATGTCATTTAATTTTTATATATTCATGTCTTACACACTTCCACACATGATTTAGTGTGTGTTACATGCCAATTCATTTTTTTCTACTTATGGTTTACATTCTTCCCAGATTGATTTAATGTGTTCTACATTTTTTTTGTCATTTATGTTTTACACACTTCCCAACATAATTTAATTTATTTCACATGTCATTTAATTTTTCATCTATTCATGTCTTACATGCTTCCAAACTTGATTTAATATGTTCTAATTTTCATTTCATTTTTGTCATTTATTTTAACACACTTACCACCATGGTTTAGTGTGCTTTACATAATATTTTTACATTTTACACTTTTTATCTTTATTTTTAAACCATTCATTTGTTCGCATTTTGCATGTATATATATATACTAGAAAATGTTCAAAATACATCATGTATTTTATCATAGCATATATCAAATATTAAACATGTGTTATAAATAAAAAACATACATCTATAACATCCATGAGTCGTAGCAACAAATATATATATATATATATATATATATATATATATATATATATATATATATATATATATATATATATATATACATATATATATATACATATATATATGTATACATACATACACACACACACACACACACAACACACACAAATATATATATTTATATATACATATACATATATATCTACCTATTCACAAAAAAATAAACATAAAATACATAAAAAAACACATAATTTACTCACCAAGAGTATCTCCATCTTCTCAGCCATTAAGCACCTCTTTTGAAGCATGCTTTGTGGGGTGGAAAAATTAGGTTGAAGAACATGATCATGATGTATACCACTATAAAAATATATGAATGATAAACCAATTCAATAAAATATATGCTAAGTGATCTCCCTCAGCTTATGCCTTTCCCTCAACTAGTGCATCTACTTATGGCTACTCCTCTACTTGCACCTACCTCCATTTATATCAACATGGTAGTGGCCATGGTGGTAGATGTAAAACATGATAAAGTGAAAGCATGACTAAATTTACCTCTCCATATTACTAATATAATAATCTTACCAAAGGTCTTAGTTGGTGTATCTATTTGGATATTTATGGTAGATGTGTTGTAATTGATGTCAAGTGGCATTGGTGATGAAAAAGTGGTCTAACAGGTTAGTGAAATAAAGCATGGTGGCCCAATGTAGTTGGAGTAATGTGATACTTACAAGGGTATGTTTTATGACTAATTTATCTTGGTATGATGATTTTTGACTTGTTATTGATGTTTTTTTTGCTCAAGGGTTGACTTTATGTGGCCTTCATGATGTATGTAGGTTAGTTTGTGCCTTATAGGCTTGATCATGCATGGTTACCTATAGGTTTTCAAGTCTTATGGATTGTATGCCATGTTATAGAGCTTAGTATAATTTTAATATGAATTTTGGACATTTATAGTATGTTGAGAGGTCAGATAAATGGTTTTCAAGAGGTGGCTAGTGGTCTGTAAGATAGTTTGGCCATTGGTCTAGTTAGCCTAGGTGGGATTATGAGGCCTTGTGAAGCGTTAAAGGATGTTTGCAATTTGGTGTAGATTTTATTTTCATGTTATATGATAAAATAGGTGTGTTTAAGTTTATTAACCAATTTATAGGTTAGAAGATGAGATATAAAGTCATAAATGACTTCATGTTCTTCAGAGGGTGATCGAATGGTGTATTTTTGAGATTGAGAGGAAAGTTATCACATTAATTATCTCATGCATAAATTACATGGGGAATTGATCATTTTGGATAAGGTGGATATGGTTAATAAAAAATGATATCCAATCATTTTTTCATTTGTTAAGGGGCATAACTTTATGAATGATTGTTAAGAAGCTAAAGATGTTTTTGAGTGCTAAAATCCTAGTCTTAGACTTGATTGAAAAGATATTGATTTTTGGTGCCTATTATGATGTTGAAAGGTTACTATGATTACTATAGGTTATAAATTACTTATTTAGGTTTCTATGAAAGTATTTTTTGGTCTCTTAATAGTGTGTGGGTCCCATAGAAAATGGGTTGTTAATAGTATTCTTATTTTTGAGGAAGATTTATGTGAATGAATATGTAATATAATGGATGACATTTGAAGCTATAAAATTGCCTAAAAAATTAATGGAAATTTATATGAATATTCATTTCTCTGTGTCAAATTTCTAGGTCCTCAAAGATGTCTAGTCAATATGAAGGAAATATTGCCATGAGTGAAAAAGACCAATCAGAGTGAGAAGTGAAATTAGAAGGTCTAATCAATGAGTAGGGATGGGTCTAATATCTATAGAGGTGATTTAAGGGATGTATTACCTCTATCCATGAGATTATTATTTTTCTTAGTCACTTGGAGATGATTGAATGGTTGACTTATAATTGACCATGATGGTTTTGCTAGTTAAAAGGAACCTATTTTGGATGATTGAGTTTATTTGTAGGGTAGATGGTTAGATAAAGTGTTTTTGATTGTTAAAGAGTATTTAAAACTCCTTAAATTAATTTTTAAAATATTTTAAAGATTTGACTAACCTTTATTTAGTCAAATGTAGTCACATAAGTGATGTTATGCTTCATTTGTGAGGTGTTTGTGATATGAGCTCATGGTATGGTATAGAAGGCTTATGCAGATGATCATGGAAAAAACTAGAAGACATAAATAATTCTTCATAAAATATTCTAAAGAGATATGTCTAACCATAATTAATACTAGTATATATACAAGGTGATTTAAGCCTTTTGGGTGTGATAATCAAGCTAGACAAGCAAGTGTGTGTGTTGATATTTGAAGACCTTATACAAAGGTTGTTGGGGGTCTTGTTGACCAATGTTTGTATCGATTTTGAGTAGAGGAAAATATAATTATAATAAACACATTTATTTTATTATATTAAATATTTTTATTATATTTATGATTCCATATTTGTATATGAGCAAAATATTTGAGAAAGGGGTTATTTTCTTGTGTTGAAGAGATAGCTTGGTGTTGGTGACTTGTGCAGAGTTGAAGACTTGGAGAAGAGTGTTATTTAAGGGTTTCTCTATTATATTGAGAATCAATTAGAGTTTAAGAATTATTCATTTTATAGGTGTTATATTGGTGCTTGTCATCTTTAGGGTTTGGTGCTCCTTGTGAAGTGGGTTCTTCACTAAAGCCTCATGTTTATGTTCATCTTATAGGATTGTAGTTCATTATTTTGTAGACTTAAGAGTGGGTTTTATCCCCCATGAGGGTTTCCCACATAAATCTTGTGTAATGGTTATATTCATATTGGTTCTTTGATTCATTTATCTTTCATATTGATGTGATTGGTTAAGTAACTTCAAGAATTGGGAATTGGATTTCATTATTGTTAACCACTAATTCATCCCCCATATCAATGGTATGTACTTATAACAATTGGTATAAGAGTAAGTCCTTTTGAGGTTTAATAGTTTGAAAGGTGATTCTAATGTATAATGTCAAGTTAAGGAATGAAAGGTGGTTTATCTTCCAAATAATCTCTATTGTTTAATGGTTCTAACTATGCCTTTTGGAGTTCAAGGATTTAGACCTTTATCATGGCTCTAGGATTTGATGTTTTGTAGATTGTTGTTGATGGATATATTATTCCTACTAATACTTCTGATAAAAAAGTTTTTGAAATAAATTCAAAGGATATGAATTCTATTTTTATTGGTCTATCAAAGAATAAGTTCTCAAAGGTCATTAACTATCAAACAACTAAGGAGGTGTGGACTAAATTGAAGACAATATATGGAGGAGACTCAAAGATCAAGCTAGCAAAATTACAAACTTTCAAAAGATAGTTTGAGATTCTCAAAATAGAGGAGGATTCTATGGCATCCTTCTTGAATAGAGTGGATGATGTGGTCAATATGATCATGGGTCTTGGATAATATATCAAAGAGGATGTTGTTGTTTAAAAGGTATTAAGATCTCTATCTTATAGGTTTAACTCTATGGTATTTGCAATTAAGGAAAGTCATGATCTCACACTAATAAATATGGATGAACTTTATATATCTCTCATTACTTATGAGATGAGGATAAATGAAGATAAGCCTCCTAAGAAGGATGTTTCTTTCAAGGTAGAGAACAAGCCTAAATAAAATAACACACAAAGTAAGGGGTCTCACAGAAAAAATGCTATGTTAGATGATATATATGATGATGATTTAATTGATTTGTTTTAAATCAAGTTAAAGATTAAATCAGGTAAGTATAGAGGTAATATTCCTTTAAATTGCTGTAACTATGGTGAAGTAGGTCATTTTGAAAGCCAATGTCCTTACAAGCATAAGAAAGATGAGGATGAGGATCAAGTAGAATGTAAGAAAGGTTTCATGTCTGATAGAAAAAAAAGATCATTCAATAAGTTTGATAGTAAAATGAAGTTATATAAGGATAAAAGGAGTCTATACACAAAGATGTATGATAGTGAATTAGAAGTAGGTCAATATGATAATAGCTATAATGAAAGCGAAGATAAGGATGATGAATTCCTTTTCATGGAAATCAAATCAGATGATGAAGGTGATTTTTCATATCAAATTGAAGGAAACTAGAGTGGATTAGATGAAGAAGATGAGGAAGACATTCCAAACTATGAAAGTGAACTAAAAATTTCTTTTGAAGATTTGAAAATATAAATAAAGGTATGTAAAGGTTTGAAATACTATGAAGTTTAATTCAGTATTTTTGAGGGTAATATAACTAAAGATAACAAGGAGAATGAAGGATAAATCATGTTCTTAAATTCCAAATTGGAGTCTATATACTCAAGCCTAAAAGGTAAGGAAGAAGAGTGTTCTAAGTTGATTACAAAAAATAATTTTTTGAGTGATGAATTGGAGAAAGCTTTGAGTAAGGCTATCTTTTGCCAAGTATGAAAAAATCACAAATGATCTTGATAGTTTATTGATGAATCAAAAGTATTCAAGTGATAGAATTGTAGACACCTAAATAGTGTCTAACCCTTGGTCTCTTTCCCCCTTAGTCCATTCCTAACCCATTCCTAAAAATTACTAATTTAAAATAATTAACTTATTTTGAATTAACCCCCCCTCCTTGGACACATCACCCATGACACCTCGCCTAGGACACCTCACCTTGGACTAATTCCCATCCTATGACTCACCCAAGACCTATTCCTACTTCTCTCTAATCGCCTAACAAATTCTCATGCGTATTTAGCCCAACCTCGACATTTTCCAATGGATAGTGCACTTGGCGGATGAAAAATGGGCTTAGTGGCTCTTTTTGCCCATTCTAACCCTGCCGACGTCAGTCAAGGGTCAGCCGACGCCGGCAGAATCACCGACGTCGGTTATACTTAACCGCTATTCTGACCTCTTTCCAGCTAATCACATTTTTCTAATCACGCGTCTAATCAAAGATCCCGAATCAGAAATCAGCTAATCTCTGAAAGTGAATCAGGAATCCTAGTCTTCGACCATCTGTCAATCTACGAAATCTCTCAATCAAGCCTCTCACTCTCTCTCAGGTGCAACAACTGTTTCAGGTTCTCCATCAGCAACAAGTTCTCCATACAAGCTACATCAATAGCAGGTACGGGAATCATCAGTAGCACACCTTCCACAAGGCACATGTAAGTATATTGTCTATGTTTTTATTCTCTTTTCAATTATTGCTTTCAAACAATATCTCCCTAGACTAGACTGTTAACCACGCTAGACCTGAATCTTGACTTATCCACCTCCCTATTTCTTTTACCCTCTATCAGACCATACATTCTACCCATTTAAGCAGACTCTCAGGCTCAGACCCCAGACCATTCAACCAAGCCCAAAACTTTGTCCACAAACCAAAACCCTGATCAGACTCTATCCACAGACCACTCAAATAAACCCAAACCCTGACCAAATTATGTCCAAAGACCACAGACTTAACCAGACTTCATCCAAAGACCTCTGCCCCAACCGACGTCGGTCATTACCCCAACCGACATTGGCAGACTAACCGACGTCGGCAGGACCAGACAATTGATGCCGGCAACACCTCCGACCTCGGCGACTGTGATTATTCTGACAGCATCTTTCAGGTAAGCTTTTGCTTCCTTTTTTTCCTTTTTAGTCTTTTATCATATCAATATTTAATCATTCTGTATTTTATCAGACTTTTCTTTTTATTGATTAGTGGGTTTACCTCCCTTAAGGAAGTTTTTATACTTCTGGGATCAAGATTTCGCTTGGTAACCCACCATCTCCTTATCTAACACCTCTTTTGTCCAAGTCTCTTTTCTTTGCAGGTGTCATTCCTCCACAGCCAAAGAGGAGTACTCATAGCGTCTGGATTACGGTGCGCATACTACATCTAGGTACACATCAAGCCTTGACCATTCTTTCTTTAGTTTCTTAATTCTTCTCTTGAATATAGAAAGCAAAATTTGAATAGAAACATTCTGGCACGCCTGGTGGGACCCCTTTAGGGCCTTCCTTGGGTTCCCTTTCTTCTTTGTTCATTTAGGTGCATTAGGCTTCTTCCTCTTCACCTCTTCCTTCTTTTCTAAATGACATCATAAGCAGGAAATAAAAAGAACTTTTCTTTTCCTTTCTTGCATTTTATAGACTAGTCCAAAATCATTTTCTTCACCCATTCTCAACTTGTTTTTCATCCAAACTTCACATTTTGACTTGGGGCATTAAAACACTTATTACATTACATTTCTGCTTGTGATTGCATTTTCTAGTCCACACTTAGTAATTAGTAAAACACATATTGAATAAATCGTAGATCACTTGATGTTACACAACCTAAACCACATGCACTAAAACAAACATAAAACTCACTTGAGACAAGGCCCGACTGGGATTTCATCCCCCAGCGGATACCTTACCCCTACCTGGCAATCCCACTTGGATTTCATTACCAAGGGGAAAGCCAACTCTGTTCTCTGGCAGAGTCTAAACTATAGTGAAAGTATATTTTGGCTAAGCGAAACCAGCTAACCACTAGAATCGTGAAGTGAGGGGAGCTTGCTCCTTAGCACCAGGCCTATACGGAAGCTAATACAGACTTTTGAGCACCTTAACATACCTGAAACCATTTTTAGATTACCTATTCTAGGACCCTTCTTACAGCCAACTTCCTCAAACATCACATTAAGGCATAAGCCACATGATCTTAATAAAATTGTTTCTAGGGATTTAACGCTAGGCTCTGTCTGTCATCATCATATTTTCTATTTTTATCTATCTTTTTTGAGCTGGTAAGGACATCTTCTTTATTTCCAAAAACTTTTTTTCTGAGTTTCCAGAAAACACATTAACCGACATCGGTCCTGTAACCGACGTCGGCAACGTTTCTGTACCAGCATCAGTCATCTGACCGACATCGACAGTATTCTTCACTGACATCAGTTTTTATACCGACGTCGGTCTCTGTCCATTTTCTTCTTTTTTTTTCACAAACAACAACTTAAAACCCAACCCCTTTTTTTGCCAAAACCTCATTCTGAGTTTCTGAAACTGAAAACACACAGTTTTTGGAACCCGATCCTCTTCTTGACCATGCTTTCTCATCCCTAACCAATCCTATCATGGAGTTCCACTCGGAGACTGAAAGAAATCCTACAGGACTGACCCCGACTCAGACTCCCATCATCCCTAAAGGGGCCCAAGATTTTGAAAGATTCTTGGACCTCAACATCACAGCCCTCCAAAACTATCTTGCAAGAGACGCAACGCGAGACCTTTCAGGTAAAGCGGTGATGACATTAACACCATCCGCTACCCAGCCTTTTGCCTCAACCATTTACCTGACCATGGCCAATATGCAAAGTTTGGCCTCCCCATCCATTTTTAGACCAACCTCCATCGGGGTTCCATTACCCCCTCAACCACACGCAAATCAACCAAGTTCTACATCATACCAGAACTTGATTGTCTCGACCCCTCACACTCTTGCACCCATGAATGCAGGAGTGCCAACCTATCCTTCTACCAGTGCCATCATGCAACCACCCTTGGTGGTATCTAGTCAACTTATACCCTTGACCATCATAACTTAACCACTTTTGGCCTCCACTTATGTCCCTGCGACTAGTCATCCGTACGTTGCCCCCTTATCGGTACAACCGACTACGTCGTATGCCTCTTTGACCACCTTTCAGGTGCCCTACAACCTAGGGGGTGCTCCATCTATCAATCCATCAGTAGATGTCATTAAAATGCTGATGGATAAAATGTCTAGTCTCGAGACCTCTATCTCTGGTTCACGCAATGCTCTCTCATATGAGCAAATTTGCAATGAGCCCATTCATCCATCTGTCCCTATCCGACCATACCCCAACCAATGGGAGCTTCCTAAATTCACTCACTTCTAGAGTAAGGAGCACCCACAACAACATCTACAGGCATTCAGACATGCCTTCTATCTTATTGCCCACGATGATGCGTTACTTTTACACACGTTCCCTATGTCCCTTTTTGGCCCTGCCCTTGACTGGTATAGCTCTCTTACCAGACATTCTATCTTTTCATTTGTTCAACTCACCCAATTATTTCTCGACCATTTTTCTATCAACATCACCAAACAAGTCTCAATCACAGACCTTTACTCCATCAGGCAATTCGATGACGAATCAATAGTCAATTTTGTCGCTCGTTGGAGGGGCCTGATTAACCAGCTCTCCTTCCTTTTGCCTCAACCTGAGCTCATCAAGCTCTTTTCTCAAGCATGTGCCAGGCACATCTCTTCTACCTTGTGGATTCAGACATTCCACACTTTCGATAAAGCTTTCACCATGGCTCGAAAGCTTGAACTCCATGCCATTGAAGAGGATAAAGTCAAATTACGTAATACCAATGCAAAAACCAATGACCATTCTTCTTCCAGACCTTCTTCTTCTGCCAACTCCAAACCCAAAGGAGTGGCCAACACTGTGGTCATTAGATCACCATCATCGATGATAACTAATTACTCTCAACCTTCTACATCTCCAAGCATCACCAAACAATTCCAACAACGGTACATCCAGCGTTCATACACTCCACTTGGAGAATCATACGCTTCCGTTTTGGAAAAACTACTCAAGCAGGGGGTCCTCAATCTCCCTCCAATCCAACCACCTCAATTCAACCCTTCAAAATCCCTCCCTACATGGTATAGGGACGCTGAATTTTGTCACTTTCATCGCGTCCATGGCCATGACATCGACAATTACCAAACCTTCAAGAACATCATCCAAGACATGATCGACAAGGGGGATCTTATTTTAGATAACCCAAATGCCCTGCCAAATTAAAACATCGACATCTTCAAACAACCATTTCCAAACCATCCACCTACTCAAAACAACATCCAAACCATGACTAATGACTCTCATGACCATAATATTCACACAATCAACACTATTTTGCCTCTTGTCCTTGACCAACCTCCTCCCTCATAGGATGAAGAACTTTCTTCTCCTATTAGTCCTCCATCTACCTTTCTCATATTAGAGGACACTTTGACCATGCCTACACCATTAGCCTTACCTTCATCCGAAGACCTTACCTTGCCTACTCCTCAAGCACAAGCAGAAGACATGATCATCCCTACCTCCTGCACCCTTGAGGAGCCACACTCTTCTATTTCTTCTCCACCAAGAAAATACCCAGTCTCTCCACCCATTTTGACCGAAGAAGACCCAGTCATGGTTTCCTCTTGCCTTTTGCCTGAGATTGTTACATCTCACTCACCTCCGTCCACATCTAAGCCCAAACCCGCACAAGCGCCCACCTTACCAAAAGAGATTGAACCTCTTGGTGTTCGCCCCACATCTAATGTCGCCTCTCGCAATAATGGCCCTTAAACCATATCAAAGAAGGCCACTAAACCACACTGGAGGACTCCTCCCCCACGTTCTTCATTACCTTCAATCTTGGGCCCACATCCATCCACTTTAATAGGAGTTCTTCCTACTCCCATACTTCACAGAGGCAAGTTGCCTCCATTACTCCCTCAACCTGTCAAACATATATCTTCTCCAAACCACCAACCCCTACCTCTTACGCATCCCAAACCAAAGTCATCAATACCCACTGGGACAAAACATCCAGACTCATTAGCAAGTTCTTATGCTTTGTTGTTACGGCAATTGTTGTAGTCCTCTCGCATCTATCTCCTGCCTCTTAAACCATATCAATCTCTCAGACCAAAACTGCCCTGGTTCGATGACACTTGCATTTGTACGTATCATCGTATGCTTGGACACGACACTGAGCATTATTGTGCCCTCAAGGTTGTCATTTGCCAATGTCTGGGAAATGACACCCTTCTTCTCGATCACATTATCAGTAGACCTTCAACACCACCCCACTCATCAACTCTCGAATCAAGGCCATCTTGGTTCGACAACTCTAAATTCTGTCATTATCATCACACTCTGAGACATGACACTGAGTGTTGTTGTGCTCTCAAAGCTGTCATTCATCAACAACAGAGAAAGGATTCCCTTCTAATCAAGGACCCTCTTGACCACCTCTTTGACAAATCATCAACACTGACCTATGCTTCTCAAACCTCATCACCTAAATCGGGATCTCCATGCCAGACTATGGTCCCTTTACCACCTTTGAATCCATTATTCGACATCAACACAGTCCATTTAGCCACCAAGCCTCAACCGACCTTGACCAATTTATCCAATATTCTCCCTAAGCAACTGGGGGAATCCAACCTTATCATGACCCTGACCAAACAGTCAACCAAACATTCAACCAACTTTGACCATACATTCGACCAAACCTCGACCAAGTCTCAACCAACCATCAATCAATCTTCTTATCATGACCTCGACCAGCATCAACCAAACCTCGACCAAACTTCCATTATCAAACACCACCCAACCAAGCACCTATCACTTCTTAAAACCGTCATTAATCATCGTGACCAATTTGGAATGAAGCAAATGGGGTAAGTTTGCTCCCAATTGACTTGGACCTTATATCATCACGCACAAGTATGGGTCAGGGACTTATCGTCTGTCTTCTCTTGAAGGCCGACAAGAACCTGAGCCCCTTAATGCTTTGCATCTATGACCATTCTACTATTAGTCAAGTACTCATCCACTTGACATTTAACTTGAGCTCATCCCTTGAGCAATCCTTGTCCTTTTAATCCTTAATTCATTTCACCCTTTTTCCCTTAACAAAATCCTCTACAACCCTTTTATGATGCACGGATGCTTTGTCCTAATAAAAGGGAGCCCTTGACCTTCTATAAGTCTTGTCCATGACTCAATATTCTGTCAAAACTAAATAAATTGATGTCAAAATATCCAAGGTCACAAAATCAAATCAAAAAGCAAATTGCTCCCTCGAAGGACAACTGCACTATCATTGCTATAGATAATAGACTGCTCCCTCGAAGGACAACTATTCAAAAGCCCCTAAATCTATAAAGCAAAGTATAGACCACTCCCTTGAAGGATGGTTATGACTAAATCTTGCTACAATCAGCACTTTCTTAGAATCTTCCCACATCGATCAGCTTCAAAAATGACCACCAAACAAATGACATCTTTATGTGGACTTCCCGCATCGATCAGTCCGCTCTCTCTCTCAAAAAAAAAAAATCAGGTCATGGACTTGGCTTGCAGTTGTCTCAGGGTCTCCTATAAAAAGGGGCAAGGTTATCCATACTCTAAAAATGGGTTACCCTTTTCCTCCTATCCTATCACCTACTCAAGGGACTTCAAGCTCACTTTAATGTCAAAAGTGATTCGATTACCGCTCTAACATAACTATGGTCAATGACGTAACGCATAAATGGGGCTCTTGGTTCTAACAACCCCTATCTATGTTGTCTTTTTGGTCCTTGTCAATAAAAAGGCATTTATGCCTTTTACTTTTTGCCTATACTTTGGTCACATTCAACCACATCATTTGTCAAAATGACTTAATCCGACTCTTTTCAAACCATTCACATAAGCCTAGTCATTCTAGTTTCCATGGACAACAATACACATGGAAACTATCAACCACACAATTTACGTTAAGCATAAACCAATACTTGCTGAAACATAAATAGACCTCAATTCATTCTTAGCAAAACTCCATCACGAATATGGATAGTTGCTAGGGATGAAAAACCCCAACCAAAGTTACAGCTTAATTTGGCAAATGCTGTAGCGTCATCTCCTCCTCATCATTTCAAGCATGAATCCTTGGACAATTGGGAAATGCTATATCCTTATCATGACCATAAATCAACCACTTCAATCTTTTTCCTCCCTTCCTGGGAGAACTACATTAGCCTGAGGCCCTAACGACAGGGGCTGTGTAGGCAGCACTCAGTTGACATGGGGTCTTCTGGGGTTAGCTCGGCCATTCTCTTCATCACTTTCTTCCATCTCCTTCTCTCGTCACCTACCAATCACATCACAACCAATCAGATATTTTCATAATCTTTATCATAATCATTTTCATAATTTACATCATAATCATTAATCACAAACCACATTCTCATCATCACACAATTAAGCATTCACATCATATAATTCGCAAATCATAACATAAATATCACTATCACATAATCCTTGTGCATCATCATTTAATCTAAAAGTCATGACCATTCTCCTTATTAGCATTACCACAATGCATCATTATATTAATCATCATCATTATACTCAATACCATAACATTGTCATCATCACATTTAATCATCATAACATTATAATCATAAACATAATATCAACACATACATCATCATCATAATAAAAAATGCTCCATACATTAAACATTAAATATTCATAACACATCAATGATCCAAAACTATCATCATATATATATATATATATATCAAATCTTTTTATACAATTGCACAATCTATGCCTCTATCTCTCTCTCATACATATCGCATCAATGGCTCGCAGGCCGGTATATACATCAAAAATCAATCTCAAGGGCTACCCTCAAGGCTATGGCTGTGGTGGTGGTGGCAGTGGCTGAGAAGAGGCTATATCCTCTCCCCCCTCTGATTTGTGCCATCTGTGAGACCCAAAAGCCATTACTCGAGACGCAGACCTCTATCGGCTCTGCTCTACCCGCATCTCTGAGTATTGCTGTATCTGAGGGAACCCCCTGATGGCCCTCTCATAGTATGCGATCTCGTCTAGCGCATCACTGTATCTAACTAGAGATACAGTCTGCGGTGGACCCATTTGCCCTGCTGCTGTGCCCTATCCTGACCCCCGTGGCTGTGGCTGACCTAGGTGCACTGATGCCAATGGTCCTGCCCCCTGTGAAAATGCCAGCTGCTGGGATGGCTATTGCCATGGGCCCTGTCCTCCAAAACTCTGACCTGCCACTGCCTGTGCTTGGGCTACAGCTAGCTGTCCCTATAATAGAGTGACCTACGCTATCAATGCTACCACCTAACCTGTCATCTCAGTCAGCTGCCCTATAACCCCTGCCAGCTGTCCCTACAAAACTGAGACCTGGGCCTGAGCTGCGTCTCTCTCCTGTCGTGCAGTGTCCCTCTCCTCACGAGCTGTATCTCGCTCCCTCGTGATAGCCTATAGATCTAGCTGGGGACCCACCTGTATTCCTCTATACTGCCCTACCCACAATGCCGTGTAGGCCTCTATACACCCTGGGTCGGCTATCCCAGGTCCTGTCATCAACTCCTCAAAATCAGGCTCCTCTGTCTCCTCTGGCAATGGGAGCGGCGCCTCTATGTCATCCCACCTGTACTGTGGAAAAGAGGGAGGTACATCCTGTAGCAGCCCGTACTAGCACCACACTCTCTCAGTTGGAATCCTCTCGAGCTCACCAGCTCACCTACCTCTAACCCATTGCCTGCTTTGCATCCTGACCATCTGCTCACCCTGGTCTCTGAACGCTGGATACACCAAATATGGTCTCCAAATGATATCTGCTGGAATTAGGGCCTCCAGTATGCCTTGATAGTGATCAATATCCCTAACCACTCCATCCACACGTGTCTGTGCCATCATCTCGTGCCATCGCTTGAACCTGACCCTAAAGCCAGCCTGGATCGCCACTGGGAGGCTGAGAGGTCAGGTAACCACGATGTGCTCATAAGCCCAGCAATGCAGGAGGTGGCTGACACATAAACTATACCGTCACTACTGCCTAATGCCCCACAGCTCTCTATACACCTGGGCCAAAAAGATAGGCACCCAGGTAAACACTGTCTGCTGCTCCAGCATGTCCATCAAAACCTTGGTCATGGCAATCAAAAACCTACCTCCATCTGCATCTGGTAATGCATAGACTGTGATGCCGATCATCATCAGGATAGCCAGCCGATGTGTACCCTCATCTGCCGCATACAAAGGCTCATAAGCAAAACTCGCTGAATGGTAGCTCGCCTTAGCTACATGCTCACCAAACAGTGTAACCATATGAATGTTGTGCACCTCTCTCGAGCATGCATACAGGTCTACTCCGTGTACTAGAAGCTGTAAAATCTAGTACACATCCTCGACCATGACCGTCATCTCACCCGTGGGTAGGTGGAAGGTGTTGGTGGAATGATCCCACCACTTGATTAATGCCACCATCAGGCTCACATCCCTTGCCACTCTGTAGTAGCGTCTCAACCCACCTAGCTTGACTGCGCTCATCTGTGCCCACTCCTCGACAGACACGCCTCTGCATATCCACATCAGCAAAGTCAGGAGGCGATCCCACAGCATCAGAGTCTACCTTGCCTGCATCCATTCATAGTATATCTCATGTTAAAACTGTTGCTACTCTTCCTATTCTACCAACCATTCTGACCATTTATGCCTAACCCGACACCTTGGAAGCCCTTGGCATAGCTTCGACCTTTCAACTTGACCATTTTTTACCACTCTTTCTGACCAGGCAGCCACCAACATCGATTAGCGTGCTAGTGATGGCACTCACCTAACTGATGTCGGTCACCAACATCGGTAGGTTAGTGAGCGATGCCAGTCGCTGGTCAGCCGACGCTGGTGGGATCACCGACGTCGGTGACTGGTTCAGCCCTAAGGCTGAATGGGGTGAGCC
Organism: Torreya grandis; assembly: GCA_037957365.1. Lineage (NCBI taxonomy): Eukaryota > Viridiplantae > Streptophyta > Pinopsida > Cupressales > Taxaceae > Torreya > Torreya grandis. The sequence goes on along the minus strand of JARHVA010007119.1, from coordinate 580,809 downwards.
CTAATTTTTAGGGCTTCCCCATTATTAACCTCTCAACCCCCCAAAACCCTCCTAAATCACTCTTAACCTATTCTAGACCCTTTACCCATCTTCTTAGCTACCCTCCCCCTCAATTTTGGCCTAAAAACAACAAAAATTCAAAAAACAAATTCAAAACAAAAATAGTTCAAATAAGGCTCAGAGCCCTCCTACCTCATCCCGACGTCACCGACGTGGTGGCACGATGGGTGCCACTAGTGGTGGACCTCCCATAGGTCCTCTACTCCCCTCTGCCATGTCCACTATGTCTCTCTGCCCTCACACTTCCCTTGGCCCACACGCGTCCCTGCAGCATCCAATCAACTCCTCCTCTTCACCAATGCTCCTCTGCCACCTTGCACCTCTCCTTGGACAGTTCTAGGTCACTTTCACTCAAGAAATTATAGAGCTCTTTTTAACTCTCTCAATCAATTAACAAATGACTTTTGGTGGGCTGCCAATCCAATTTTGTCAGATTTGGCAGGCCGTCGACATCGGCATCGGCGTGCCCTAATCCACCGGCGTCAGCCAATTTTTGCCGACGTCGGTCTCTTTTAGACACCAACATCGGTTATATAACTGATGTCGATGGGTTTAAAAACTTCAAACCTCTTCAAAATGACCCAAATCATGTCCCCAATCAGCTAGATCTCATAGTAGATGTCATTTTGGCCCCTTGGGGCACATTTAGATCACTTTTTGCATCCATCTATCGACCACCAGACATTGGAGATCATGCCCATCTCCTCAAACTATGACCACTTCCAAAGCATTTGCCTTGGTTGGTTTTTCCTGTATGCTACCTCATGATTGGTTAGCAAAATTGTGTGCACACTTTTAACCTTCACAAGTATAGGATCACAAGCCAGTTGATCAACACTACTTGTGACTTTTTCATGTTTTTGGGAGCACTTCCTAAGCCTGGGATACCTAGAACACGACGACCATTGGAGCTTCAACTTTGATTAAATAACTCGATCAGCTACGACTAATGCTGGGGCCCGATTATTTCAATTTTGGCACTCCTCGACCTTTAACCTGTGATAATTTGACCTGATCATCCTCGTGATGTGGTGTACGTGCAATCACAACTTTTGCAGCGTTCTCACTCTATCTTGCACCCTTTTCATCCACTCTCTATCAAATCAGCACCCGATTCTTAGTTCCCTTCTCTCGACTCCTGATTTGAGGGGGGATACCTCATCCATAATCGAGACAACCAACTCTCACCTATATTTGTCTTGCAGTTCACTTGAACAACCAACAAGATGAAATCAACCTCATCCATAATCAGGACAACCAACTCTCACCTATTTTTGTCTTGCAATTCACTTGAACAATCAACAAGATGAAATCAACCTTATCCCATACCTGGGATAACCAACTCTCGCCTATTTTTGTCTTGTAGTTCACTTGAACAACCAACAAGACGAAATCAACCTTATCCCATACCTGGGGCAACCGACTCCTATTTTTGTCTTACAGTTCACTTAGAGCAACCAATAAGACAAAAAGGGGCAAATGTAGACACCTAAATAGTGTCTAACCCTTGGTCTCTTTCCCCCTTAGTCCATTCCTAACCCATTCCTAAAAATTACTAATTTAAAATAATTAACTTATTTTGAATTAACCCTCCCTCCTTGGACACATCACCCATGACACCTCGCCTAGGACACCTCACCTTGGACTAATTCCCATCCTATGACTCACCCAAGACCTATTCCTACTTCTCTCTAACTGCCTAACAAATTCTCGTGTGTATTTAGCCCAACCTCGACATTTTACAATGGATAGTGCACTTGGTGGATGAAAAACGGGCTTAGTGGCTCTTTTTGCCCATTCTAACCCCGCCGATGTCGGTCAAGGGTTGGCCAACACCGACGGAATCACCGACGTCAGTTATACTTAACCACTATTCTAACCTCTTTCCAGCTAATCACATTTTTCTAATCATGCGTCTAATCAAAGATCCCGAATCAGAAATCAGCTAATCTCTAAAAGCAAATCAGGAATCCTAGTCTTTGACCATCCGTCAATCTGTGAAATCTCTCAGTCAAGCCTCTCACTCTCTCTCTCAGGTGTAGCAACTATTTCAGGTTCTCCATCAGCAATAGGTTCTCCATACAAGCTACATCAATAGTAGGTACGGGAATCATCGGTAGCACACCTTCCACAAGGCACAGATAAGTATATTGTCTGTGTTTTTATTCTCTTTTCAGTTATTGCTTTCAAAAAATATCTCCCTAGACTAGACTGTTAACCATGCTAGACCCGAATCTTGACTTATCCACCTCCCTATTTCTTCTGCCCTCTATTGGACCATACATTCTACCCATTTAACTAGACTCTCAGGCTCAGACCCCAGACCATTCAACCAAGCCCAAAACTTTGTCCACTGACCAAAACCCTGATCAGACTCTATCCACAGACCACTCAAATAAACCCAGACCCTAACCAAATTCTGTCCATAGACCACAGACTTAACCAGACTTCATCCAAAGACCTCTACCCCAACCGACATCGGTCATTACCCCAACTGACGTCGGCAGACTAACCGACGTCGGCAGGACCAGACAACCAAAGCCGGCAACACCCCCGACCTCGGCGACTGTGATCAGTCCGACAACATCTTTTAGGTAAGCTTTTGCTTCTTTTTTTCCTTTTCAGTCTTTTATCATATCAGTATTTAATCATTCTGTATTTTATCAGACTTTTCTTTTTATTGATTAGTGGGTTGACCTCCCTTAAGGAAGTTTTTATACTTCTGGGATCAAGCTTTCACTTGGCAACCCACCATCTCCTTATCTAACACCTCTTTTGTCCAAGTCTCTTTTCTTTGCAGGTGTCATTCCTCCAAAGCCAAAGAGGAGTACTCATAGCGTCTGGATTACGGTGCGCAGACTACATCTAGGTACACATCAAGCCTTGACCATTCTTTCTTTAGTTTCTTAATTCTTCTCTTGAATATAGAAAGCAAAATTTGAATAGAAACAAGAATAGGTTTGGGTTTCATTGATAATCCATTAGTAGTATCTCAAGCAAAGGAGAAAAGCATTGAAGAGGAGAAAGACAAACCTACAAAAATCAATACCCAAACTGAGGGTGTTAACTCTAACAAGGTAAAATAGCCTAATTCCATAAAGCATTTGAACTCTAATGGATATTGTCATATTTTTCATGAGTCTGATCATAAGGCCAATGATTTCAAGATGAAGGTTAATAAAATCAATCTACCTAATCTTATGAATGAGATAAAATGCTTCAAGTGTTTAGAGATGGGAAATTTAGCTAATCGATGTCTAAAGAAGATAAAACAAGGTGAGTCTACTCCTAAGAATATAACATGTTTCAATTATCAAAGGACTGGTCACTTAGCCAAATTTTGTTAGTATCAAATAAGGATTTCATGTTTTAATTTCAAAGGATTTGATCATATTTCTAAATTTTTTAATAAAAAGGGGGATATTAATTAAATCAAGACCAATTAAACTCCAAGTTTTCAAGAGAGGAAAGAAAAAGTCTTATACAAGCCAAAGGAAGAAAAGAAAGTAATAGTTGATATGTTTGTAGATCAAGATTGTGTGTTTTCAAAGGTGGAGAGTGATTCTTTCATTGAATAATTTTCATTATCTACTCATTTTTTCAATGAAGATATAAAAAATAATGAGAAGTTGAAGAAGGAAGATAAAGATAGCCTTAAGATAAGTATGGATTATTCTACAGTTATAGATGATGATATTTTCTATACAAATCAATCATTAATAGACCTTGAAAAGGTTAATTAAATTGATAATATAGATCAAGACATGGTGGCATCCTCATTTTTTACCTATTCAAGTCTGAAAGAGGAAGAGAAAATTTCAAAAATAGAAGAGGTAGTCACAGGCAAGTCAATGAAGATTAAGACTATGTTGACCAAAGAGGAAGAAGAATATGAGAAGATGTGGGCCACCCCAAGATTAACATTATTCTAAATAAGTCTTTAGGGGTTGTATATCTCTATTTATGCTTCATAAGAGACTCTTGTAGGTGAAGAAGCAAGATTATTTGTTCAAAAGTTATGTTTTGGTCTTTTGGTCCTAAAGTATCATTTTGATCAATTGTTGATGTCTTGGTTTAGTGATGATTTGAAGGATAAGGAAGAAGTGGTTTTTGTGAGGTCTTAAGGAAAATTTTCATGAGTCATTTCTAGGTGGTTTAAAGTCTTGATGAGCTTAGATATGTGTTTTATGGTCAAAAGTTTGAGTTGACCATTTTGGTAGTAATGACTACCTAAAAAGTGTCCAAGTTGCTCATATGGTGTTCTAAGATGAAAATAAGATTGATAATAAGTTATTAAAGTTTTTTTTGATATGTTAAAGGAGTAAATATTTTTTGGAGATGTTGATGAGGTGCTCAGATGTGATTTTGACCATTTGATCAAGGTATCTACTATAGGTTTTAGTCTATATGCATAGAATATGTGGTTTCAAAGATCATTTGAATAATGAAGATGTATCATTAATTATTTTTTTCTTAAGAAGGTATTAAAATGTGTTTAATACATATTCTAGGTGGTTTCATATGTGGATGAATGATTTTGTGCTAGATGGAGCATTTTGAGTGGTCACTGGCTACTCTTATCAAGAACATGCATTTGGTGGCTTAAAGGAAGTCATGGTTCCCAAAGGTGTGGAGGATTGAAATTTGGAATTGTAGTGGTTTTTTGTGGTCTCCAAGTGTGGTATCCATATTAGGTGTCTATGTTTAATGGAGGTTGACTTTTGACCAAATATTACTTTGAAGGCCTAGTGATTTAAACATGTTTGAAAAAGTGGTCAAACTTTGGAGTTGAAGGCTAAAAGCTTAAAAATTAGCTGAATGTGACAAATGGGTATTTTAATAAACTTTTAAAATGGTTTTTAAGTGAGTATAATTCATTTTATTCAATATTTAGCTCACTAGGAGGCTTAATTAGCCAATAGGCTAAAGAAGGAAGTACGATAAGAAGGATGAGTTAGAAACTCATTCTTGGCATGTCTGAGGGGGCATGGTAGTGGAATTTAGATATGGAATTTCATGGTTTTAAATGATTAGTCAAGAGATTTATGAGATCTGTAGTGGCTATATAGGGCTACAAGGAGTCCAAATAGGCCTAGTGAAGAAAATGAAGACTTTGAGAAAGTTTTCAAAAGAAGGTTAGCATTTTTGCTTATAGTTGAGTAGTTTGGCATATTATAGGTATGTTTTAGGTATGGTGGTGTGCTTCAAGTGCCTTTGGTGGTTTACAAGGTGCCTTGAGTGTAAATGTATGTGCTCTTACATAGTGTTGTGGTGCTCATGTTGTTTTTTGAGTTGATGGTAGCTATTCTTAGAGGTCTTATAGGTGTGCATGGGTTGTATAGACTAAGTGGGATCCTTAAAAGTGGAACATGGTCCTAGGGGGAGACATGTTAACTTGAAAATTAGTGATAGGTTTAAGGATCTTGATGGTTTAAGAGAAATTTATGAGTCAAAGCATATTCCAAGGGGGAGTTATGCCTATTTGAGGTTAGAATGGTAATTTCTCAGATGTATTCCTGAAGCTGAGCTTGATTTTATGTGTTTCTTATAGCTTACATGTTTGATTTCTATCGTGCCCAATGTTGAAGGGTGTCCACTTTATCATTTTGTCAAAGGGGGATAGAGAAAATGAGTGTTACCATCAATGAAAAAGGGGGATATTTTTGAGATATTGTTGGTAGATGTATTCTCATTTATGTCAATTGGAATTGGTGATGATAAAGTGGTCTAACAGGTTAGTGAAATAGAACATGGTGGCCTAGTTTACTTGGAACAATGTGATACTTACAAGAGTGTCTTTAGGTTTCTTAGGTGGATGTTGTATGGTTTAATGGATTTTGGTATAATGATGTTTGACTTGTTCCTGATGTGTTATATGCTCAAGTGTTGACTTTATGTGGCCTTCATGAGGTATGCAGGTCAGTTTGTGCCTTGTAGGCTTGATCATACATGGTTGCCTATTGGTTTTAGAGTCCTATGGCTTGTATGCCATGGTATGGAAATAATTATGCTTGGTATATGCATGTTGGACATTTATAATATGTTGAGAGGTCAGATATATGGTTTGTAAGAGATGGCTAGTGGTATGTAAGATAGTTTAGCCATTGGTTTAGTTGGCCTAGGTGGGCTTGTGAGGCCTCATGAAGGGTCAAAAGGCATTTATATGTTGGTGTGGCTTATATTTTCATGGGATATGATTATAGAGGTGTGTTTAAGTTTATTAACCAAGTCAGAGGTCAGCATATGAGATAGAAAGTTATAAATGACTTCATGTTCTTCAGAAGGTGCTTAGATGGTGCATTTTTGAGCTCGAGAGAAAAGTTCTCACGTTCATTAGCTCATGTAGACTTTGTATGTGGAGCTGATACTTTTAGAGAAGGTGTATATGGTTATTAATAAGTATCTCCAATATTTTTACAAGTATAAACATGATTGGGTATGGGATTTAAGTAAATCAAATTGTGTTAATGATCAATTGAAAATATATAAATGGGTGATGACAAATGCAAAATAAATAAGAGTGTCATTAGTAATTTCCACTACACACAATCAAATAAAAACATTTATTTAAAAAAAAAATGGGAGATCCAAGATTTATAGCATTGGAAAGAATAATTTTTTAATCCTCATTAAAAAATGTTGTTGGAGGATAGAGAAAAAAATAATATATGCTAACTGATTGCTACAGCAATGTAAGCTTTTATTGAATTTTATTAATTATTTGTGACAAAATATGTGATTAGGTTCACATAAATATAATTAAAGAACAAAAAAAACTAGAAATAAACTTATGTTTAACTAATAGTTGTCCATACAAACTGAGCTGTGACTATAATAATTGATCATGTAAATTGTGTGCATGATGGAGGCTAAATGAGCAGAATGGAGAAATTAACTATAGTTCAAACACTCTCCCTTAATTTATACCACTAACTACTTCAACATTTACAGTGCCTAAATTTTGTCTTAGATAGTCAAAACTCTCTTTTGCTAATGCCTTTGTGAATATATCTTCCAATTGGTCTTTAGATCTATAAAACTCCAAATGGATTTCTCCATTGTTCACTAACTCTCTAATAAAATGAAATCTTGTATCAATGTGCTTGCTCCTCTTGTGAAAAACATGATTTTTTGATAATGCAATTGCTGATTTGTTGTCACAAAAGATTGGTGTCGACTCTTTCTATGCTTGTAATAATTTTTTCAATACTCTCCTCATCCAAGTTGCTTGACATGCTACTGATGTGGCTGCTACATACTCTACTTCAGCTGACAAAAGTGTCACTATAGGTTACTTTTTGGATGACCATGTGACCACACCTATTCCAAAAAGAAAGGCATGTCCAAAATTACTCTTCCTGTCATCAATGTTACCTACAAAATCACTATCAGTATAACCAATCAAACCAAAATCATTAGTTGTGGAATATTAAATTCCATATTTTGTTGTTCCTGCCACATATCTCAATATCCTCTTTCCAACTTTCCAGTGTGAGTCTTTTGGTGACTCCATGAATCTAGAGATTAAGCTGACCCCATACATGATATCTGGTCTTATAACTATAAGATACATCAAACTACCAATTAGTCTTTTGAATGTTGTAGAATCAACATTAGACCCTTTGTCTTCTTTGCTAATTTTGGTCCCTATAGCAACTAGTGTAGGTGTTGATTTACAATTCAACATCGTAAACCTCCTTAACACATCCTTTGCATATTTCGTCTGATAAATAAAAATTCCCTTCTCTGATTGTATAACTTCAATGCCCAAAAAACACTTCATTAATCCCAAATCTGTCATCTCAAATTCTTTCTTCATTTTTGATTTAAATGTGTCTACAGACAAATTTCTAGTGAAAATCAAATCATCAACATACAAACACACAATCAAAATCTAACCTTCTTTATTGATTTTTGTGTACAATGTAGGATCACTATTGATTTTTTTGAATCCATTATTTGTCATGTATGAATCAATCCTGCTATACCATGCTCTTGGTGCTTGCTTGAGACCATAGAGGACCTTCTTCAATTTGTATAATTTTTCTTCATGTCCATGCACTTCATAACCTGGTGGTTGTTTTACATACACTTCTTCATCTAGGAAACAAATCAAGAAAGCTGATTTGACATCCATTTGATATACTTTCCAATTATTTTGTGTAGCTATTTCTAAAACCATTCTAATAGTATCAAGTCTAGCAACTAGAGCAAATGTTTCATTATAATCAATTCCATGTTCTTGTGTAAAACCTTTTGAAACTAACCTTGCCTTTTGCTTTTCAGTATTACCTTATACATTAAATTTTGTCTTAAAACCCCATTTGACTCCTATGGAATCCTTACCTTCAGGTAAATTAATTAGATCCCATGTTTGGTTTCTCTCAATGGCATTCATCTCTTCATCCATTGCTTTTATCCAATGTTCCTCATTAACTGCTTCTTCATAATACACAGGATCATGAGAGAAAAGGCAAAATTTGAACACAAATCTAACTTCTCTTCTTCTTGATCATAAATCTCATTCAAGTTTCTCATTTGCGTACCTTTTAATTTTTATCTTAAAGTGGCAAGAGTTGGATCTGATTCATCACTTACTTGTGAATTGGGAGTAGGATGACATGCATGACCAGATGATTCACCTTGTGATAAGCTCCTAGGTGATCTTATTGGAGTGCTAGTTCTTGCTTGTGGAGAGAATTGATCACCTTGAAAATTTTGTTCTTTAGATTCTTATTCATTTTGGGGAATTAGTTCTCCAATTGTGATGGTTTTATCAATGCTTCCATCCCATGCTTCATCTTCCTTAAATTCCACATCTTTGCTAATAATCACTTTCTTTGAAATGAGGTTATATAACTTATAAGCCTTTGATTATTCACTATAGCCAATAAAAATGCATTTCTCACCTATATCATCGATTTTTCTTCTCAATTTAAATGGTATAAGAGAATATGCAATACAACCAAAAATTATGAAATGATGTACACTATGCTTCTTACCACTCCAAGCTTCTTGTTGAATTCGATCCTTGACACTCTTTGTTGGGCTTCTATTCAAAATATATACTGTACATGTTACTACTTCTACCCAATATTCATTTGACAAATGTTTGGCCTTCAACATGCTTTTAGACATCTTTATGATTGTTCTATTCTTCCTTTTTTCTACACCATTCTGCTGTGGTGTGTACCTTGTAAGTAGTTGCCTTTCAATGCCATGATATTTGCAAAAATATTGAAATTCATTAGACATATATTCACCTCCTCTATCTAATCTCAGTACCTTAATGTAAAAGCCACTCTGCTTTTCAACCATAGCCTTGAATTCTTCAAATTTTCCAAAGGCTTCAAACTTTTCTTTGAGAAAATATATCCAAGTATTTTTGTTAAAATCATCAATGAAGGTTAGAAAATAAGAACTACCTCCAAATGATGGAGTTTGCATTGGTCCACATAAATCACTATGGTCTAGCTCCAATATTACCCTTGCTCTATATAAAGCTCCTACTAGAAAGCTCTCTCTATGTTGTTTTGTCAAGATGCAGCTCTCACATGAACTTCCTGGCTGCTCTATTGGTGGTAAGCCCTTCACCATATTTTTCTTTTGTAACAAATTCAAACCTCCAAAATGTAAATGTCCATACCTTAAATTCCATAACCATGATTGGTCTAGATGCATGGTTTTGAAGTGGGCTTCCTCTTCTCCTTAGATGCATTGAATTTGAAGAGGGAACATCTGATTCTTGGTCATCTCCACTTTTTTTATCAACCTGTCATTTAGAAATTTGTCTAGTATTATGCAAACATTATCCATAAAATATACTCTTTAACCTTTTTATACTAACTGTCCAACACTGATAAGATTATGCTTTAGTCCAGGTACAAAATAAACATCAAGAATAAATATTCTTTCACCATTTTTTACCAAAACATTTATTAGTCCTTTACCCATTACATCCACTTTATTATCATTTCCTAATTTCACTTTAGATTTTACAGAATCATCAAGACTAGCAAACAATTCTTTATTCCCTGCCATATGGTTACTGCATCCACTATCTAAAAACCAAATATCTCTAGAATTTTCTTGAGCAACATGACAAGTGAGGAATAAGCTTCCATAATTAGAATTAGATTCATTTGTGTAATTATCATTTTGCTTGTCCACATCTCCTTGTTTCTTTCTACATTCACTTGCATAATGTCCATATTTTTTGCAGTAATAACATTGAATGTTAGATTTATCAAACCTCTATTAATTTTTTTAGAAGTGATTGTTGCCATGTCCTCTATTTTTTTAGTTTTGATTATTGTTTTCACCTTGATCTGGATTGTTCCTTCCATTTCTACCTCTACCTCTTCCTCTAAAGTTTGACCTTCCTCTTCCTCTTACTCTACCAAATGATACCTGAGACTTGAAAGCATTCTAAAAATAAGTATTATTATTCTTATTCATTCTAGATTCATGTGTTAACAAAGATCCCATTAATTCATCTACTGATAATTGTTCCAAATCCTTGGTTTCCTCAATAGCTACAACTATTGCATCAAATTTGCTGGGTAAACTCTTAAGGATTTTTTCTATGATATTTTGATCTATTATTTTTTCTCAATTAGATCTAATTTGATTCACAATATTCAATACTTGACCCATAATTGGTCTATAGACTCCAAATCATTCATTTGCAAATTTTCAAAATTTCTCCTAAGAGATTACAATTTAGCTACTTTCACCTTTGTATTACCTTTATAGGTAGTCTCTAGGATTTTCCATGTCGACTTAGATCTTGTTGCTACTATAACTCTAGAAAAAATGGATTCATCCATTGCCTATTGGATTAGAAATAGAGCTTTTGCATCCTTCTTCTTGTTTTCTGTAAGCTCTTCCTTTTGTGCTTGAGTTAATGCCTGATGGATAGCCTCATCCTGTGGTTATACAAAGCTATTTTCTACCAATCCCAAACATCTTGTGAGTAAAATAATGTTCTCATTTTAATTTCCCAAAAATCATAATTCTTACCATTAAAAATGGGAATCTAGGGCTAAGAAATGCTATTGTTTATTGCCATGTCTCAAGCTAAAAGACCACACCAAAAAAATAGTAAATGCTATAGCATTCAATCTCTCCTCAAAGATCTACACTTGTAGGATTCTACTACTGCTATAGTCTTTCTCCTCCCTAGATCTTGTCTCCAGCGCTTTGGGTCTGCTCTCTAGCTAGCTGTGCTATTAATTTCAACAATAGTCATGCTTGGATTTAGTTACACGGTGGGGAGACCAGAGAAGAACTACAACAGATGATAGTGAGTCTCGACAAAAAGAGAGCCACCACATGAATCTAGATGGAAATCAATGAGATGAAATTGATGTGTCTTCAAGAGTTAGTAGTAATAATGCACAGAGAAAGAGACAAGGCTGTGGTGGACAGAGAGGAGGCTCTGATACCAATTTTGTTGGAGGACAGAGAAAAAAAATAATGTATGCCAACTTATTGCTACAATAATGTAAGATTTTATTGAATTTTATTAATTCTCTATGACAAAATATGTGATCAAGTTCACATAAATATAGTTAAAGAATAAACAAATCTGGAAATAAACTTATGTTTAACTGACAGTTGTCCATGCAAACTGAGCTGTGACTATACCAATTGATCATGCAAACTGCATGCATGATGGAGGTTAAACGAGTGGAATGGAGAAATTAACTACAGTTCTAACATTGGGTGAACCACATTATTTAGTGTTATGTGTGTATTTTCTTAGATCTAAATTTTTCTTCCATATGTCTCTACTGCTATGATTCTGAAGAATGATTTCCATGTTACATATTATTTCATAATTAATTAATTTTAATAACTTATTAATAACATTTTGTATGATGTAATTTGATGTGTTTGAACTATTTTTATGTAGATTTAATCATGAATATGTCATTTTGGGCCTTGAACCAACTCAAGCCTATTAATCAAGCATTAGGCCTAGTGCCCAAAGGAGAGGGTAGTTGCACTTCTAGCATTAAATATGAGCCCTAACCTATTATAACATGTTAATAATGTCATTATAGGTATGTTAAAACCTCAATATTGTATGGGAAGCCATAAAATCCATTTTTGATCTCAAAATCCACTCATAAAAATACAAATGGATTATCTATCTACTCTTACAAAGGAGAAATAAAGTTAAGAATGCTTACCTTTGAAGATGAACCTACCGAGCCTCAATCTCTCCCTTGGCTAAGGTGTTTTGAAAGGGATTGTTATGGTATGTAAGGATAACCAAGATAAATAATCTCTAGGATACATAACCTATTTAAGCATCCAAAAGACTTATCCAAAAAATAAGATCTATATCTCCAAATAAAGTATGTAACCCTAAGCTTTATTCCTCAAGTAGAATGGTCAATAAGAAAATGTTTGCTCACACTTCTTTGCTATTAATTTTTATCTTATGAAATGGTGAGAAATTAAATTGTATATATGGGTAGATCTTTCCCTAAATCCTCTTAGGAATGTCAATTTTACATTATGAATGATCACTAAGAAGCTAAGGAGAATTTTGAGTGTTAAAACCCTAGTCTTAGACATGATTAAAAATATATTACTTGTCAGTGCCTAGTATGATGGTGAAATGAGAGGATGATGATTTTAGGTTTCATATGACTTATTCAAGTTTTTGATAAAGTATTTTTGGTCTCTTGATATTGTGTGGGTCCCACAAAAAATGGGTTGTTAACAATATTATTTTTTTTAGGAAGATTTCTTTGAATGACTAGGTAATATAATGGATGATTGTTGAAGCTTAGGACTTCCCTCAAAAATTCATCAAAATTTCTAGGAATATTGATTTCTCTATGTCAAAGTTCTAGGTCCTCAAACATGTCTAGTCAATATGAAGGAAATGTTGTCATGAGTGAAAAAGACCAATTAGAGTGTGAAGTGACATTCGAAGGCCTAATCAGTGAGTAGGGATGGATATGAGTTCTTGGAGGTGATGTAGGGGATGATTCCCTATATCCATGATATTATTATTGTTCTTAGTCACTTGGATCTGATTGAATGGTTGACTCATAATTGACCATGATGGTTTTGCTAGTTAAAAGGAACCTATTTGAGATGATTGAGTTTGTTTGTAGGGCATATAGTTTGATCAAGTGTTTATGATAGTTATATGTTATTTAGGACTTTTTAAAGTACTTATATAGATATTTTTAATATTTTAATAACCTTTATTTATTTAAATATAGTCACATAAGTGGTGCTATGCTTTGTTTGTGAGGTGTTTGTGATATGAGCTCATGGTATGGTATAAAAATCTTATGCATATGATCATGGCTGACCTTAAGAGACAAATAATTATTCCTAAAATATTCTAAATAGAAATGGATAAACATGAAAAAAAAAAAAAATATATATATATATATATATATATATATATATATATATATATATATATATATAAGGTGATTTATGCCTTTTGGGTGTGAGAATCAAGCTAGACAAGCAAGTGTATGTGTTGATATTTTACAACCTTGTGCGAAGGTTGTTAGGGGTCTTGGTGACCAATGTTTGTATCAAATTGAGTAGAGGAAAATTTAATTAGACTCAACATATTTTTATGATTCTATTTAATATTTTTATTATATTTATGAGTGGATATTTGTATATGAGAAAAATATTTGAGAAAAGGGTTATTTGCTTGTATTGAAGATATAGCTTGGTGTTGGTGACTTGTGTAGAGTTTCAAACTTAGAGAAGAGTTTTATTTTAGGGTTTCTCTATTATATTAATAGGAAATCATATTTCAAGAATTTTTCATTTAATAGGTGTTGTGTTGGTGCTCAACATCTTAAGCAATTTGGTGCTTGTCATCTTTAGGGGTTAGTGTTCCTTGTGAAGTGGGTGCTTCACTAAAGGCTCATGTTTGTGATCATATTATAGGATTGTAGTCCATTTTTTTAGATTTGAGAGTGGTTTTTCTCCCCCATGAGGGTTTCCCACATAAATATTTTGTAATGGTTACATTCATGTTTGTTCTTTGATTCATCTATCTTACATACTGATGTGATTGGTTAAGTAGCTTGAAGAATTTGGAATTGGATAGCATTATTATTAACCACTAATTTAGCCCACCATCAGTGGTGTGTACTTATATTAATATCCATATAATATACACATTCAGATATGATCTTCCACCTCCACTATCTCCATATTCCCTCTCATGTCATGATAAAAATTCAACCACTACTATGACTTGGTAAATAAGTAATAAGATTCTACTCCACCCACCACATATAATGACATGTGATTAATGAATGTCATTATCCCTAATAATTACTTGGACAAGAGGGTTATGTATCTATAGTACCCACATAATGATACAAAATAATCTATCGATGGGTAATCATTTACAAAGCTAGGACACTTGGCATAACCTATAGTACATGATCATGTCTCCAGCTAAATACATGAGATAAAGTACTATCTATCACATTTGTCAATACCATAAGGTGATACATCAAAAACCTCTCATATATATAACTATTTTCACTTGTATTTTCACCCTTTGAGGAGATTCCTTAGCTCACCCCATCTAAGTGGCATAATTAAAACACCTCTAAGCTTGTGGGTAACCTATGAATGGGGTGAATCTCTAAATAGGGCTAGCTCTCTTGATATACCACTTTGGATCACTAATCCACATAAAATTTGTGAGGGAAAAGGGAGAGAGAAAATTGAAAGGAAACTATCCTAAGGGAGGTGATACACTAAATAAGTTGATGACTTCCAACCAGTTGCATGTTACACATGAGAACAAAGGACTAACCAAACATACACTTTCCCAATTTGGATCTTCTCACATTAATTTTTCATTATGAGGTTATGGATGAATTTTTAGGCTAGGAGGGATAGAAAATAGGTTTTGAATGGAACTTGTGAATAGGCTAACTAATTTAACCTTGACACTTCCTATAACACTTCACATGACCTACAAGAAGACATTGTAAATAAGTGAGAGAATGAGACAACATGTTAAGGAATTTGTAGTCTTCACTAAGAAATATCCATCATACAAGTAGGAAGCACTATTAAAAATAATGGAAGAGGTAAAAATTAGTAGTCTTATTGATCAAATGGTATGCAAATGAGTAGGTATTTTCCATACTTATGTGGAGCATAAGTTACAAAGGCTAAAATGGCTAGTTCTTATAGAACTTGAGAAAGAGAGGATAAGAGAGAAAGACATGATAAGAGAGAAAGACATGATAAGAGAGAAATACACTTATAAAGATAATATAAGGAGTTAAATATAAATGATAATCAGATACAAAATGAAGCATGCAAGGTCAAGAAGTAGTAGTGTCCATACAAGGCATGAAACTCATGAAAAGTGGTATGAAACTCATTATGTTGGCTCAAAGAAATAACTTCATCATCCACACCTATTTTAATTTTAAAAAATTAAATAGGTATAGGTATGATTATTTTAATGAGAGTAAGGGATTTTAGACATGCCTCTCCATGCATTTGTTTCAATCTTGGTCATCTTGAATCATCTAGAAATGAGTTATCAATACCTACACTAAAAGAAACACCTCTTTCAATCACCCTCACACTTTGCCTGATAATTGGATTAATTTTTACATTAAAATAAGTGGAATGGATTGGAAGACACTTATAAATACTCTACATGGCCTTATATTCATCAATGACACCTTAAAGTTCCATCCACCTGAAGTTTTCACACTTCTCACTATCTTGCTCACTATGCCATTTTTAAATGGTTGAGATGAGATCTATATTAGGAACACTTAGGAGATTTTTAAAGGAATTAAATTACCATATGGATTTATATCAATTTGTAATTTTCCACTCAAACTTTATTTCATCTCTTAAATATTCCTAGAACCCGCACAATGCACAAAATAATTAAAAGAACCCATTTTATACCCTATTCATATAGACCCCATATAATTAATCTTGAGGGGGAGGAGTCTCAGATATTATTATAAAACCTTGAATAAATTTCATGGGCTAAATATTCAATTTTGATGCATATCTAGCCTTGTTTTCCTAATTGGGTCCTCTTAAGGGTTTAACAAGGGTTTTGATTACCTTTTGTCCTTAAGCTTTGTTCATAAAGCCCTAAAATTGAAGTTTCGAACAAATTAAACTAATGTGTTTTTTATGACCTCCATTAACATACCTAAAATACATTATCCTCCGTGCATATCCTCATCAAATATTTGAGCATTTCAACCTAGCCTATCGATCTTGTTTTCTCTATTCCCTAAAGGCTTGAAGTTATCTTGAGTCAGAAGTTTCCTTCCTTGTGATTCTTATGAAATTTTGAGAATTTTACACATCTAAAATTACCTTATACACATGATATAATAGGTTTTAATTCCCTTATCATGATATAATTGAAGATGAGTTCTTGTTTGGGCACTACACCTAACCATACCTAATAGCTTGTCTACACCTTAAAGCCCAAAATGACCTTTTGATGGATTTCCCTACATTAAAATAACTTATATACCTCTTTTTTTTCCCCATATACATGATCTAATCCATTATAATGTTTAAACCATACTATAAGTTAAAGTGGTGATCCATTTGCCTTTCGGCCAAAACCCTACCTTTTAGGCCTACTTGCAAACTTAGCCACCTACACCATCATGTAGGGTTCCCTCCTTCTATGAGGTGTTAATTATGTTGGTTCAGGTGTCCTAAAACTCATCACACCTTCTATAAATTTACACTCATCTCCTTGGATCACCTTTCATCCCTACTCTCCAAATCTATAGGGTTTGTGCATGAGGGGAGTGTCCTCTATCTGAGATAAAATAGAGGGCAATCCCTTGTTTCCTAAGATAATAGTGAATATTTTAGGGTATTATCCAACACATAAAAATGTTATGTACAAAATTTATCCATTTTTATTATTATTTTACCTCTCAAATTATTTAAGAGCCAAGACAAACTTGTTAGAGGTAGACTGTATGCAGGCCTCTCCCAATTAAACCGTGTTATGCATCATTAGAACCCATTTTTTTCAAAATTTACCATTTTAAAGATATTATATAGACATTATTGGTCATTATTAATGTTATATATGTTTATTAAACACTAAAACTCTCTCATACCTCTTTCCATACATTGGTAGTATAGGTCTAAATGTGACTTTTGAATGTACTTTCTATTTTAGAGTGTACCTATATGTATAAATTCATGGTTAAGCTTTAAAAATAATATATATATATATATATATTTATATATATATATATATATATATATATATATATATATATATATATATATACCCATTAGTTTAATTTTGTGTTTTTTTGGACTCATTTGTCTCATCTCATGCATTGATAACACCTTGGCATTACTCATTTATGCTCACTACCTGAGATAGTCATTTACAGTTGGTTATAGGTGGATATGAGTTGTAAATGAGCCTGATCATGGTGTTTAAAGGCCATTTTTAAATCTTTGGGGTAAAAAAACATATGTTTATAATTTTATTTACCTTGTATAGGCTATAAAATTTCATAGATACCATGCTTAGGTCACTATTTCCATACTCAGCTATAGGTGTACATTTCCTTAAGAAGGGATACCTATAGGTGTTAATAAATCTTGAAACGCTACATATTAGCATCATCATAATGATTTAAATGTCCATTGGTACAAAATTAAAATAATAAGGCAATTTTAACCATGAGAATATTATTTTTTTGTTATTCGGATGTCAATGCTCATTCAAACCTCAGATATTGTACATGTTAATGTAGGGTTTCTATGTTTTGAAAGGCATCTTTAGGATGTTATACTCCTATTTTCCACTAGCTTTCTAACTCTATATTTGGCATAGCTCTTATACATGCTAGAAGATACAATATTTACATATTTATATGATTTAAAACTCTTTGAAATCATGTTATAAGATATTAACAAAATACCCCTGGATATCTATTTTCACATTTTAGGGATAAACTCCTTAAACACTATCATCTCATGCTAGGGGATGGTATACACCTCCATTTACTCATTTTACACTTTAAGAACGTCTAAAATTGTTAAATAACATGATAAAATCATAAATAAGATTTTGATATTTTTGAAATTCCTCATACAAGGACTTCTAAATTTCTATGGTACCACCTATAGGTGGTCATTTGCACATACATAGGTAATAGGTTAACTAGATAGTATATAATGTGTGTAGGTTTGTAATAACTTCTATGATTTCACCAAGTACTAAAATTCACTCTTATAAATATTAATATATTCAAACACATATCAAACCTTTGATCTCAATGTGACATCATCAAGGAGGCTCTTGTAGGTGTGTATGGGCTATACATAGGTAGTGAACATGAAATGAAGCAATATGTATAGATTAAAGGCCTCATGAACAAATTAAACTCAATTCCAATCCCTAAAATTATTTATTTTAATTAATTATATATAAATACAAGTTCCAAATCATCTATTCCAATGTGAAAACCTCTTGTAAACATCTGAAACAAAGCAGGTAGGGGGTATTTAATGGTTGTTTGGTGTGATGAATGAGATTGTAACCAATCTTGTATGTTATTTAAAAAAAAAGAACTCTCATCAGTATTTTATTCCTTAAACATACTAGTATACCCTAATTATAATTCCATGAACAAGGTAAACAAGATCTATACATGTGTGCTTCAATATGGCTGCAAGTGAAATTGAGCAAAGAGTTGGCTGAGAGGAATGGAAAGACTAAAAATTTCCCAAAGCATGATATTATGAAAACAAACATGAAGAGAGGGAAAATTTGGCATTGATACATGTGTAACACTATATTCTATTCACATGAGACCTCTATAGAAGACCAACATTTTTCAACAAGGAAGAACTTGACTGAAACTTCATAATGTTGACAACTTCCTGGAACATGAGGTAATCTACTCATAAAAAAACCATGAAAAATAAAATAAAGAATGAATATAATTTTATAATCTATATAAACATCCTCTAGATTCAACATCAAAATATGTTTTTATGGACTTGTTCAAGATAGATCAAAACCTATACGGTATATAGATTAGCAAGAGAAAAAAACATAGTTAACTTCATGAGGATGGTTCATAAATTATAGGCCACCATTACTATTAAAAATATTATTATGGAAATAAATCTCTCTAATTTTAATTTCACCTCCCAAATGTGCTTGACCTATAAGTTCTCCAACTATCTATACCAAGCATAAACCTATTGACTGATTCTCTATGTCTAGAAGAGTGAAGAATGATTAGAATGGTTTTCGATCAAAATAGGCACTTCCATAGAATTTAAAACATGGAATTGAGATTGATGAAGATGAATAGACCCTCTTTGACCTTATATGATGTATCATACTCCATTATGGGCCATACAAGTGCCAAACTCTTCCCTTTTCAAAGGAAACTACTCTTTCTTTTGATTAACCTATCACTTTCAACTTAGTAACAGTTGCTAAAGACTTATTAAGACACATGGGATGTCACATCACATTTTTGAGCCTTCACATTCCCAAATAGGTTGTAAAACTCATTTAATGCTCTATTTTGAATTTAAAAATGACTCAAAATGATATATTGACTAATATGGCTAATGACCAAGGCTAATGCAATACAAAATCACACTAAATAACCTATAATATACCTTAAGACATAATATTAGACCCTTAAAACATCTAACAATCAAGTTTTTACCTATAAGGGTCTAAATTTAACCTAGAAGGTCAAATTTGGGCAAGAAATTAGTTACTCATAGGGGTATTATGCCTACTATACTAACTAGACCAGTAGCCTTATCAGTCCATTTGGCTTAAGGAGTCATTTGAAGTCTAAAACAAAATAAGGAGACCTTTGACCATTGATCATAAGCTTTGATCAAGATAAGACAACTTGACTACCTCAACCACACAAAATAAAGAACACACACAAGTAAATAAAACACATTAACAAGACACACATATGTGCTTAAAGCACTTAGGAAAAAAAAAAATGACTATATAAAACTATCAATTAATAATACTTCCCTTTCTAGGATAAAAAGGAAATTTTCTTGAATCATCTTCTTCATGAGATGTATTATGGTGCCAAGCATGTTGTTCTTTGGATTGAACACTTGATAGATCATACCTACTTCTTGGCACTTCACTTGAAACGCTCTCAAGTAGACCATCTTCAAATTGGTCTCCAATGTAAATGTATTCTTCTTGGTCTTTCACACATACCTCATATTTTTGCCTGCTCTTCATCTCATGATCAAATCACATCTTCTTTATAGGCATGATTTCAAAAGGAATTATTTCTTATTCCTTAAAAGATTGAGGCTAATATAAGCTTGTTTTGACCTCCAAATGTTGAGGTGAACTTTGATTTGGCTCTTCTATGACATTTTGAAAAATGTCATCTTGTTTACCATCACTTGTAATCAACTCTAAGGCATTTGTAGACCCATTGAGAGACTCAAAATAATTTCAAATGTTCTCAAACTACTTCCATAAGTCCTCATCTTATCTTTGATTAGAATCATGAAGGGTAATAACAAGAAAAACTCCTTAATTCGCTTCTTTATAATCCAAAAGGACTTCATCCAAGATTTCTTCTTTAACACAAGGAAGGCATTCTTCATTGTCAACCAAATAAGAAGACTCAACACAAGGACTCACCTCTTCTTTATCACTTAAGACCTCTTGGGGGATCTCAAATTGTATCTAAACTATCATAACCTAATTTTGGTTCTCAAGGGCTACAAGATCTTCAATCTCCTTCTCATTCTTGGTGATGCCAAGACTAGGCATCTTATAATCATGTGACTTAGCCCAATGAGGATGCCAAGGAGTTATATTTTATTCAAGAAAGAGTTCTCAATTTTCATTAACCAAAATTTCATATTTATCTTCCCATACCATAGGTCCATCAAGGTAAAGGGTGATGGGGTGAGGATAAGATTAACTAGTTTGTGAAGGTGGAATATAAGACTCAAAATTAGATTGAGAATGCATTGTAGGGGATCCTATTGGAAGCTCTTGAGGAAGGGGAGGCAGACCTTGGGATAAAATATCTTGGTTATCTTCCTTATACTTGATATTATATTCATTAAAATCTGATTTAGATTGAATACTTTTTTGATGGAGATTAGATGGGGTGTGTTTAGGCATAGGATCTTCTTATAGATCTAAACCTTCCTTCACACCTTGACTTAGAAATTTCATCCTTGACTCTAACTCTTCAATTTCTTGGATAGGTTATATTATAAGAGTATTTATTTAATTTGATATTAATATTTATGAGGATGAGGAGTATAAGTGGGTTGACATGGAATACAAATAGGTCTCTTTAGGAAGGGTTGGAGGGGCTTGCATAGGATGAAGTTCTTTCTCAAATTCACACTCTTTATCAAGGACTTTATCATCTTTATTTCCCCATGAATCCAATATCTTATTATATATTAGTATTCTAGTATTATGATTCTCTTCTTGAGGTATTAATGTAACCTGAGGAGTGGATGAAGTATTCAATAAACTTGGAATATCCTTAGGCTTGTATTCTCCACCTTGTCTACAACTTGGAATCTCATATCTTGAGGTCTCTTCTTGAGGTTGGGATGTAATGAGAGAGGGAAATGAGGTATTAAATTACACTTATTTTTATACTAAGACGGATTTATTCATTTTCATATTGTTTAGCTCAATCTACCAATCAAAGTTTGCTTCAAAAACAAGGTTTGTCTTCCCAACTCTCTCTTCTAGTTGATTTGGAAAAAGATGGCTTTGATAAGCTTGATTGGGCTCATGAATATTTGTTAAGTAGGGATACTATCAATTTTGTGGAACTATATATTAAGGTTGATAGATTTGGTGAGGTTGTTCCTCACAAATTTTTAGCCTATCTTCCAGGGATGAAACTAGGCCACTCACATCTAGCTTCTCACTTGTGAGCCTTTGCCAATTATCTATATCAATAGGTTCCCACTCTCTTTTGACCAAATATAATGCATATCTCAACTTATTAATTTAGTGTCTAGGAAAATCTTGACCATGTCCCCTTAGTGTATCAAGCTCTAACATATAATTCTCATAGCCCAAAAGAGTTTGCTTGAAAGTTGAAATGGATTTACTTGAGAAGTGACTAGGTTAACTAGGAGGAGCAAGATATTGATAAGGATAGTAATAGGGTTGATAAAAATCATGATAAAGATGGTAATATTCATGTTGGAGTTGATATGGATCATGACAAGGCTGAAAATATTCACACAAAAGCTGATAAGGAATGCCATAAGCTTTAAATATCTCACCAACTTGTGTGAAATATTACTCAACACCAAGGGTAGCCATGGAAATTCATTAGGAAACAAGAATAAGCAGAATGATTATAAAAAATATTCAAAATTAATACATGGGTGGCTTAACCAATTGATGTAACTTTGGAATCACCATTTATGCTTAGATAGATGCCTCCAAAGGTTGATGTGTTGAAAGAAAACACCAAAAATATTTTAACTTCTTGGACTAAGAGTCCCACTTGGTGTACCAAAAACTATTGTCACTTGGATTTTCACCATTTGAGGAGATGTCTCATCTCTCCTCATCCAAGTATCATAATTGAAACACTTCTAGGCTTGTGGGTAGCCTATGAATGAGGTGAATCTCTAGAAAGGGCTAGCTCCCTTGATGTACCACTTTAGATCATTACTACATATAAACTTTGTGAGGGAAAATGGAGAGAGAAAATTGAAAGAAAACTATCCTAAGGGAGGTGATACACCAAATAATTTGATGACTTCCAACCAGTTTCACATTACACATGATAAAAAAAGAACTAACCAAAGATACATTTTTCCAATTTGGATCATCTCACATCAATGTTTCATTATGAGGTTATGGATGAATTTTTAGGCTAGGAGGGATAGATAAGAGGAATTTAATGGCACTAGTGAATAGGATAACTAAATTAACCTTGACACTTCCTATAACACTTCACATGACCTAAAAAAAGAAGCTAAAAATAGGTGAGAGAATGAGTTAACATGGTAAGGAATCCATATTATTCACTAAGAAAGATCCATGATATAATTAGGAATGTTATGAATAGTTATGGAAGAGGTAAAAATTAGACGTATAATTTATCAAATGGTATGCAAATGAGTAGAGCTTTTCCATACTCAAGTGGACTGGGAGTTACAAAGGCCAAAATGGCTAGTTCTTATAGAAATTGAGAGAGAAAGAGGAGAAATAAAAATGTCACAAAGAAACTTTTAAATATAATAAAATGAGTTAAATATACATGATAATTATATTTGAAATAAGCCATACAATTTTAGGAAGCACAAGTGTCCATACAAGGCATGAAACTTATGAAAAGTGGCATGAAACTCCTTATGTTGGCTCATAAAATTGTCTTCATCATCAACACTTATTTGAACATCTAAAAAATGACAAGACACAAGTATAATAATTCTAATTATATGTAATTATTTGAATAATTCCTCTCTATGCATTGTTTGTAGTCTTGGTCATCTATAATCATCTAGAAATGAGCTATCACTGCCTACATGAAAAACCCTCCTCTTTTAGTCACCCCTCACACTTGGCCTCAAAATTAGATTTATTTTTCCATGAAAATAAATTTTATGTAGTGTATGACACTTTTAAATAATCTCCATGGCCTTAGGGGCATTAGGCACACCTTAAAAATCCATCCACCTAAAGTTTTCACACTTCTCACTATCTTTCTCACTATGCCAATTTTGACTAGCTGAGAGCTCTAGTAGGAAAAATTATGAGTTTTTTAAAGGAATTAAATTAACATATTTATTTATATTAAGTCATAATATTCCCCATATAATTTATTTCATCTCTTTAATGTTCCTCGAACCTACACAATGTATAAAATAGTCAAAAGAACCCATTTTGTACCCTTTCTGTGCATAATCTGTACAACTAATATTGATGCAAAGGAGAATAATAGATTATTATGCAACCTAAAATAAATTTCATGGTAAAAATGGTCCATTTATATTAATTTATATCCTTGTTTTCTTGATCGGGTCCTTCCAAAGGTTTAGCAAGGGTTTTGAGTACTTTTGTCCTTAAACTTTGTTCATAAAGCCTTGACATTTAATTTGAAAAAATAAACCACTAGTGTGATTTTGGGGACATTAATAAATATACATAAAATCCTTTTTCCTCCATTTATAACCTTGTGAAATATGTGAGCATTTCTACCTAGCCTATCAAGCTTGTCTTCTCCATTCCCTGTAGGCTTGAAGTTGTCTTGAGCCAAAAGTGGCCTTCCTTATGCTTCCTCTACAATTTTTAGACTTTGAAAAATCATTATACACATTATATAATTTTTTGGAATTTAAATCTCATTATATAATTGAAGATGACTTCTCATTTGGGCACTAGGCCTAACCAGGCCTAATAGCTTATCTACACCTTAAAACCCAAAATGACCTTTTGATGGATTTCATTGAATTAAAATATCTTAGATACCTATTTTTTTCCCCCATATAAATTATATAATACATTATAATTTTCACTCCATAATAAAAGTGAAAGTGGTTCTCCATATGCCTTTAGGCCAAAATCCTACCTTTTAGGCCTGCTTGCGAACTTAGCCACCTAGACCATCCTGTTGGGTTCCATCCTTTTGTGAGGTGTTCCTAATGTTTTTTTAGATATCATATAACTCATCACAAATCATATAAAGGTTAAATTATATCCTTGGATAACATTTTATCCCTACTCTCCAAATATGTAGGTTTGTGCATGAGGGGAGTGCCCTCTATTTGAGGCAAAATAAAGGGTAATATCCTATTTCCTCAAACAATAGTGAATATTTTATGGGATTATCCAACCCATAAACATGTTAAGTACCAAGTATTATCCTTTTTTTTGATGATTTGACCTCTTGAATGATTTAAGACTTAAGACAGACTTGTTAGAGGTAGTTGAATGTGATCTAGGTTTGTTAAATACTTCAACTCTCTCTCATACCTCTTTTCATACATTAGTAGTATAGGTCTAAATGTGAATTATTATTGTAATTAATTTTTTAGAGTGTACCTATATGTATAAATTCATGGTTAAGATTTGAAAATAATGTCTAAAACCTATCTATAACCCCTTAGGTTCATTTGGTGTTTTATTATACTCATTTGTCTCATCTCATGCATTGAAAACACCTAGGTATTACTTTTTTATGCTCACTTCCTGAGATAGTCATCTACAATTGGACATAGGTGAATATGAGAAATAAATGAGCTTGGTAATGGTGTGTAAAGGACCTCCTTCAAGTCTTTTGGTCACAAAACATCTATTCATACTTGTATTCACCTTGTATAGGCTATAACATCACATAGATACCATGCTTAGGTCATTGTTTCCATACTCAATTATAGGTGCACATTATATTGAAAAGGGATACCTATATGTGTTAATGAAGCTTGAAACACTACATATTATCATCATCCTAATGATTTACCTATACATTGGTACACCATTCAAATAATATGTCCATTCCAACCATGATAATATGCTTTGTTTTTTCTTGTGATTTTAATGGTCATTCAAACCTCAAATCTTGTAGATGTTAATGTAGGGTTTTAGTGTTTGAATGGCATATTTATGTTGTACTTATATTTTACACTAGCTTTCTGGCCTCTATATTTTTCATATATCCTCTCCATGATAGAGGCTAAAATATTTACCTATTTATATGATTTAAAACTTTTTTCAACCATGTTATAGGATATTCACAAAACACCCCTGGACCTCTATTTTCACATTTTAGGGATAAACTCCTTGAATACTATCATCTCATGCTAGGGGATGGTATACACTCCATTTACTAATTTGACACTTTAATAAGTCCTAAAATGGTCAATTCACATGATAAAATCCCAAATAAGGTTTTTATATGTTTCAATTTCCTCAAACAAGGACTTCTAAAGCTTTATGGTACCACTTATAGGTCATCATTTACACATAAATAGGCAATAGGTCAAGTAGATAGTATACAAGGTGTGTAGGTTTGTAATCACTTATATTCTTTAAAAAATTACCCCAATTAACTCTTATAAATATTAATATATTAAATCACATATCAAACTTTTACTCTCATCATGACATCATCAAAGAGGCTCCTATAGGTGTGTATGGGTTGTATGTAGGTAGTGAACATGAAATGAAGAAAAATGTGTGGATGAAAGGCCTCATGAACAAAATAAACTCAATTTCAATCCCTCAAATGAATTATTTTCATTGAGTATATATGAATAAAAGTTCCAAATCATCTATTCCAACATGAAAACCTCTTGTAAACATATGAAACAAAGTAGGTAGGGGGTATCTAATGACTATTTGGTGTGGTGAATGAGTTTGTAACTAGTCTTGTATCTTATTTAACAACCATATTAACTCTTCTTAATTATTTATGTATTGAAAAAACCAATATACCCTAATTACCATTCCATTAACAAGCTAAAGAAACTTTATATATGTGTGCTTCAACATGGTTGTAAGTGAAATTGAACAAAGAGTTGACTAAGAGGAATGGCACTGAATATTTCCCAAATCATGATATGATGAAAATAAAAAAGAAGATAGGGAAAATTTAGAATTGAGACGTGTAAAACCATATTATATTCACATGAGGCCTCTGTAGAAGACCAACATTTTGCAATAAGGAAAAACTTGACTAAAACATCACAATGGTGACACCTTCCTACAACATGAGGTAACCTACTCATCAAAACACCATGAAACATGAATCCAAGAATGAATATAATTTTATAATATATCCAACATCCTCTAGATTCAACAACCATCTAGTTTATATGGACTTATCCAAAATGGATCAAAACCTATAGGTTACACAGATTAGCAAGTAGAAAAACACAATCAACTTTATGAGGATATTTCATAAATTATATTCCACCATTCTTAAAAATACTATTATTTAATGAATATTTATAAGTGCACTTCAACCTCCTAAAGGCATTTAACCTAGAAGTTCTCCTATTATTCATACCAAGCATAGATCTAGTGATTGGTTTTATGTGTCTAAAAGAGTGAAGGAAAAGAATGGTTTTATCTTGAAATTAGCACTTATATATAATTTAAAACATTTAATTGAGATTTAGGAAGATAAATATACCTTATCTAACCTTATCCCATGTTTTCACAATCCATTATGGGTCATACAAGTACCAAACTCTTCCCTTTTTAAAGGAAACGACTCTTTTTTCTAAATAACATATCAATTTTTAGTTAGTAAAAATTAATAAGATCACCAATCCTAGGAATATAGATAGGAAAAAAGTAACTTATTAAGACACATGGGATGTGAAATAACCCACCAAAAAATTTTTCTAACCTTTATATTTCCCAAGGAGGCTATAAAATAAGAAGTCTTAATATTGCATGGACATCCTCTAGGGTGATACCAACCTCAATAGTATTCCCATCCACCACCCACCTAAAGGTGTTGGTTATTTACTCCCAAGTACCTAAATCCCTAAGAACATGGAGACTAACTAAACACTCAATGGCATGCATTTTATCTACATAATCCCACAAAATTCCATTATAGTCAACCATGCTCGATCTACCATTATCAATCAATCTAACAAGTATGATAACCAAACTACATCCACCAATCATTAAATACTCTGTCATCTCTATAAAATATCAAACAACAAAACATGTATTAGCTCTATATATAGTATAATCATCAAATTACATTACTAAAATAAAAAATACATATATTTACATCTAAGTGAACTACATCAATATCTCTATTTTAGTATTTTGTACTATGTTAACCACACAACTAATTATGTCAGCCAGGGATATATTATCTACTATTCCAGCCATGTATCTAACTATGTCAACTAATATTAACTTGAAATTTAATAAACCACTTAGTATGGAGTTGGTTAATTTTATATATTACATCAACAACTTAATATTAATTTATCTAGCTAACCTAATTACATCAACCACTTAGTATGAGGTTATCTAGCTAACCCTACTAGATTAGCCACTAAATCAATGCATTCATTTAATTATTATATGAAATTTTACACCAAAAAACTTACTATATCAACCAATATATACATATTTGACCACATATATAATATTACACTAGATTATCCAGCATATACATAGTCAACCATTTAACAACTTAAAACTAGATCAACCTGATAATATGAAATTAACCACTAAAGTTAGCTTACACATTTACATCTATGTCAACCAAGTTGATCCCATTTATTTTTTTTTGTGATTTTTAACTAATTCCTCATTAATACCCTAGACATAAATTTTCCCTTTTTGTCCTTTACCCATTCTTTGTCATAATTCCTACTCTATCCCAAACATAACTAGGGAAAATTCCACTATATGGATTTTTCCTAGAACTTAATCTTCCAAATCTAATACACCTTGTACTTTATTATAACTCATATAATGTGTAATGTGTTTTCCTCATGATCTTAACATATGTTCCATAACCTCATTCATCACTCCTCTAGGTCACACAAAGCTCTGGTTTCTCAAAATAGTAAATATGAAAATGTATAGTTCAAATTTTATTATATATTCAAAATTTATAAAAAAAATATCTAGCAATTATTTACCATAAATATTCATCTTTTGATAATAACTATACTTTTACAATCTCTTTTTACAAACCGTAAGCATTTCTAAAAATTTTCAAATATAGAGAATTTTCCTATATTTACCCCATATTTTTTTACAAAAAAATCAAATTCTATCTTTTTTTTTAGGTTTGCCTAGTGTTACATACATTGGATGCCTCTTCCACATGATTATTACACAACCCTTATTTTACAATAATAAGGTAATTAAAGGTTTGTATATTTTAATTATTCACTTTCATCTATTTTCCACTTTCTACTAAAATTTATTAGCTCAACATTATGCATTGTTATGTTCTTTCTCAAAGCACAATCCCATCTTAAAATTACGTGACACATGATAAGCTTTGAGTGGGAAATATGTATACACACAATATTGTGTCACACTACAAGGCACTTTAATCCAACTTCCTAACTAATTGAAACCCATTTACCCACTTTTCTAAGTAATTCCCCTTCCAAAATATCCCTTGACTAAGAAAACATCTATTATATGTAACACACCACACCTTGAATTATTGGTGGACAAGTGGGGACCCATTTTTTTCTATAAGGATTTTTCATTTTAGGGTTGTACATGCATGTTTATCCTATCTTATTATCTATATAAATGTGTATGTCTTTAGGAATTAAATCACCTTTATTGCATAAGTTTTCCTCTTGAAACCCAATTTTCATTAGACTGACTTAGTTGAAATAATATATTAATTAAAAATTTGGTAATCTTATTATGTATGATAGGTCTTTAGTGTTATTAATATTCATATTTACTTATTTGCAATTATCAACATTTTGGTCTACAACATTTTGGTCTTTAGCATTTCAATGTTTGGAAACTTTCTCTTCAGCATTTTGGTGTTGAAGAACTTTTCATTTAGGAAATTTAGTCAAAATATTTTCTTTAGGATTTTCTATTTAAGAAATTTGATGTTCATAAAATATTCTTTGTATCCTCTTATTTAGTAGTATTCATTTGGGAACTTTTGTTCGGGAACTTTCTCTTCAAGATTTTGGTCTCTGACAACTTTCTCTTTGGCAACTTTCATTAGGCATCTTTTTTTTGAAGCTTTCATCTCCAAAAAATTTATCCAAAAAACATCCTTGAATGATAATTTAGTCTTTGGGAAAATTGTTTGGTATTTTGGATTTTGGGAGAATTTTCACAAATCTCCCCAAATCACATTTTGATCTTCAGGGTCTTTCCTTTAGAACTCTTAGCTTACAAAATCAAAATATTCAACCTAAAGACAAGTGTCAATGCCTGACTAAACCACACATTGATAAGTGTCAATAATAGAAATACCACGAAACCCCCCCTGAATGAGTAAGCATCTTATGTGGCATATCTACTAGGCCAATGTAGTCAAGTTCAAACTAAAGTAAGATGACAAGCTTGGAGATTAGTGATTAATGGCACATGAACTCAACTTGAATTTTAAAAGGATATAACATTGAGTTGGTAACCAATGTCACATCAATTAATAATTAATGAACTCAAGCATATACTATCCTCTGACAATTAAAACCCTAATTACATTTAATCAAGCTAAAATTTTCATAGGAGTACACCAAACTACCATTACA
The DNA here is from genome assembly GCA_037957365.1 of Torreya grandis. Classification (NCBI taxonomy): domain Eukaryota; kingdom Viridiplantae; phylum Streptophyta; class Pinopsida; order Cupressales; family Taxaceae; genus Torreya; species Torreya grandis. Next base: position 550,464 of record JARHVA010007119.1, on the reverse strand, counting down.
ATGAGCTATAATTTTTTCAACATTATAAACTACTAATGGAGTCTTCATTCGAAGCATCCAATGGAGCCCACGTACCATCCAAATTTTCTATCAAGGACTCAATAGAGTATATGGATATAATTTTTTATTCATTTGTATTTGATGGTACCTATGCTAGCTACTCAAATCTATGGGAAGTTTTAGAAAACATCAACCCACTCATTTATGAGGAAGATGCAACTTCATAAAAATGATAGATAGCATTTGGCATACTTACCTTTAAGCACTAATCAATACTAGGAAATTTTATGCCTTGGATACCTTGACCTATAGATATTGGGACCCCAATGGTAGAGTGAAACAACGTGTTCACAACCTAGGCATTCACTACAATCATGAGCCCTATGACTATGAATTCCTATTTTTCAATGTAAAATATGATGTCAAAGTCTTGGAAAGGATATGAAAACTAGAATAAGTGAAGACTTGCTTAAGGTAATATTGAATAATTTAACCCCCTAGTCAAATAAGTCAATCCCCTATATAGTCAAATTACCTATATCATCTGACATTGTCATTTTTAGGGTCATATTGTATGTTTCACCTTTGTCATATGTGTCATGTTTTAATAGTTTCCTTATGTCACCTTTTAGCCACCTTTTGAGTCATTTTGTGAAATCTATAGTTTCCTACCAAAGGAATTTTTTTCAAGTGAATATCTAGTATATAAGGTATTATTTGAGTGTCAAATGTTAGTTTGAAACTAAATAAATGTAAGTTCAATTTGGATTCAGGAAGATAACAATAGTCTCAAATAGTTTAAAGGTGGTTGTACAATCAAGTACAACTTTTTGGCATGTGGGAAGCTTTAGGGGGATATCTATAGGACCCCATAAGTATTTTAAAGGCTTGAAAATCTTTAGTAGTTTCAAATGTGGCAAAAACTGATCTTTCTCCTTCATTGCTCTCATATACAAGGTCATACACATTAACCGATTTACTCTCAGTATGGATAGAATTTTAGGAGTATAGATAAATGCTTTTGATGCATGAAATTATCTTTTCTTCACTTCATTTTCATGGAAATATTTTTTGATTTGGTATACTATGATCTATGAACAATCACTAAGATTGTTGATAACTTCAAATTTTCTACTCATCCCCATGACCTTCAATTTTCTTATATATTTACAATTTTCTAATGCTTCCATGGATTATAGGTGTATTTTTAGATTTTTTTTTCTTTACATGTTATTTCCATCTATTTTGGCACATGTGAATGTGAATCCATATGCAATATCACTCCATTATCATAGAGATGCATAGCTATCAATGATTTATACATAGTTATTTTTATGTATAGTGTTTTGTTCTCTCACAAGGACTTCAAATACAAGGAATTAGATTAGTTAAAAAGTATTAAATAATAGTTATTAGTTTATTCATGGAGGTTTTTATCTCAATAATGTCATTATGGAAGTACTAAGCTTAAATCACAAACACAGTCAATTAACCCTACAATAATCATCTATAAGACGGTATGATAGTGCTTAGGTAGGGGTAACAATGAGTCTAAAAACTCTACACACTCATAAGATACCATGTACCATAATCAACATGGTATAACCATTAATAGACCCAAAAAGATAGAAAGAAGTCCTAAAACACATTGAGAATATATGTATAATCAAAACTCTTTGTGGATGTCATCTATAGTCAAGTAGAAATAGGCTTTCAATAGGTTTTGATGAGGCTATCAAGATAATAATACTATGGACTAATCATTGAAAAGAGTTTGGATATTAGTTATGAAAAAGGATCCAAGACTATATATAATTAGTTTTCCTGATAATGACCTATAGTCGAGATGATAATTTTGCCTTCAAGAGAGAGATTCATGAGTTTGGATATTTAGAGTCACTAATAAATCAATGAGAGGTTTTAAAGTGTAGTCTAAAACATAAAAGTTCCTGTATATAATCATACTCAACCTTCTAAATAGTCATCTATAGTCAGAAGTGAAAAAGGTTACAAAATGAGAACTTTTACCTTAATATTTCCAAAAAATATATTTTACTATATAACATGTCATATTGTGATGAATATTGATGAGGTATAAGTAAGATTAATGAGTTAAAATAATTGTCTTAGTCCTTTTTGGAGTTCTAGGTTGCACCCTAGTTGAGAAGAGAATTGTTCAAGTCCTCCACTCAAACCTAGTCTAACATGGGATTGACCTAAGACTAGGGGTTGTCTAGTTACATGTCAAACCTCTAGAATATAAGTGGATATTTTCCATGATATGATAATATATTACCTTCCTAAAACCTAAATATATCACAAAGACAAGAGAGAGAAGTGAAAATTTGAACCAAAATATATCTTATGTGGTAATACACCAAATGATTAATGATCCACTCTCAGCTTATACACATTCATGACTACTAATGAATTTAATTAAGACAGGGGTTGATAATATTATCAGACAATGTTTTAATCATGAGTGTTTTGTATGAAGGTTGATAAAATATATATAAATTAAAGGGCATAAAAGGCATAGGTCTCTGTAAGACACTATAATCTTATGACACTTCAATTAAAATCTCACTAGCTAACACTTCACATAAACTGTAAGAAACTAAAAAAACTTGAAGCTAGGTACATGAAGTACATATATATGATGAATATTAGACATACATACTATATATCAGACTTCAACAAAGTACACTTATTAGTCAACAAAATTAGAACTTGTCTTGTATTGATTCAAAAGTGTTAGACAAAGATTTTGGTAGAACTTTACTACACCTAGCTGAGGGAATAGAAAAAAATATCTTAATGCCTAAATTTATAGGGAAAATATAATATAAGAGAGATGAAACTAGGTGTATAATGGGTTATCAATGAGCCCAAAGTGGCATGGGGTAGCTACAAAATCATTGTATCTCTCATTGAGCATTGACACTCCCTTAATGAACTTAATTTTGGCAGTATGGAGGGTGTAACTACCTCAATTATATTCAATCATGATTTTACCTTCCATAAAATATCTCCATGTTCCTCCCTTTGGTAGTTATTAAATGTGTATGGGGGTGTAATTAGGTCATTTTGGGTGTTGAGCAGCCTTTGCATCAATGTACATGCCAAATGCTTCATGAAACTTCTTCTGGCCTATAATAATGGTTCCAATTTTGGTGTAGGATCACCCAAATTATAGTTATAATTCATATAAATGGATAATCAATGGTCCAACACTATTAATTTTTCCCTATATCGTTCCACTTGTTTGATAAGTAGGCATGTGTAATTTACTTCCTAAACTTCTACTCATGTTCACCATGCCATTTATCTATGAGCTAAAATTAGGCCTAAATATCACTTGATAGAACTTAGATCATTTTTGTAAATCCTATAGTGCATTGGTATTTAGGTTATTGAAGCCTTATTTACTTGTAATATACCCTAGCCTTGCATTACTAGGTTAAATAGACTATCTCACAAACTGGTAGTTTTGAACAAGATGATGAAAACTCTTTTAGGGTGTTCCATGGATTGAATTAGTGTGTCTGGGAAATCCAGCCATGTAAGTCGGCATGAGATAATAGCCACAGTCTTTGATAGCCTGATCAAATATTTTTTTCACAGTAATAATTTCACATACTCCCTCCATGGTTTATAATCCTTTTTTATTCCCTACAACAAAAAAAACTAATAAAAAATTATAATTTGCCCTTTCAAGAGGCATATAGTTTTCATATATATATATATCCTATTGTGCATTGTTATTTAGGTTATTGAAGCCTTATTTACTTGTAATATACCCTAGCCTTGCATTACTAGGTTAAATAGACTACAAATTGGTAGTTTTGAACAAGATGATGAAAACTATATATATATATATATATATATATATATATATATATATATATATATATATATATATATATATATATATATATATATATATATATATATATATATATATATATATATATATATATATATACCTTCCATACCATGCAATTCCTTGAGTTGAAGTCCCTATGAGTTGCCTACAGGGTTGAAGTGATAAACTAGGCAATTGTAAGAAAAAAAAATTATTTTTAGTTGAACCTCTATAAGTTGGTTGTTATTAGGGTTTAAGGGAGGTTTTATAGGGTTGGGGGATTTTATGCTTAGGTATTAAAGATTTAAACTTAGGATTATGAACTACCTACACCAATCCTAAGATATAAATCCCCTTGAACTTACATGAACATTTAGATTTCCTAAGCATACCCCCTTTTTCCTTGGTGAGTGTATGAAGGTGCTTCTTTTATGGAGAGTTTGTCCTTTGATAATCCTCTCCAAGTTTGCAAGTGAAAAGATGCATTATGGTGGTTTCTCTAGGGCTTGGGTTAGTCCAAAAGGATTTAGAATAATGTAATACTATCCATAAAGAGGATTTATAACATCTCAACCATTCGCACTATAATCTAATTTTAATGAAATTACTTACATATTTGCATATAATGATTTTATATTATAGACTAACAAATATGAGAGATTACAGAGTGATAATTGACAACAAAATAGAATACTAGATAATATATCAAAACCAATTCAAGGGGGAAACCTCAAAAAAATTCACTAATAGTAGAATACTTCACATGATGATTAAATAATAACCACTACCTCCTATATATAGTCTACTTAGCCAAGGTTATTCCATAGGCTAACCTATCTAAGAACATAGAGAAATGTAACAAGTAAATAAAAGAGGTATGTAAGCCACATGTCGGCCACATATATCCCTCGACAAACAAATGATTAAGGGCATAAAAAACCCTTCCCCTTGAAAACAATAGTTTACTCAATGTTTTGTCAACTCTAGATGTTACTGCACAAATACTTCATCCTCCCAAGTGGTGTCTTCACATGACAAATTCTTCCATTTGATTATGTATTCTATAATTTCTTGGTGCACCATTGAAGGATCACCTCAACATCAATAATAACTTTACCTTCCTCATCCAATTTTTTAAATTCTATTTGAATGTTAACTCTATGTCTAATTACTTTCTTTAGACATGATACATGAAATACTAGATGTATGTGAGTGGATAAAGGAAAATCTAATTTGTAGGCCACATTGCCAATTTTTTTTAAGATCTGATAAGGCCCATAATACTTAGGGGACAACTTGTTATCCTTTTTTGTTGCTTTAATGAAAACTATTTATATGGATGTAAGTGAACAAAGACCCAATCACCAATTTCAAAATACCTCTCACTTCTATGTTGATCTACTTGTTGCTTCATATTATTTTGGACCATAGCTAAATTTTCATGCAAACTTGCATGGACCTCTTGTTGATGTTGAATATGTTATTCAATTGCATGAACCATAGGATGAACCTTCAAGGTTGAAGTGATGGATGGAGGGTGGTGTCCATATAGTACCACAAAAGGAGATATTTTGGAAGAACTATGAATAGAAGTATTATAACACCATTTAACAAGTGGCAGATAATGAACCCATTTATCCTATTTATCAAAGACAAAATAATGGAGATATCCTTCTAGACATTTGTTGACTACCTTAGTTTATCCATGAGATTGAGGATGATAAGATGAACCATGAGCTAATTGAGTGCGTAAACATGTTAATAACTTAGTCTAAAAATTACTAGTAAAAATGGGATCTCTATCACTGACAATGATCTTAAGAGTCCCATGTAGTTTTTAAACTATATTAATAAAATTAGAAGCTACTGCATGAGCAATAAATGGCTAGGATAATGAACAAAAATGAGCATACTTATTGAGATGATCTATAACAACCATGATAAGATTTTGACCATCAGATCTTGGTAACCCTGTAATGAAATCCATAGATACCTCTTCCCAATGCTAGCTAGGGATAGATAAAGGCTTTAAAATATAGAGTTTTGATGGTTTTACCTTTGTTTTGTTGATAGATCATACATTCAACTATATATTTCTAGACATCCCCCTTGAGACATTCTCAAAAAAATCTTGTTTGATCCTATGATAGGTTTAAAAAAATCTTGAATGACCCCCAATTGGAGTTACATGAAGTTCTTAAAGGATTTTTTGTTTAAGAAGAGAATTCTTACATAGGTACAATCTATTTTTATACCATAATGCATTACCTTTCCATGTGAATTTTTCAAATCCATCTAAACCTTGCTAGATATTTTGAATCAAATCATGAGTAGTAATATCATGTTCCCATTCTAATCATGCTTCCTCTAGCCAATCTACCTACAAAATGGTTATGGCACATAGCAATGCCTCAACTGATTCATATTTTTTAGAAAGTGCATCTGCCACCACATTATCCTTGCCTTTTTTGTAGACTATTTTAAAATCATAGCCTAGAATCTTAGTTACCCATTTTTGTTATTCTTCACATAATAAATTTTATTCTAAAAAATATTTAAGACTATTATAATCAATTTTTACCTGAAAGTGATGACCCATCAAATAAGGTCTCCATTATTTGACTGCATGTAAAATGGCCATCATTTCCTTCTCATAGATGGGCTTGTGCTGATTTTTACCCTTGAGTTGACAACTTTTAAATGCCAGTGGTCTACCTTATTGCATGAGTAAAACACCCATACCATACCTAGATGCATCACATTCAATCATAAAAGTCTTAGAAAAATTAGGAGTGGCCAATACTGGAGTAGTGCACATAGCCAATTTCAATTGTTCAAATGCCTAAGTAGCTACATCAGTCCATTGAAAGGAGTCTTTCTTTAAAAAATAGGTAAGTGGGGTTGTAATACTACTATAATTTTTGATAAATCTATGGTAATAAACAGTAAGTCCCAAAAATCCAAAAATTTACTTGAGTGTCTTAGGAATTATCTAGTCCACCATTACTTGGATTTGTTTAGGATCCACTTTCACTCCTTCATAAGACACCAAATGACCCAAATATTCAACTTCACTAGCCCCAAAAGTACATTTGGAAGGTTTGGCATACAATTTATTTTGATCCAAAATGGAGAGTACCTATTTCACATGTTGTAAATGGTCTACCCAATTTTTACTATAAATGAGGATATCATCAAAGAATATCAAAACTAATTTCCTCAAAAATGGCTTAAAAATAGTATTCATCAAACTCTAAAAAGTATATGGTGCATTTGTTAAGGTAAAAGGCATAACCAAAAACTCATAATGGCCCTCATGAGTCCTAAAAGCGGTTTTGGGTATGTCTTCATCACGGATCCTAATTTGATGATACTCAAAATGTAGATCTAACTTGGTAAAATAAAGAGCACCATTTAATTCACCTAGTAAATCATCAATGACAAGAATTGGAAACTTATCTTTGATAGTGTACTTATTGATTTCTCTATAGTTAGGGCACATCCTCTAAGTGTCATATTTCTTTCTCACCATGACAACTTGTGATGAGTATTCACTTTCGCTGTGGTGAATGACTCCTACATCCAACATCTCTTGTACCATCTTTTCAATTTCACTTTTATGGGCATAGGGATACTTATAAAGCCTGATGTTGGGTGGTGTACTACTAATAATAAGTGTGATATCATGATCATGCATGAAGTTAGGTGGTATTCATTTTGGCATGTTTGCAAAAATAATAGAATGAGCATCAATTCTTTGTTTTAGATCAAGAGGTGAAGATAGCTAAGTTGGTTGTACTTCCATAAAAAACAAGTGATCTACAAATCCCTCAGCACCCTTATGGAGAATATTTGTCATTTGATGGGATCTAACAAGCTAGGTTGAGTTAGCCTTTAATACTCTTAGCTCAAATGTCCTTTCTTTAGAATGAAAATGCATGAATAATTATTGAAAATTCATCTCAATAATGCCCAAAGTGGTGAGCCACTAGTCTCCTAAAACAATATCAGCTCCACCCATCAGAATGTCAAACATAGGAGAATCCAATAAGTAATCTCCCAAGGCCAACTTAATACTATGACATTTTCTTGAATAGATAATAATACCACCATCTACAATCATAACCTAAAATTCTAGAGCTAGATAAATGAAATAGTTCAAATGAGTAGCCAAATTATTATGGATGAAGTTGTGTGTGCTCCTAGAATCAATCAAGATAGTGACCTTCTATTTCTTAAGGAAACCCATCACCTTAAGAGTTTGGGGAGTACTAATACCTGATAGTGCATGGCATGAAATAGTAGGATGAGAGTCTTTAGATTCCTCCTCAGGAACTTCTACATCTAAATCATGTACTTCTACATCATCTTCATCATCATTGGCACCTTCAATGTAAAATAGATTCTTTTTAGCACAATGATGGTCTATACTCCATTTTTTGTCACAACCATAACACAACCCTTTGGCTCTCTTCTCCTCAATTTTTCATTGTGTTAATCTAGTGGGCTATGGAAATGATGGTGCTAGAAAGTTATGATCATGAATAGTAGTGAAAGTTTTCCTTTTGACCATCTCTTTTTATTCTATCATGTGTACCTTAAGGATAGCTTCTGATATAGATGTTGGGATAAACATTCAAACCTTGTATTGGATGCTATATTTGAGGTCACCCAAAAATAGATCTATCAATTTTTTCTCAGTGATATTTTCCACCTATAAAGAGAGATTATGAAATTGATGAATATAATCCTTCACAAGTACTATTTGCCATAGCTTGGATAATTAGCTAAAATAGTTCTTATAGACATTATTCTGATAATGAGCTATCAACTCCTTAGTAAAAATAGTCTATGTAACATGAGCACCATTCTTTTTCTTTTGAGCACATAACAAGTGATACCAAATGAATTGTTCATGTTGCATATATAGGGATGCCACCATCACCCTCTAAGAACTAGGGGTTTAGTGCAACTTAAATAGACCCTTAATTTGGTTAATCCAAGTGAGAGGATCCTTACCATTAAACTTACACATGCCCACTTTTGGAAACATCAATTTCATACCAACATGGGCATTGTTAAGAGGAGGATTTGAATACTGAAGTGGAGGGTTATTAGGCTGAAATTGAGATGTAAGGGTAGCCAATTGTATAGTGATATGTTGCAATTCACTATGAACTCCATTAATCTCACTATTCATCCCTAAAACATCAGATTGGACTGAAATAAAGTCATCATGCCTCACCAAGTTTTTTATGTCCTCTTCAAGCTAATAAATCATTAGATCTAATGTTCTATAATCCATATTGTTGGTAGAAGGAGTATTAGGAGTTTTTTGTGCCCCTTTTCTTCCCTAAGTTGAAGGACCTACCATAAACAAACCCTAAGAGGGTTTTGACCCCCCCCCCAAAAAAAAGTGTACCAAGAAATGATACCATTGTAATCACCTTATCAATATGAATCTGATTATTACATTTCTGCACTAGATTAAAATTTTTATTACCAAAAAAATGTGTACCAATAGAATACACTATTACGATCATCTCTTTAGATGAATCCAAAAACTGTGTAAGGAGAAAAAAATTCTAGACTTTTTTTTTAAAATAGTTTTTTTCAAAAAAGCATTTCAAAAGATACTATGATAATGGAAAAATTTAATTCTTCTCAGATTGCAAGTTATGTTTTTTCACTTTCACTACTCCCAGAAGCCACACCTCACTAGATCCAAAAAAATGTCATAGGAAACTTGCCCAAATTAAAGCTCTAATACCACTTGTAATGAAATTACTTAGATATTCACACAAAATGATTTTATATTGCATAGAATAATAAAATATGAGATATTACACAATGATAATTAACAATAAAATCAAATACTCATTAATATAGCATAACCACTTTGAGGGGGAAACCTTCACAATAATGCACTAATAGCAAAATACTTCACATGATGATTAAAGACTAACCACTACCTCTTATATATAGTCTACTTAGCCAAGTTTATTCCATAGGATGACCTATCTAAGAACATAGATAAATGTAATAAGTAAATAAAATATGTATGTAAGCCATAAGTCAACCACACATATACCTAGACACACTAATGGTTAAGTGTATAACACTAATCTACTCCTTTGATATCAAAATCATGGTGGAGCCTAAGTATCATATTATTTTCACACCTTAGATATTATTATTGAATATTGCATTGGTTTATGAACCATTTCTACCCCAAATATAACTTGGAAAGGACCTTAAATGTCTTAGAGAGTGTTAATATTGACTCTATAACGATAATTTTCCCATTTGTAGTGTATAGAGTCAAGTTATCTAACACCTAAAAATTTATGCCTTACAACCAATCATGGAGGTCAATATAGAGACCTATAGGAGACTTAGTCAAGTGTCTTGATAGTCATTCTTTCTTATCTAACTCATCTTTCCCATAAATACCCTCTACATTCTAATATTTGAGCTTAAACTAGCATTTCAAGGCCTCTTTTTTACAATCTTGGTCCTACACATGCTAACTAAAGATCCATGGTGGTTCCAAGGGGACCTCAAAGGACCTTAAAATTGGTTTCATGGATGAAAAATTTCATTTTGATGGGTCTTGAGGTGAATTTTTACCATCAAGTCATTTCTATGCTTTGTGCAGGGTTAGAGGTATCCACCATCTTAAGGATGTTTCATAGAGTAAAATCATCCAACCCTAAAAAAAGTTCCATGAATGTTTAGGTCATGGAATCCCACTCCTACCATGAATAGGTTGGATTTCCATGCAAAGGATCCATGGAGATATGATCATTTGAGTATGATGTTAGGGTTAGTTGTAGGCAATTTTAAGTCCCAAATTTCTTTGAAATCATTCATATAGTCTATCAACTATTTCAAATCAAATTTAAAAAAAAAATTCTTAAGGAGACTTAAATCCACTTATGATATCTATATTAGAATATTTATTTAGTTATGTGGGTGAGCATGTGAAGATGCCCCTCAAAATGCTTACACATAGGTGGACTAACTCAAATTAGCTTTTTTGGAATTTAAACCATTATTTACACCTTATGACCCTTAAAACCTCTTTTTTGGATCTAAATATTACTTCCATATCTCACTTTGGCCATCTTATAGATCATAAAAAATTGAAAAGGTCTTAATTCTCCACTAAGGTTTGAGTGCATGACTACCTGCATGACTGTGCCAACACACTTCTAAGGTTTTATTATTATGAAACTAAGTGTTAGACTAATAGAGATGTTTCAATGGATCTTATAAATAATTACACCTTAAATAAAAAACCTTTATGGACCCCAAGTTTTCTACAGACCTCTCATAGCATGGGTGTGTGTTTAACCCCACTGTTTGCCTACATAGACAAGCATTGGTCTGAGACAAAAAAATGAGTATGTTCATTGTTTTTAATAGATAATTGAGAATATTAAACTTTTAATTAGGTCACAATTATCTTATATATTGAATTTGGAGACTTGATTTTTCATAAAAGGGGTCTATATCACCATTTTGGATCAAAATAGCCTCTAATTATCTACCAAAAATGCACTCAAGCCTACATCTTTGAATAAAACCTCCAACCAAGTTTCAAAAACTGATTGGGACCTTATGAAATTTATATCACATGATTATAATAGTCTCCATGCTTAGGTGATATTTTTTCCACACTAATTCACTACATAACCCATCCTTCCACTAACTTTAGGTCTCATTCTTGCATAGATTGTATGTCCTCATGACTATGATGACATCATTTTTGTTTCCTCAGGGGTGATGGCCATTAGGTCTATACCATCAATAGTTTTTAAATTTTATCCTTTTTATATTAATTCTATTTCCTTAGGATCATATTAGGTGGAAACCCCAATCTAGACTGGTAGTGTTAAATATTACCTTTCTTTACTTCTGACTGTCTAGAGTGTTGGTTATCATACCTATGTTAGGATGGAGATATGTTGTGTGATGATAGGAATTTGATGATGGAGGGGAGGTTACATCAATTTTTAGTTTAAAAATTAAATCAAATTGAAAAAAAAAAACAAACAAATCATAACACATCCATGCCTAGATCATTTCAGGAGCTTGGTAAACAAACAACAAATGACAAAGCTCAACTAAATGCAAGAAAAAATACCTTCTTTAGCTTCTTTGAATTATCCAAATGATGTGTTCATTATCTTTCTCATATTGTGCCCAATAATTATTCCTCAATGGGTTTTGTCTATCTCCATCTCCTCTTGACACCATGTTTGGCTTGGCATTGGCTTGATGTTTCTTTAAAATGGCTTGTCTTGGCTCAATTTTGGAATTATAACACTATGCATTTTATTGATGAATCAAATCCTAGATTATAACTTTACTTTATCCAAGCTCTCTAAATTAAGAGTTCTAGGATTGTATTTATATGCTTTGAAATGACTTGGAATGAGTTAAATCCTAATGTTGGTTGGCTTAGTTAACCCCATTAGGGTGAAGAGGTGTCCAAAATATCATGATTAGCATGGAATAGGTGTGCTTTGAGATATTTTGCATTTGGACAACTCATAAAAGGTAACGATTAGTTTTTTTAGGATATTTGTGGATATTTTAATTTTCCTTTTTGATAATTGATCTATTTTCTCATGGACGAATTCAATTAGGATTTGGTTTAGGATTTGTAGGTTAATTAATATTTTTTAAGCCTTTAAACAATTTTTTTATTTTGATTTAATTCAATGTATGTATTTATTCAATTTAATTGATTTATGGGCCAAGTTGATTTATTTTCATGGTTATGAAGCTAGATTTGAAACACTTAGAAATTATTAGGATAGATGTGTAATGGTTGGTAAGAATTGGTCTAAAGTCAGGTAAAAAGCCATTGGTGGCCAATTTTAGATGTCTATAGTTTGCCCTTATTTGTGAAGGCATTGAAAGATATAATCATAGTAACATATTCTCAAAGAATAATTTTTTTGTGTTGTGCTTATGACTTCAACAATGATGGATGAACTATAGTGTTTCCCCTCAAGGGAGAGGTTCTCAAAAGTAGTGGGAAATAGTCCCTCAAAAGAAACAAGTGAGATGAGGGGACAAAATAAATGAAGGTGATGTGGTGAGAACACAATTATTTTCCCAAAGTTGGGTAGAATATTTAAAAATACAAGTGGGATTGTGTACATTAGTTCTCCTAAAGGCAATTATAATAATTGTATCCTTATAGTGATATGTGTTTTGATAACATAATGATTTGTCTAAAGGTAGTTATAATCATTAAGAATGTAGAGGGGGTGGTGTACAATGATTTTCCCATAAGCGGTTATAATCATTAGAACCAAATTATAGAAAACATGATTGATATATGATGATTTAAAACATGATGATGATAACTTGATATAGAGGATACAGATGAATTGAGAAAACCTACTAGTAGGGAGATGCTCATCTAAACTAACAAAGGTTGAAATTATTTCATTATTTAATTAAAATATTTGGGATATGATTGGGATTGTTGTTGGTACCAGTGTTGAGGATATATTGATGGTGCATTGATGGTGTAGACTTTTTGAAGCTCATTTTTGTTGTATCACTTAATGACAAGCATTATGATATAATGCCATGAGGACTTGGCTGAAATATGCATAAGGATTTACTCCTATGATCCAATATTAAAAAGAAAATAATGCACTAATGATAAATATAATGATGAAAATATTGATGTATGAATATGGATGGATTCAAGAATAGTTCATAAGGAATCACCCAATGAACATGCATAGAATGAATCAAGGTAATAATGCTAAAAGAAAACAAACATACACATAAACAAAAAAAGAAACAAACAATAGTCAATCCCAATGTTATTACAAACAATGCAATACAAATAATGGGAAGAACATTTCCCCTATAAAATAGGTGATGACTTAACAAAAAACATGATGGGGAAATAGAAGAAGAGGAAAGTGGTGGCTGAGTTGTCTCCATATGCACTAGGCAAGTGGATGTTTCCTACATAGTTTCATGGATATTATATCCAACAAAGCTTTAGGCTGAATGTAGTTCTCCCAACAAATGGGATAGAAGAAATTAATGATGATAGAGAAAAAAACATGATGTATGTGCTAGAATAATAGGAATGAACTCATAAAATTGCAAGAGCATGGGATAAAAAGCCAAAAAAGATGGGGAAACTAAGTGATAAGTGATATCTTATGACTTAGTGAGGGTTCCTATAATCCTTAAGGTAAAGAAGTGGTCAATTTTTTTGGATTTTATAAATGGTTTTACAAATGTTTTTGGAATATTTATAGGTATCTCAACTCGATCGAGAATGATGAGACACTAAACGGTCCAAACTTGTAAAAGGGAAAGGGCATGAAAAGATTGAAATGTTGCTCATAAAATGGCAAGAGCATGATTGAAAGGGGGACTAGATTGACCTTAACATGAATAAAATACAATATACATAGTCTCTAAATGGACTTAGTTCATAGTAGTTCCACCTTATAATGGAGGAATTTAACTAGTGTAGCAACCAATTCAAATAAAACATGCATAGTTGGTAAGATGGCATAATAATTTTGATGTACTTATTGAGTTGTAAGGGATTTTTGGCTATGTTTGAAGTGGTATGCTATTGAATGACTTGTGGAGTTGTAGAAGATACCTTAGGCTGCCCCAAATTATCTTCCACAATCCTCTTCTTATCCCTTATATGGGATGAAACTGATTCATATCCATTTTGTGTAGTATGCCCCATGTTTGTTGCTACATGATTAAACACATGATCCCCTTCTTGAAAGTTCATGCAAGTGGTATAATATGGTGTCTTTCCTATTTTTCCTTGCTATTGTATTAGAGCCTCTAGTGATGTCATGGCATGCATGTTACCTTGATTCATTTTAGGACCTTATGATGGAGGAGGCATTATGTCATGGCCTTGAAATGGAGGAGCATGTTATTAATTAAGATCCTAATATGTTTTCCACTTTTAACCATCACCATCTCATTATAATTCCCCCTTGATTTCTTTTAATGGCCTTCATGTGCAAGGTTATTTTGAGTATTAACCAAGGCTCTTGAACTACTTACATCTATAGGATTATAGTTATTTTAAGGTCTAGCTTGAGTAATTTATCTTTGGGCTTGTTTATTTTATGGATAAGGGGGTTTATTGTAGGTTTTAGAAGGATATTGAGCTTGGTAGTGGCCTTGGTATGGTCTATATGAGGTTTGTTGCTGCCTCTCTAAAGCCACTAACTTATTTTATGATTTCAATAAGCCTTCAATTTTCACAAGTCTATCCACTTGACTATCATCAAGTTGTACTTGATTTATTGGATTAGGAAATGGGGTAATTATAGGTGGAGCTAGTTGGATCTCAAGAAAGAGGGGCATGAGAGGTATTAGCATAATTTTTGCTTCTTATATCAAATAGTTTTCTACCCTTATAGATATCTCATAGGCTTCAAACAAAGTTATCCCACCCATGGATTAGATCATGATTGTAACATCTAAGGTCAATGATCTTGGATAGTAAAGATAAGCATAATTAGGTGTGGGCTTAATGATAGTAGGGACTATATCCCAAGTTTTTTGGAATCTATAGTTGAAACTAATGATAGATTCTTGGGATGCCCTCTTGATTAAGGTGAGTTATTCAACTAATGACACATGATCACTCATAGCCACAAAATTCTTAAAAATACACTCATTAAACTCATCCTAGGTATTTATTGAGGTAGGATTTATACCCTTATACCATTGTAGGGCTTTGCCTTTAAGGATGTGGCTAGTAGTTTCATGGCTACATTCTCCTGGGTGATATTCTACACTGAACAAAGGTTTGTAATGTTAGCTATGTGATGTATACGAGTGGTGGAGTTTTATCTTATAAATTATGGTAAACTCTTCAAATAAGTATCATGGATATTATTATATTATTTAAGGTTAAGAGAGTTTCTACCATTGAAGGGTATAAAATCTTGTAATATAGGCCTTGTAATTTAGATTTGAGGACCTTTAAAGGAAATGTATGGGTAGAATTTATAGAGTTTGGAGATGTGGGATAATTAGGGAGTGATAGTTTGGGGTTTGAAATAGGAACCCTCTTCCTTCTTGAAATGTCTAATGGTAATTTAATGAACTAAACTTGTTTACCTTTTGAGGCAGACCTAGTGTAGATTTGGTACATGAACTTGCCCTCCAATCTACTGATGATTTCTCCAAGAATTCCAAGTGTCCTCCCATATTTCCAAGATATACCAAGCTAATGTTTAAGTGCCTTGATTTTAGTCCCACTAGGCATGCCATAACTATTGGATTTCTAGGTTGCACCCTAGCTAAGCAGAGAATTATTCAAGTCTTCCAATCAAACCTAGTCCAACATGGGATTGACCTAAAATTGTGGGTTGTCTAGTTTCAAGTCAAAAATATAGAATTTAAGGTGACATATCCCTTGATATGAAAATATTTTACCTTCCTAAAACCTAAATATATCACAAGGAAAAGGAAAGAAGTGAAAATAGAATCATAATCTAACATATTTGGTGATGCACCAATTGATCAATGATCCACTCTCAGCTTATATAATTTCATGACTAATAATAATTATAATTAAGAAAAAGTTTGATAAAATTCATCAAAAATGTTTCAAACATGAGTATTTTGTATGAAGGTTGATAAGAGGCCTGCAACTTTAAAGGCAGAAAGGCACAGGTCTCTCCAAGACACTACAATATTTTGACATTTCAAGAGAAGTCTCACTAGCTTACCCTTCACACAATAAGTAAGAAACCAAATAAACTTAAAGATAAGTACATTAAGGGCATATATATGATGAATAGATAACATAAATACTATAGATAAAACTTCATCAAAGTACACTTAGCATTCAATAGAATTTGAACTTATCTTGTATTGATTCAAAAGAGTCACACAAAGATTTTGGTAGAGCTTTGTTACACCTAGCCAAGGGATGGAAAAAAAGATCTCAATGCCTACATATATAGAGAGAATAGAATCTAATAAAGAGAAAGTTATGTGTATAAAGGGTCATAAATGACCCAAAAGTGGCATAGGGAAGTTACACAAGCATTTCATCTTTTCTTAAGCATTGACACTCCTTTAATGAGATAAATTTTAGCATTATGGAGGTTATAACTACCTCAATTATATTCAATCATGTTTTGAAATTACCTAAAATAGCTCCATGTTCTTCCCTTTGGTATTTATTTAATGTATATGGGGGTGAAATTAGGTATTTTTGGGCATTGAGTAGCCTTTACATCAATGTGCATGCCAAATGCTTCATAAAACTACATCTGACCTATAATAATGGTTTCCATTTTGGTGTAGGCTCATTTAAATTATAGTTACAATGCTTGAAAATGGCTAATCAATGGTCCAATGCTAGACTTTGATCCCTAGATCATTCTACTCGTTTGATAAGTAGGCTTGTGTAGTTTGCTTCAAAAAATTTTGCTCATGTTCACCATGTCATTGATCCAATAACATAACTTAGGCCTAAAACTACTATGATCCATACTTATACTAATTAGAAAATATGAAGAATATAAAGTAGATAAATAAAACACAATAAATATTTATTGACCAAGATGTCCAAATATTCAATATATGTAAAAAATAGAATACCCTTAAGGTAGGGAAATGCCATACAATACTCCTTTAGGAAGGAATAACTCCATAATGTCTCTTTGAGGGGACAACCTCCAATGTCTTCTTACAATAGAAGATTTAATGCTTACTTTTCTACTTTAAAATGATAATCATCTCTTTTATATATACCTCTATCTAACTAATAATACATGGGTAACCTCCTAATCCCAATGTAGCCTAACCATTACCCAATACACTAATTCCACAAGTTACTCCATTATCCTAATATATTGGACCCATATAACTAACTAAGGGGGATGTGTTCCACATGTAAGCATATCTATCAACCCATATACATTAATTTATCATATCCCTAGATACATAGCATTAATTCCCTCTTTGACATGTTTCATCCATGAAACATAGGAAGAAACTTAATAATGAGTGTTCTTCAAATCATTGCACACTTGCCTCCAATCTTGATCATCTAGCCATCCAAATGTGATTTTAGAAGGTGATAACTCTCCAATCTTATTTCCAAATTCCATTGTGTTCCTCTAATTTTTTTCATGATCATAATTATATTGATTTGGTATCCATGCATAATTATTCCTCTTTTGATTCTATGTACCATATTCTGTTACACTATTCTAATTCCATATATGACCATAGTATGTATTATTCCATGCATATTCATAGTGATTTCTCAATTAATTCCCTATTTAATAGGCCATTTCACTACTCTAGTTACATACCTAACCATAGTAGTTCTTTTTTGGCTTCCATGCATAGCTATATTGATTGAAAATATGATTTCATGTATAGCCAAAATGATTGTTGTTATGACACTCCCTCACCTGGCTCCATAATTGATTCCTCTCATGATGATGTGGGTGTATATATACCTCAACTTTTTATAATATTTTGACATTATGTACCTTTTATTATACCTCTTGATTAGATGAAGTGTTCATTTTTTTATTATAGTGTGTCTTTATTTATGTCATCTGGATCTACCTCGTGCTCTTCATCACCTATTTCAATTTGATCCTCATGATCTAGCTTGACTATTATTGTTGCCTTTCCCACTATAATATCATATAAAGTGACCTTATTTTTCCTATACCAAAACTTCATGTGATTTTTTTTAACATTAATATTGATTTTTCCCAAATTATCTAACCATGGATATTCAAAAACCATATCCACATCATAAAAATCTGAATGCCAAAAATATTTTTCCATAATGAGCTTCAAATCTTCAAACACTCAAATATTCTTACCATATAATTGAACCTCCTTTATATTATTTGACTGAACATGTAGATGCTTAGACACATTCATGTTGATGAATTTATACTTGTTGGTAGGGTTTATGGACACAAGAACCTTCTTTTGAATGCATCTATGAAATTAAAAATTGAATTAGATTTCTATAGAAAACAATCATTTAAACCCTTATCATCCAATTCTTCATCTTCAATTGAATGTTATTTCTCATTATCATTATTTTATTTAACTAATTTTTCTTCTTCAACATGTTCATTCTCTTCTTCATTACCATCATTATTTACTTCATCTTCATCATCCTCTTTTTCTTTTATATCCCATCGATCTAGGAAGACCTATTCCATTTCTTCCCATGAAGAATAATTTTGTACAAAGATCTGATTAAACCAATGTTGTATATGCCCAGACAAATAAAGATACAAAAATGTTTGCCAAAAGAAAATTAGTATTATCCTCTTTAAAAAGGATCCATAATTCTCTAGAATCAATATCATCCTCCCCTAAAAATACTTGCAACTTCATGATCCACCAAAAAAAAACTAGCGTTAATGAAATAACCTAAAATATCAATAACTCATTATAAAATAATTAAATAAGTCCCAAAGTTTTAATATCACTTCAACTTGTGATAGTTAAATTTTATTAATAATTTTGTGAAAATTTTCTACAAATGTTGGCCTATATAGTGGATATATGAAAAACCATAAAATAAAAATAACTCACTCCAAACATATAAAATTAATCTCAATTTTTTTTCATAGCTTTATTGTATTATTATAAATTATTAGTAAAAATTTCATATAAAATTTCCTTATATTTTAGAAGATATGATGAAATGAGTATAAACCTTAAAATATGACTAACTCCCTCAAAACTGATCATAAAGGCTCTATTTTTTATTGAGACTTCCTTGAAAAATTATTCATATCTAGCAAAATCAATTATGAAAAAATTCATACTATATTGAAAGATATTGATGATTCAAAAAAACTAGGGTTTTACTCCACACAAACTAACAAAATCAAAGCTCTGATACCACTTACTGGCACTCCATCAACCCATATACATTAATATATCATATCCCTAGATACATATAAAAACCTCACCTAATATAGCTTATATAATATTTGTAAAGGCTTTAGTTCATTGGTATTGAGTTTCTTGAAGCTTTCTTTACCTACAACATACCCTAGCATTGAATTACTAGGTTAAATAGACTTTCTCATAGAATAGTAGTTTTGAACAAGATGATGAGAACTATTTTAGAGTTTTTAATGGATTGAATTGGTGTTGGATAGGTATAATAATTATTTCACATACTCTCTCCATGGTTTATAATCCTTTGTTAGGCCCTGTAACATAAACATTTGATAAAAAAATTAAAATTTTGGCCTTTTAAGAGGCATTCATACACCTCCATACCATCACAATGCCATGATTTGAATCCCCTTTGAGTTGCCTACATATTCCAAGTGATACTAGGAAATTTTAAGCAAAATAATGTATTTTTATTTGAACCTCTATATAATAGTTTATATTAGGGTTTAAGGAAGGTTTTAGAGGGTTTGTGTATTTGAGGCTTGGGTCTTTAATATCCAAACTTGGGTTTATGAACTACCTACACTAATCCCAAGCTAAGAAGCCCCCAAAGCTTCTATGAACATTTATATTTCCTAATCATATGTATTTTTACTTGGTGAGTGCTTGAAGGTTATTCCTTTATGGAGAGATTATCCTTTGAGAAGCCTCTTCAGGACTAAAAGTGGAAAGATGCATTGTGATGGTTTCTCCAGGGCTTAGGTTAACCTAAAAGGATTTTTAAAAAATGTAAAAATGCCCTTAAAGAGGACTTAAAACCCCTAAACCCTTCACACTATAATCTTATCTACTCCTTTTATAGTATAATCATAGTGGAGCCTAAGTGTCATACTATTTTCACAACTTAGTTATAAATATTGACCTATGCATTAGATAAATAACCATGTCTTTAACAAACATAACTTGGAAAGGACCTTAAATGTCTTGAAGAGTGATAATACTAATTTTATAGTGCCAATTTTCCCCTTTATAATTCATAAAATTAAATTCTCCAACACCTAAAAGTTTATAACATCATACAAATCATGGAAGTCAATATGGAGACCTCCAAGAGACTTAGTCAAGTTCCTTAAGAGTCCACTCTTCTTTAACTCATCTTTCACATAAATGCCCTCTACATTTAGATCTTTAAGCTCAAACTAGATTTTCTAGGCCTCTTTCATATAAACATGGTCCTACGTATGCCAACTAGGGGGCCATGGTGGTGCTTAGGGGACCTCAAAGAACATTAAAAGTGGTTTCATGGATGAAAACTTTCTTTTGAATGGGTCTTGATGTGAATATTCACCATCAGGTCGTTTTTATTCTTTGTGTAGGGTTGGATGTCTCCACCATATTAAGGATGGTTAATAGAGTATGAATGTCTAAATATATAACAAAGGCCATGAATTTTTGGGGCATTTACTCCCCCTCTTACCATAAATAGTCTAGATTCACATGTAAAGGCTCCATGGAGATATGAGAATTAGAAGTTGATGTTAGGGTTAGTTACAGGTAGTTTTGAGTCCCAAATTTCTTAGAAATCATTCATATAGTATATCCCCTTATTTAAAATCAAAATTACATAAATGTTTAGTGCATAGGGAGACATAAATTCCCTTAAGAGATATGGATTAGAGGAGGCATGTGGTAAAGTGGGGGGGTGAGCATGTGAACATACCCCTCAATATGCTTGCACAAAAGTGGACTGACTCAAGTTAGATTTTTAGGAATCTAAACCATTATTTCCACCTTTTAACCCTTTAACCCTCTTTTTTGGGTTTGAATATTACTTCCATCCCTCACTTTTTCCATTTTATAGATCACAATAACTTATAGAGGTCTTAAGTCACCACTTAGGTTTGAGTTTATGACTACCTACATGAATGTGCCAACACACTTCCAAGGTTTTGTTATCATGAAACTAAGTCTTATACCATGAGATAGGTTTAAAGGGATCTTAAACATAATTCCACCTTAAATAAATACATTTATGGACTCCAAGTTGACATTTAATTATATCTCTAGTGTTGAAGTCAAGCCCAATGATCAAGCATGCTAGCCCTTTCACACAAGATTTGGGTCTTGCATGCTCACCCAAAGCACATGACAAAGGACCAGTTCCCATAGGTTTTGTCACATAATTTAGATAAATTGTTCATATTATTCTATTTATGTCAATTAAATCAATATTAAAAAAAAGCATAAACATACTACTTTGATCATATGAGTTCGAGGTTTGATTAATATCATCATGCAGATTATAGTAATCTTTTATTAGTATTAAGTGCCTAGAGAAGAAAATAAGATAAGGTATCTCTCACATAAAATTCAACACTTAGTTTATACCATCACTCATAATAACATAGATCGATACAACCTACTATATAATATATTAATATTAAAGTAAATATCCATCATAATATCATTCTAAAATTCATCCATCATCCCTCCATTCATCCTTCCTCACAATGCTTTACAACATGGGTATTTACGCTTGTTTTACCCTGACCAAGTGTTTACAATCATTAATGGCATGAATATTTATCTAATAAAATATCAACTAATTGAGAGTCATGGCACTTTATTAATTAGTTCTTCCTAAAGATCCAGGCCTGTATACCACCTATATCCTCACTCTATGCTAGATATTTACTACCATGGGTTCCTTTCCTTTAAGGTTAGTGTAAAAATTCCTATCAATAAGGTCAGAGTGACCCATTTGAACTATTTTTCTAACTGATCTTGCTTCCCATATACACCCCTTAGTCTTTTACTTTTGTTCTAAGTCCTACATCCTCTCGTTCATTATGAGTCATTCTCTTTTAACTGGGTCCTCTCATGTTGGTTCCTTCGCACCTATGTCCTTTTACACCCTATAATTTCTTCTCCATGATGCTTTTTTACCTATAAAATATGTGTCATGGGCCTTTTGTGCCATGGTCCTCCTGTGCCATGGTCCTTCCATGCCATGTCGATTCAACACCAAAATAGGACAACACTTAGCCAAAATTTTGGGGCCAACACATGTTTAAGTTTCAAGAAGGTTAGTTTGAATCTACCAAGTGAACAAGATGCTATGAAAATTGATAATATCAATAAAGAGCTCAAGTGCAATACATATCTAAGGTTTTAATCCATTAAGTAAACACATTCAAGAAAAATACAGTCAACTTCAAAGATAACTACATCTAAAGAGTGAAAAATGTTATGAGGGATACTGTAATTGGGTTGATCTTCATGTTGGTGATTGAAAATAATGTATATCATGTTATGAAATTGAATCACTTTTCACCTCTTACATGTTTTTAAAACTCCTAAAGCATCTTTAAACTTAGCTATAGTTTGTATAAGGACCTACAATAATTAAACCACAATCAAGGGTAAGAGAGGAAGTCTATTTTCTAAGAAGGTCATGATGGTATGGTATGAAAGAGACATAGTATTCTAAAGAGATACATGTAAATTTTTTTTATCAAGGGCCTTCCATGAATAGGAAATAACTCATTTCATGTCATAAACCTAAGAAAATCTCCACCTACATCTAGTTAAAGACTTATCAAGCATGTTCATAGTCAAACATTGAGGCTGTGAGGTTTAAACATTTTCCTTGAGTTTATAAGGTTTATATCAAGATGAAGAGTATCATGGAATGATTTAATAGGATTTATCAAGATATAAACTTCCAATGACATAAGGAATTAACCAAGATTTATTGAAACACTCACCTACAGTCTACAAGAGCTATTAGTACACATGCATATCTTCAATCTATTAAAGGTCATGAGCAAAAAGTGATCAATGGAAAAGATTCATAGAGAAATCAAGTTCATAATATAAAATGATGAAATGAGACTAGGAGATAAATATATGGGACTTCAAACACTCAATAATTAATCATTCACCTTGAAGATCAACACCTATAGTTTCTTATAGAATACAAGTCTATTTCCAAATTTTGAAAAAGGTGATGAACCAATAGTATATGGTGGAGTCTCATGGTATGAATTATTAATATAAACATGATGATGAAATTAAGTCAGGAGATAATTATTGGGATCTAATCATTCAATCACATAGTTAAGCTTAAAACATTAAGGAAGCACACCTACATCTATACAATAGAAATTCTTCACACAACACAGTCATATGCCTAAAGTGAAAAATAAAAGATTATTCCCTTCAAGGAGTAA
The DNA here is from genome assembly GCA_037957365.1 of Torreya grandis. NCBI lineage: Eukaryota > Viridiplantae > Streptophyta > Pinopsida > Cupressales > Taxaceae > Torreya > Torreya grandis. Next base: position 526,428 of record JARHVA010007119.1, on the reverse strand, counting down.
ATAACATATATAAATATTATTAATAACAAGTATAAATTTAGACATCTTCAAAACCTTGATCAAGAATACTAAAGCATTGCCAAGTTTATGAAGATGACAGTACATGCATGTACGGATATAGGGTACTGTGAAAAGCCTGAGAACATTGTTAAGAAGGGTCAACATGATAAAAATGATATTTTAGAGATGGTTTTAGGTGACATGGTGAGTATATAATAACTTATTTATGACGATATGGCTACCAAACATCTATATATATCATCAAAATCACCTACAACACTGTCAGTATACAATTATGATGAGGGTTCTTAAGGAAAAAAGGTCTAAGATAGGTTGCATAAGTTTGAAAGTTAACCAATGGAGGATGAGAAAAATAAAATGTATATTTTCATGATAAATTCAAATAATATTCACCATGTTCAATATCAAAACAAGATATAAAGAACCAAAACTTAGTCTTAACACTTACAAAGTAGGTAGCTCAAGCTAACTTTGAGGAAAATCTACCCATAGGCAAAAATATGCATCATATAAACATGAAACTTTTTGGATTTGATCATAATGAATTATTTTTACTTATATAACATCTTTATGAGATAAATTTAGAATGGTAACTACTAACTATTTTATCACAGTCATCCCCTTATCTATTGGTAGTCTTAAAATAGGCAGGGATAGTGTAGGATGATTTCAACCTCACCAAAGTGTTTGAAAAACATGGGTGAGTGATTTTAAGTATAAATAAATTTATTAATGGGTGATAATACTCCTATTTTAGTGTAAACCATACTTGAGGTCTAGAATAAGTAGATAGATACCAAACCCTACAAGAGCATAGTCACCATTTTTGACTCTTTAATGAACATTTTCCTCATAAGATGAACATTGAGACATGGTGGAGGGTAATTTAAAACTTTTAAAAGATATGGGAGTGAATAAATATCCATAAAAATTGTTTTTAAAGACCTCTTAGGCTTCTTTATTACATACACACTCTTGGCAGCCTCTCAAAACTAATTTTCACTATTAGAGATTTTAAAGTACCTTTTGCATGGGATCTCATGATTTTAATTGTTAATGAGGGGGTAAATATACTCCATTTTCATGAAAAGTGGGTTATAATTACATTATTAGTCATAATTAAGAATATTTGGACCTCTAATACCCTTGTAAAACCCTCATAACCACCTGATGGAGAAAAGAAGCTAAATTCTACATTCAGATGGCATGTTTGAGCCGTGAAATAAATTTGTTAGTATTATAAACTCCCCTAATAACATCCATGATTATTTATTTGTAACATGAAATATATAATTCTATAGACTAGGAAAAATGAGCTAATTTTGAGCTAAAAAGCAAGTGAAGAAAGGGTAATTACACATTCAAAGGATTTGAGAAGATAGATAGGGTTTTTAACTATCTCAAGAACACTTGTTCATATGGTTGTGATCAAATTTGTACTTAGTTGATATGTGATAAATATAAGGTCATGTGCCTAAGTGTAGTCAAAGATATTTAAGTGTAAAGTTAGGCTCCTAGGAATTTTAACAATGTTTTCCCATAACAAAATTTGCAAAGTAGAAAGAAGAGCTAAGTAATCATTTTGATGGTGGCATATATCATACATGTAGATGTTTTAAGAGAAGGTGATCATATGGGTTTGTTTATTTTTTAGCCTAATTTTTTTTCACTATATTTTAGGTCATGCCCTGAAGCACAATAAAAGTTATGCAAGTGAAAATTTGGCCTCCCATACTATTTCTAAGCATAATTGGCTATGTGATAGAAGATTTTGAGAAGGAATTTTAATGGAAATATATATTTCATTCATAAAGGTTACAAGATAGTTTTTTTTATATGGATGGATTATCTTACATTAGTTGCTCATATTATCTAAATTTGAGATCATGCATCTAATCACAAAAGAAGTTCTTGAGATCTAAAGTAGGCTTTCTAGGCATATTATAGTTGGTCCCCATACTAAGTCAATTTGCGTGATGTTAAAGATCTAGACCTAGTACATATCCAATGGTTAGAGGGTGTTCATACTTCTAGATCCAATAGTGTGCATATATTCAAATGGTTCAATGTGATTAGTTGTTTAGCAAAGGTAAATATCGAGAATCTTATAGAAGATCAACAAAGTATGTGTGTTCCAAGATGATAGGAAGCAATGAGATGGAAACAAGTACACATTGTTTAAAATTTGAGAAAAGATAAAGGATAAAGTTCTAATGGTGAGTAGGTGTTTTTATATATTGATCAAATAGTGAGAATTGTTAATTAAAGATCTAGTTGATCTGTAGAGATTGATAGAGCACATGGAGTCAACATTACAAGATTGCATGAGATGAGGTCAAAGTGACTAAGTTTTAACATTTGAGCATTAGAACCTATTTTTTAAAGATTAAAAAAAAAAATTATGGTGTTTATTTTATCTAATTATTGAGGAAATGATTTGAGATCTTAGTGTTCAAATTTTAACTATGACCATTGACATTTAAATATTTGAATTTTATCAAAGGGAAAACCTAGTCTGTGTATTTTGGCTATAACTTTTGATCCAAGATGAATTTGATGATGGTATAAAAATAAAATATGAATAGTATTCCATGTTACATATAATTAAAATAATTTAAAGATCTAAAAGTTTTTTCATTAAAATATGTTAAGGTTCCAAATTGATTGTGTGTTCATGCTTATTTTGTAAGTGACCTAAGAAGGTTGTTTGAGCTTATATAGATGTTATTTCAATGTCTCATGATGAATTGGATATTGGGGAGTATTTTATACTCCATTAAGATGATATATGTTAATTTTTATGAATTTATTAATCATAATTAGTATGAATAAAGGTTTACAAATTGACTATGTATTCATTCATGGTGACTGTGTACACAGATTGTTGTTTAAGCAATTTGTGCTTAAGTAGAAGGGTACTGTGATGGATTTTGGAAATTAAGGAGGACCTATAGATAATTTGGAATGGTTCCATGATTTTTTTAAAGTTTATTATGTTATTATTTCTATTGGAGAAGTGTCAAAGATCTGAATGGGTCTCCATAGGACTTAAAAGTGACTTAGGCCTATTTGAAAGTGGATTGTGCTTAAGTGTGACCCATGTGAGATGCCTTAAGGATGAAGGCATGTATTGAAGACAAAAATTAAATATTTTTATATTATTGATTCATTTATTATCTATATATATTGAAACTAAATGTATTGGTTTCTAGGCTTGTATGTGAGATTTTAGAGAAGGTTTGTGTGAGTAGTATACATTAAAGTGAAGGAAGGATAGGTAGTGTGCCTATTAGTTGAGTAAATAATAAATATAGTTTTTTGACTATGTTTAAGACCTATATGTCATGTAACTAATGTTAGGATAGTGATATTATAATTTTAGGATATGTGAAGAGGTATGAGTGTGCATATGAGGATAGTTTGAGTGAAGAAAGAAAAAGTTTGTGGCATGCCTATGTGAGAGGTCTATTTGAGATAGAGAGAGTGTTTGTCTAGAGGTTATAAAATATAGATCCATAATTATGTGTTTAAGAAATAATTTATAAGGTGGAGGTGTTAAAAAGAGGGTCTAAAGGACTTGGTCTTCCTTTTGGGCAGTTACTCCTTGTGAAATAGGTGTTTCACTAAATAACTTTGGTTAGGATGATACAATCAAGGTTTTATTGTCTAAAGGATTTGATCAGTCTCTTGTTTTTAATTTATTATAGGATAATAGTCCATTTGAATTTTAGGATTGAGAGTGGGTTTTATTCCCCATGAGGGTTTCCCACAAGAACTATGTGTTATGTGTTTGATTCTATGTATGCATTGAATGCATGATCTCTCTTGTTAATGCTTCATGGTCAAGTTGATATATGTTTATTAGTTAATAGTTTAAAGGACTATATTTGAAATTTAAATATTTAGTCTCACTGATTCACCCCCACTCTTAGTGATTATACCTCTAACATTTACCTTCTACATGATTTATTCTTAGAAAGAAAGATTGTAGATGGTGGTTTCTTCCACTATTTCAACAATAACACCATCATCATCTACATATCATGGGAAGCATTCCAAAATTATTTATACTTACCAATCCAAAATTCCACATTTTATTTGAATATTATACCCATTTGGAGGAAGAGAAACACCATAAAAAAGATAGTGAGCAAATGGATTCTCCCTATAGACACCTTTTCACTCAAGGGCAAAAATCTTGTGCCTATCACCAAATTTTAGATGGGAATTCATATTGATATGAAACTTTTAAAATTAATATATGTTCACCCAAACATAAACTTCCTTAACTTGGAATTGTTACCATTATTTAAGTTGTTGATCACCTTAGAGTGCACTTTAACATTAGGAGAGATTATCAGCACCCGATTACATGAACTAATATTGCATAAGGATAGGAGGCTCCAAGGTGGAAATTATTACATGATGTCCTACCTTATTAATGCTATCATGGTTACCATATATATACAATGTCTTTTTTTTGGACCCAAATCTTGAGTATATAAAAAATAAGATTTGTGATGTTTATAAATTTTTTCATATTTATGCATATGTAAGGAATATATTGAGTATTGTATAAGATTTGTATCATCAAGTTTGGAGGGTGATTCATAAGGAATATATGCCCATAATATCTAAAAATATTTCCAATTCACTCATGTCTTTAGGTGATTATTGGTTATATTTGGGTTACACTATGTTAATGGTCATTGGGCACTAAGTTATTCTTTTATGCCTCTCGAAGTATGTCACTAACAAGGTGGATAAACAAGAAATTGCCTATCAAATATGGAAGGGGATTAATGAATATTTAACCAGAATCAAAATGAAAACATTCCATGTCTCCCATCTCATAATTGGGAGGATTTAATACACCTTCTAGAGGTATTTTAGGGAAGATGTAAATGTTATAAAAGCTTATGCCTTGGCTACCTTACCCCATTGATATTGGGACCCCCATGGTAGAGTGTAAAAACATGTTCACAAACCTAGGTATTCAATATAAGCATGAGATATATGACCAATACTTCCTATTTATTAATGAAAAATATGATTCCAAACTCTTGGAAAGGGATAAGATGGCTAGATTAAGTGAAGACTTTCTCAAGGTAATTTAATCATATCCTTTCATCAAACTTGAGAAAGAAAAATACAGAATAACACCACCATGGGGATGGAATTCTTTAGACTTTTTTAATAATATACCTCTCCAATAACCACAATATCAAATTTAGGACCCCTAAAATACACCCACCATGATGATGGTTGTACAACAAGGGTAGGATGAAGGGGAAACTTTAGTTGCTATAACACAAACATAAGAGGAAACTCCTCAAGTTCAAACACCATAGATAAATTTAGGAAAATAAATAGTTCATATAGATGAAATATCTATTGGAAAGGAAAGATAATCTACTTGTATAGAGTCTTCTAATTTAGAAGACATCACACCCACTATAGTAAGTCCAATAACCACAACATCCATCTTCATACCTAACAAATGGATTTTCCTCTAGTTGAAAAGGAAATAATATGTTATAAGAGAAAGTATAAGGTAGGAAAACCTTAGGTGTAATATTCATAGGGACCAAGTGAGTAGACATAACTTTTAATTGAAGGCAAGTCAGTGGATGAAGTAGATGAAGAACAACTGCATCAATTCAAAATTTTGAGCTTACGATGACTTAAAGTAAAGGCAAACCTTAGAGTGAATAATAAGGTAATGGTTTTCTTATTAATTCTCCCTTAGGCCACTCTCTTTATATCACACAATTTGTCACTTCTTTTCCTAATGTGTCCCTTCAATCATCTAGACATATCTCTAGATTTGTTGTTATAACTACTCCTTTAGTTTCCACCTCTATTCCTACCACTCTCATATAGCCTAACACACAATTATAATATCCTCTACTCAATTGAGTTCACCCATACCTTCATTAGGATAAATTTATACCTCAATAGTGATAACCACTAAGAAAACTATAAGGAAAAATCCTATCTATATTATCCACCCAGTGCCACATTGGGGGAATGTAGACTGGTCAAAAATAATATGGTATTCAATGCCCAAGCTAGTTATTGATAGTAAGCCTACAAAGGATACATATATATATAAAATAAACAAATAAATCCATCATAGTTAACACTTCCATATTGGGAAAATAATTAGGAGCATTAGCTTCTAAGAGGCCAAACCTAAAGATAACTAAATTGCCCATTGTGAGATCATTGTTTGATAATTCTATTGGATCTATGTAAAGGGTGAGGAAAATAAAGGTAGAGGACAATGTTGTGTGAAGATTTATTTTAAAATAAATAAAATAAATTTATTCTCTTTCTAAGAGATAAAATAGAAGAATGGGTCAATCACATTTCATTGAGTATTTTAAGTCATATATGGAGACCCATAATGGATCCTTGCTAGCAATATATGAGGGTAATGCATAAGAAATTAAAGATTTGGATAAATAATTAGAAAAAATTAGAGAACAACATTGTGTTATTAATGTTCCCTCTAAAATTGAGTAAGATATCCATAATTTAGTCTTAAGAATATATGAGATATTGGATACTGTTGGATCCTTGAGGATGTAATTGTCCTCTAAAAAAACTTTGATCACTAAATTATTCAAAGATCTTGGAAGGAGGATGATACCAAGTTGATATTTTTATCTTATCTACCCAAAATAACGCTTTCAACCATCTAGACTTGATGTCACCCCTGGAGTCAAAAAATACATTGAATTTAGTGGTTATTAGGACCTAAAAATCATGGGAATGGATAACATCTACTAACACTTTGGTCTCAAAGATAAATGAATATGAGAAGCAAGTAATAATTTTTTTGAATGAATTAGAGTTGAAAAATGTATGAGATGGAATTAGAAAGTTGGTAATAAGGTCTATTTTTGATCAAATGTTTTATCAAACCTTAGTCCATTTCAAACATATCTTTCAAGGGTTAGATTTAGAAGACATTGAGGATAAGTTAAGTTTTTTGAGGAATAAGGCTAAAAAAGTCGATATCTTTAGAGTAAGATTCAAAGCTTTGAAAGTTGAGCATATAAGGTTAATAACACTAGTTAACAGGGTGAATAGACCATCACTTCTAGATATTAAAATAATAATGGAAAAACATACTATTAGATACAAACACTATCAAGATATAGATGCTAGGAAGAAGTCTAGCTTCAATCCATCTACTAGTTTAGTAAGTACACTAACTTCAACTTCTAGTTCATCTCAAGCTACCACTTTAGTCCCTACCATGATAATAAGTAGTTCCATGTACTCATCAAGAAAGCCTTAGTTAAAGGCTAATTTTGTATATGATTTTGCATGTAATATTTATTTAAACTAACTATAGCTAGTCATAGTTCATTAAATTCATGTTATAATTAGTTAAAATTCTTGTCCAACATGGACACATTGTATGACTATTGTATTCTATAAATTATACCATGCCATTTTTCAAAGGAAAATTGAACTTGGGTTTTGTTTAATAAAAATGTAATCTAAATATTTACTACACTTTGAGGATGAGATGACCCCTTATCCAATTCTTTAAATACATTTAAAACTCTCTTTAAAAGGGTTGGAGTTTTGATCAACATAGGAATAAATTGAGTCATTGATTATCATGCAATTGTGTTGGTTCTATCTTCTCCCTTTTTCTATGTTAAGAGTTTAACGTCTTTGTCTATGTCAATTCATTAATTTTTAAGTGTACAAATGATATGGATAAGTTTAGTTGTTTTCATTGATATATATACTAATCATATATGTGTGATATCTACTAAATTTTATTAAATTTGATTGATTTTATGAAATTAGTTTAGACTACATTGATATTCTAAGGTGTGCATGAGTATTTCCTTTCGATATCTACTAAAGGTGTACAAAAACAACTCTAAAGAGATAAACCTTTAGTTAAAACCACTAAGTTTCCTATATCCACTTCCCTAGACCACTTGAACATGTTTTTTCATAAGTGTGCAACAACTACAAACAAAAGACATTGGTTTTGGAAATTCTCATCCACTAAAAAACTAGTCTTAGAAGTATCCCTTTGAGAACATAGGACATTCTTTCCTACCTTACATTTCCCTCATTTTCAAATTTTATTTTGAGATCTACCCATAATATAGTAATTCTACACCTAATTAACTCACTTAGTATCTTATTTATATTACATTTCACACATCCATCTATATACTTGGTTAAGTGACCTACGTGCTCAACCTATTATTCCACCAACTAGTTTTTTTAACCACATACCTAAAACTTGTCCCATAGAGTGGAACTTTGTTTCCATAGAGATAATAAAACATTTTGGGATACCTTGTTAAGGTTTTTTTTTGTGCATAAAACCCACATCAAAAATATCCTTTTTCTTCATTTTCCTCCTACATCGATCAAGTCAATATTTTAGTGATTTAATGCACACTATGAAACTAAGTTTGCCCAACTAACCTAAGGTTAATTTTCCTATCTAACAAAAGAAAGTTAGAAATTCATGTTATTTCAACTTATTGGATGGTTTAGGATTAATACTTGGATATAAATACTACATTAACATTAATACAATAGAGAGAAACATTTATTTTTACATTATTACATCTCAAAATTCTACAAATTATACACTTGAAGAGTCATTACTTGGGGTTTTACCTTGGAATGAAAGAAGGTTATCTTGTGGGAAAGTCTTGGATGCAAAGTGGGAGTATTTTAGCCTAGATCTGATTTATATAGTGTGATCCTTACAAAGAGACAACAACCACTTGAAAATAACCATTAGACAAGGGAGAGATTGAGGTATGACAAGTTTATCCAAAGGTAAGTAATTTTAACTTTTACTCTTTCCTTTGTTAGATCGATATTGCATAAAGTAATAGGTTGAATGTTTTACTCCTTGAGTAGTTTACCTCTACATTGAATTGATTAGAGTTTTAATTAATTTTTATGTGTTATTTATTTTTAATTATCCCCCTTTGTGCCATAATATTTAGTGAGCACTAGATCAGATTTATTTTATGTATTATAGGCCTAGCTATAGTTATTGTATAGTATAATTTTCCTAAAGTCTTTGGAACCCTCTCCTTTGTTGTTGTGTAGTATAATATCCCTTGGTTATGTTTATTAGATTTGAATTAGTCATGAACTAATATAAATATCTATGCATTGAGTTATTGGTAAGATTACATCCATTGAGATTAAAATTAATTAAGTAGGATAACTTGCAAATCCATTCTAATACATTACATGCATTTAGCTAAACCTGACATGAATCTAGAATTTGTATTATTAATTTTTTAGTCATACTCAATTAGATCAAGATGTTTGATCAATTTTCATTTTATAGATCTTTCTAAGTTAACCAGATCAAGCTAATTGATCTCGTATATTTTATTTTTGTAGGTCTAGGGTTTTTATATAACTAGATTGAGCTAGTCTATATATTTAATTTATATGTGTGCAAGAAAAAGGTTTACAATCAACTAGGTCACACTAATCGACCTAATTTTATCTTTGGTTTATAGATTCTAGTTTAGGCCAACTAAATTGAGATAGTCAATCTTATTATTTAACTGGTCTTTTATATTTTCATCTATATCTAATAAAATTGATCTATTAATTTTTTTATATACAAATTTTATTTTTCAACTACTTAAATTGAACTGGTCAATCCAATCATTTTCTTGCTTTCTATATTTTGTTTATAGTCAACTACATTGACATGCTTGATCTAGTTTAATAGTCATAATGTATGTCTTAGAAAACTAGATTGACGTACTTGATTTTATTTATTGACTATGTTTTCAGTCTTTCTATCATTAAAAAATTAAAAACCTCACCTAGATGACCTAGTCAACAAAAATTTACAACTCTATTATATCAACTTGGTCATTCTTGTTATAAATTCCAAGTTCATTCTTAACATCTTAGCATTTCCATCTTGCCAATTATAAGAAATTCACAATTCATGTTTTCCTAGTTCAAAAATATTACTCATTATTTTATTTAGTTGTTAGTTCTTTCAAACTATACACACATAGTAAACTAGATTGACCATTTTGATTTTGTTTGGTGTCTATGTTTTCTACCACCAAACTAAATCAATCAAATTTATTTCACCTATTTGGGTTTATTTTTTTAATAAATAGTATCAACCATCTCAGTGATGTTCTTTACTACTTGCTTAACTATATTACCCTTCTTGATCTTATTTTGTATGTTTCATTTTCTATCATAAGCAAAGGAAATTAATCTCTACTTTTATAGTAATTTTAACCACTTTTACTTTTGAAATAAAAATGTCTACTTATTTTTCTATTTTCAAAAATTATAACTTATTTTTCCATAAATTTATTTTCATCTTGTTTGGTTTTCCCTAAAAAATATCTACTAGTGGTTTTAAAAATACTTAGCTATTATTGTGAAAGGCTACTTGATATTTTATTTATAGTCCTTGTTTATCATTTATAGATATCATAGCATGAGAGGCTTATCCTAATACTCATAGTCATAGTATAGATATAAACATAGTATTTAGTTTACACATACCTTATAGTATTTTAGAAATGATTAGAATTTACTTTTATATTGAACCATAGGAATCTATACATCTATTTGATTATGTGGTGCATCAGTTAGTGGTTAGAATCAATAAGTTACTTCTAGCTTACCCTTGAAACTATATTTAGTAGGATATGGGAATGGAACTTACTCTATAGTTATCTATCTAAAACATTGGACCATCACTATCCTATGGATAAGCCTATATCTTTGAAAGCCTATATTTTCAAACACAACCTTTAGTATAACATCTTGATCCTCTTTTTAGATAATTATTCAGCATTATTAGTTATCATATTTACATTTTTTTTCATACTAATTACTTTTATATGTTGTATTATAGATTTTACCATCTAACATTGATACAAGTTCTATGTTGTGTGTTTCAAATAGATTGACTAGCTTGATCTAGTTTCTTGTGTACTTACTTCTATTTTTAAAACTAAATATTCTAGTTTTAATAATTTAATTTTTTTACCATACTATAAAACCAAATTAAACATCTTGATTTAATAGATTGTTATTTTATCCTCTTTACCCAACTATATTGACCAAGTTGATCCAATAGGTTCCTAAACTGTTCTATTATCTTATTTTTCTAACTCAATCGACCAAATTGATCTACTTAGTTTACATACTATTATGTTATCATGTTTTTCCAAATATATCATCTAGGTTAACATATTCAATTTATAAACTATTTTTTTATCCTAATTTTTTAACTAGATGGACTAGCTTGATTTAGTCAATTTATAGACTATTATGTTATCTTATTTTTTAAAATATATCAACGAGCTTGATCTAGTCAATTCATAGACCATTTTTTAATCTTATTTTTCTAACTATATTAACCATCTTGATTTATTCAATTTACAAAATATTATGTTAACTTGTCAATTCAACTAGATTGACCAACTTAATCTAATTGTTTTTAGCCTTTGAACTTTCACTTCCCTAATAAGTATCTAGATAAGTTTATTTTTCATCACACTACACTTGTTTAACAAACCTACACAATAAAATAAAAATAACATGATGAATATTACTAATCCTCATAAATTCTCAAAGATGCATCTACCCTATCATGTGGTAGATAATCTTAGTCTTAGCAACATCCATTTTATAACTAGAACCATTAATTATGGGATTCCTCACCATTCTTATTCTCTTATTTCTCTATCCCTACCTAGGCTAAAGGATGAAAGTGATCTTGAATATACAACTAAAATAATATTATTCATTAATGAAAATCATCAATATCAAGGTAAGTATCCCAAATTCATTTATAACCTCATGATGGGACCTCACATTAGAGAACCCCCTTCACCCTCACCTAGTTTTGCTATAGGATTTGGGGCAATTCATCCTATGACTTATATTACACCCTTATCCTCTCTCATGAATTCCTATGCTAGCATGTCCTCATCTTCCATGCCTTATTCATCCTCCATGACAACCATTTCCACAAACATGGTAGGCATGACCTTTACTGGGTTTAATCAAAATTATCACATTATTACACAAATTAATGCAACTATTAATGCATCTCAAAATATCAATGCCTTTCATATTTATAATTCATCCCATGCTAATTCCTCTAGTAAAAATACAATTAATACTATTCAAATTTTATTATAAACATTAAATCAAATGGATACTTTTCAAACTAATAGTGCCAATCAAATGATGTAAATGTAAAATCAGCTAATACATTTCCAAAATCATCCTTTACCTACTCAATGGGGGATGAAAAATCCTAGTGTCCCCTACCCCCAATAAAGATGCACATGGTAATATTATACCTCAACCTCCACTTATTAAACATTTAAAAAATGAACCTCTACATCCTCAAATTGTAAACGTTGACATAGGTAGCATAGTTCCAACTATCACTTATAACAGATCCACAAATCTAACCTTACATTTGAAGGCTTTTAGAAACTTATATAAATATTAGATTAAACTCAATAATTTCACTACAACCAAGATCTTATCTAAAATTTTTTTAGGTGATGTTATAGACTAGTATAATAAACCAAAAACTCATTCTATTTCTAGATTTTAAGACCTAGTCAATGCATTAGTACAAGTATTCCAAACTAATGATCTTCCTAAAAACATCCTAGCTCATTTTACTAATACAAGAAATTAAAATTTGAAACAACCCAAGTATTCATAAAATTATGCTAATCCTTGTCTAAAAAACCTGAGCATAACATGTTAGATGATAATATATTTCACTTATTCACTAATCCTCTTCAACACAAACTAATATATCACACAGGGACTCTTTTTCCAAAATCTTTAAAAGAATCTGTTGATGAATCCAAACATCAAAATTTTATGATACGATAATTTGAGCCTTTTCATCCTTCCATAGGAACTTGAATTATTATAAAAGATAAAAATATACATGAAACCAATGATGGTGCTAAAGATATCTATGATTCCATACACAACATTAAATCCATTACTCTTAGTGGTCCCATGGAACCTATTATTTCATCATCAATTTATAAAAATGCCCATCCTTGTTCTACATTTTCTTAAGTAAATAATGTAGATATCTATAAACCACTTTCCTTAGAAAATATTCAAAATCATCTTCCTCAACCTTCACCATAATATCTTGATCCTACTTTCCCTAATAAACATTGGTATGATCCACACAAATTATGTTGATATCATGCAAATTTGTACCATTCTCATGAAACTTATCACTAACTAAGAAATTTTGATATGGAATATATTCTTGGACATAATTTTAATCATGAATATATCACATGTGCACATCAACAATATTATGAAATTTCATCCAAGGCTCATGAAACCAAAACTAAACATGAAGCCATTAATGTGTCTAATGCTCACCTAGCTATTTACAAGGAACCCCTTCCTAATCATAAGGCTAGTACCACCCAACCTCCAAATAAAAATAATATCAATTTTTTTTAAGAACCCAATCATAAAATTCATGATGAGAATGTTGTTAACATGAATAATATAAGGATATTGTTTTCTTATATTTATCCTTATCCAACTTCAAACTACAATAATTTCTAAACTTTTTATACTATTAAAAATTATTACCTATCTCATCTTTTTTGGAGAATTTTCAATGATGTCATAATGATATTTTGGAGGTTTATAGGTGAGTGGAAAAGTGCCTTGATAGTCTAAGTGAAAATTATGAAGTGTGCAATATGCTTGTCCTAATATGCTTGAAGAAGGCTTGGTTGATCTTTAGAGTTTACATGGTTAGAGGTGTTCATGGAAGAGTATGGTGATTTTAGGATATTAAATAGATCCCTAATATTTTTTATATGCTTTGATTGATTGTGTTCATAATTGGAATTTATCTGGTTGTCCATAGCTTTCATCTAGACACTTTGGGTCCAGTGGTAGAAAATCTAAGTAGGCAGATTAATGACATCACCATTACCACATGTGAATGAGTCAAGAGGAGTTGATCATGTGGTTTTGACCACATTATTCCCTAGTTTATTTTCACCAAATTTCAGATCATGTGCTAAATCATGTCAAAATATATGCAAGTTCAAATTTGGTCTCCCAAGCATTTTGACAGTGTTTTCCTATACTTAGCCAAATTTACAATGTGACAAGAAAAGTTGAGTAGGAATTTTGATGATAGAATATATCACACATGTTGATTTTTTAGGAGAAGGTGATCATATGGGTTTGTTTATTTTTTTTCCTAGTTTATTTTCATTAACTTTAGGTCTATCACTAAAGCACAATAAAAGATATGCAAGTGCAAAGTTGGCTTCCCAAGTAGTTTGCAATTTTTCTAGATTATCACAAACTATCATGCAGACATGGATGAACTAAAGAGTTTGTTTATTTACTTTACATACATGTAATTTCAATATTGGTCAAATTATATCATGAAGATTTTTTATATAATGTTAATAATCTACCTTGAAAATTTGGGGTCTTGTAGTGTTGTCCACCTCGAGATATAAATCTTCAAAGTTACACTTACAGATAGTGATGGGTTGAAGACCATAAAGTTTATTCACATTGAATCATGAGGTTAAATTTTGAATATTTAGGTTAAAAGTGTCACAAGATAACTAGTCTGATTAAATATCAATGGTAAGTGGTGGTTCATACTAACAAAGATTAATGGTGTGACAAGTCAAGAGTCAACATTACATGAGAGGTCGTCAAGTATCACAAGCACATGGAATGATAGTAAAATTATTAGAAGGATTTAAATGGTGCCATGTTTCATGATCTAAATATTTTTGATCTATATCTAAGGATGAGCATTCCTAGTTAAAGACCTAGTTGATCTACAAAGATCGACAGTGCATATTTAGTCAATATTACAAGGGTGCATGAGATGAGGTCAACATGTTCAAGGTTTAATGATTGGCATAATAAAAATATGTGTTAAAGTTCAAGATTAATACCAAAATATTAGAGTTTCATATTTAATTTGATAAGTGAGGACTCGAGATGATAATATGGTGTTCAAAGTTTAATTGTGACTGTTTGAATTCAAATATTTGAAAAAAGAAAGACCAATGTCTAGTTTTTGAGCTATAAATTTTGATCTATGTAACAATTGACCATGAAGTAAAAATATAATTTTTATATGAATCTAAGTCACATATGTAAATATTAATTTTAATATTTTAAAATGTGTATAATAAAAAATATTTATGTTTAAAGTGGATTGTGTGTTTGTGCATGGACTATAAGTGGCCCGATAAGATTGTTCAAGATTATTTTGATATTTTTTTGATATATCTTGATTAATTGGGTATTTTGGAGTGTTTTATAATATATTATAATGATATATGTCAATTATTAATGTTTGAATAATCATATGTAGTATGAACAAAGGTTTATAAGTTGATTATGCATTCATTCAGGTGATTGTGTGCACAAAATGTTATTTGATCAAATTATGCTTAAGAAGAAGGGTATTGTGATGGATATGAAAACTTAATGGGGACCTATATATGACTTATAATGGTTCCATGCTTTTTAAAAATTTGCCTATGTTCTTTGTTTTCTAAGAGAAGTATCAAAGAGATGAATGGGTCTCCATAGGACCTACAAGTGACTTAGGCCTATTTGAAAGTGTGTTGTGCTTAAGTGTGACCCATGTGAGATGAATTAAGGATTAAAGAATATATTTTGGCCTAAAATATAATATTTTGGACTTTATAATTCCTGAATACTCTATATATAGTGAAAGCAAATGTGTTGGTTTCTAGGATTTTGGAAGACTTTAGTAAGAGACTCGAGAGAGATTTGTCTGTGAATGATGGAGTGAATGAGGAGTAGAGTGAATTATGGATGATTTAAAATAATAATATATTTCATACTATTTTTATGACCTTTAGGTCATAATTCTATTGGCATAATAGTTTTCTTGTTATTTGAGTATGAGTGAAGGTGAAGGGTGATAATTAGAGGTCTATCATCAGGTGTTGAAGAAATCAATTCAAAGGTGGATGTGTTTATAGTTATTATTGTGGTGGATCATCATCTAAGGGGGTTTTATCCTTCTTTTAAGGTGAAACTTGATATAATTTTGGTTATTATTACAACTTATCTAGACAAGTGTTGTAGCACCTTATGGATTGTAGTCTCACTAGATAGGGATCATAGTTCCTTGATCAATTTCATCTTATCTAAATTGGTTCTTGTTATTATAGGATATTATTCCAATTTCAAGTTCTAGTGGGTTTTCTCCCCCAAGATGATTTACGTCATGTGTTATGTGATTGATCTTGCATTATCTCTCTTGTTCTTTGCTATGAATGATGTATATGCTTCATAAATGCTTTTGATAACTAGTTAAGTATTTGTAAAGATCAAAATTGAAGTTGTATTATTTGGGCTCACTAATCCACCCCATCTCTCAGTGATTTTATATATAAAAATTGGTGTCAGAATAAGTCATTTGGTAAAGTCTTGACAAATTGAAGGTGATCCAAGGTACAATATGGGTGGTCATCAATCATGTTTCTCTAATAATCAAGCATTGATGTTCAATGGATCCAATTATTATTTTTGGAGTTCAAGGATGATGACTTACATCATATCCCTAGGGTTTGATGTATGGAAATATATTGTGTATGGTTATTTTTCTCCTACTGCTCCTCCACCAAGTGTTATAGACAAGAATTTGTTTGAGAACAATTCAAAGGTAATGAATGCTATCACTTGTGGTATTTCAACTACTAAATACACCAAGGTAATCCATTATTAATATAATAAAGAGATATGGGACAAAATTTAGATCATTTATGAAAGAGATTCAAAGGTCAAGCTTGCTAATTTACATCCTCACAAAAGGTAATTTGAAAGTCTCAAGATGAAGGAAGAAGATTTTGTGGCATATTTTCTATAGAGAGATGATGAGATTATGAACATCATCAAAAGTCTTAAATATAACATTGATGAGACTACTATAGTTCAAAAGGTATGAAGGTCTCTATCTCTAAATTTTGATCCAAATGTATTTGATATAGAAGAAATTCATGATCTTACTCAGTTGAAGATGGATCAATTGCATGACACCCTTACTACCTATGAGATAAGATTAAATGATGATATACCACCAAAGAAGGAATAAACATTCAAGATAGAGATGAATCCTAAGAAGAAGTTCCAAGGTCTGAAACCCAAATAGGATGACATATCTAAAATTTATGAGGATTAGCTAATCACTTTTATTGATATGAAATTGAACACAAGCTTAGGGGAGTATAAGGGTAAAGTACCCTCAAAATGTTTCAACTATGGAGATATAGGATATTTTCCTTTTAAGTGCCCTCAAAAGCATGATAATAATGGTGATAGAGAGAATGGTGAAGTCTAAGATGAAGACAATAATACATAAAAGAATAAATGATTCATAAAGTGTAAAAACAATAAAAAAATTCTTCAAGAACAAGAAGATTCTCTAAACCAAAGAAGACTGTAGCCCATCAGAAGAAAGTGAAGACAATGACTCATAATATGATCATGAAGATGATGGTCATAATAAAAATGAATATATATTTATGGCTGAGGAAGGAAGTTGATCACATCAAAAGGAGTATACTTGGATTGATTTATATGATGATGAAGATGAGATAGACTATGAGACTACATTAACAAATGCTCTTGAAGAACTAAAGATTGAGAAGAAGATCGATAAGAAGATGAAGTCTCAACTCAAGAACTATGAGGATAAATTTAATGTGTATGATAAAATATTGAATGAAGATACCAAGGATCCTGAATATATGGTCAATAATCTTAGTTGTCAATTATAAATCTTGTATACAAGTCTAAAAGATAAAGAAGATGAATGTTCAAGGTATGTTTTTAAAAATGAGTCTTTAAAATCTAAGTTAGAGAAGACATATAGTAAGGTGAAGTCATTTGTGAGATTTGAAAAGAGATCATGTGATCTAGATAACATTATGAGTGGTCAAAATCATGATAGTGATATAAATGGTCTTGTATATGAATAAGAATAGAATAATGTTAGTCAAGAAAGGATGAAGACTAATGTGAACTAGGACAATCATACTGTGAAAACAAATCATCAGACAAGGAATGAAGGTGCTAGTAGAATGAAGAAAAATTAGATTAGATAGACAAATGACATGAGGTATGTATGATTCAATGGTTATTTTTATACATTTAATCAATTTGGTCATAGGAATAGAGAGTGCAAGAGACCTGTTAGAATTGAGGTTGCATGGAACTATGATGGGGGTGATTAGTTAAAAGGTGTGAACAGAGTTAAGTAATGTAATTTTCATGACATAAGACACATTAAAAATTTATGTCCAAATAAGGTAAGGTAAGATAAGTTTCTTTCAAAAGATATAGTGTGCTTCAAGTTTCAACAAAGAGGTCACATTGCTAGATTATGCAAACAAAGGTCTACAAGACATAATGAGTTAAATCAGGATCCTAGAGTGCAAGGAAGAAGGTAGGCTAACACATGAAATCCAAAGATGGTAAGTATGAGTCATGGTGAGATTGAAATTCTAAGTAATCTATTTTTTATGGTGGATAATGCTTCAAAAGTTAAAGAGTGCCAAGGGCTATCATTGTTTGCTCATGTTGTGAGTGAAGAGACCAAGCTCAAAGAGAAGACCAAG
This sequence comes from Torreya grandis, assembly GCA_037957365.1. Lineage (NCBI taxonomy): Eukaryota > Viridiplantae > Streptophyta > Pinopsida > Cupressales > Taxaceae > Torreya > Torreya grandis. The sequence continues at coordinate 507,691 of JARHVA010007119.1, read as the reverse complement.
GTTCTAGTTGAATCTATTTCTAAGGTAAATATGGATCCAAGTGAACATCATGTTATTATCTAGTATGAATGATGAAAAATACATCAATTGTCTATGCCTAGTGATGATCTTCTGAATTGTAAGGTGTATTCTTCAAATGAAAAGGTATATCATGAATCTTTGTTGTCTCCATGTATTGTCAATCTAATTCTAAAAGAAAAGGAGAATGTTTTAGTGTTTGAGAATGTATCTTATCTTAATCCTAATAAGAAGAAGAATAAATAAAAGTATTAGATGACCAAGGAGGAGAAGGAATATGAGGAGTTATGTGCAACTCTTGGTTTCACACTATTCTGACATTGTGAAGTAGGGTTTCTCTACCTATGCTTCTTAGGAGAAATATTTTCTTATGGAGAAAAAATTTTTATTTCTCAAGATTATATTCACAATATAAATAGAGACTTGTGTTGATCTTATAATATCTTTTCTTAAGGGGGAACAACAAGTTCATGAGCTTGCTCCAAAGGTTTATGAAGGAGTTACTCTACAATATCAAAATGGGTGTTTCCAAAAGGTAAAATGAATTTAATACAATATACAGTATATTTTGGTTATTATAAAGGTTTATCCATTTCTTTTTAATTTTCTATAAGTTTTTTTATGGTGTAAGGTTATGTTGAATGCCAATTAAATATTTTTAAGTGCTCTTAGTTTTCTTAGTATTACCTTAAAGGTAAGTAGGCCTAAAAATGGGTCATATTAAGTCAATATTACTAAAGTTTTGGAGGATTAATTTTTGGTTTAGAAGTGTGTGATTATTTTATCTATGTGTGTAAGAATTTTTAGAGGTGTGCATTCATGAGAAGGAGGTTTATTAACCTTGTTTGTATTTAGTTTATAGGGTTTTGGGCTATGATAGAAAAGTCATCTTCCTTATGATTTGAGGTTTGAGGCTTATAAATTTATTGAATGAGCTAAATGGGTTGTTAAAACAAGATTCACAAAGATATTAAGTTTTATGGTTTTCAAGATATTCATGTTTTTGTCAAGATGGAGGCTTAATTAGACAGTAGGTTTGTGAAGGAATTATGTTGTAGAGGATGATTTAGGTAAAAAAAATTAGTGTGATTGATGGAAAATATGAGAGTTATCTATATATGAAGTTTCAATTTCTGAATGTGTGTCTACTAAAAGTTTTTGGCTTTACAAGTTTGAGGTAGGGCTACAAGGAGACTAAATAGGCCTAGTTTGAAAAAGAGTGTTTTTTTCTTAGTTTCTCCAAAAGAGTAAGATATGTTTGTTTCAAGGAGATTTCTCAAGTTCATTTAAATAATGTTTCATTTTTGGTGAGTGGCATGGATTTCTATTGGTAATCCTTATTGTACCTTGAGGTGGTTTGATAGAGAAGGATAGTTAGCATATGTGGTAGTTCTTCATGGTGTGTGGAGATCTGAAGATGCTCAAAAGGTGAAATTTCTCAGAGTTCTTAGGGGGAGTCCCTCTCAGATGTTTCTTGATGTGTTCCATTATATTTATATGGTTTTGTGTGTTCTTTCTTCATTATTTGTAGTGTGTGGTTGAAGAAGAGTATTGGCATGGAGTAAAAGGAAGTTGTCAATCAAGAAGAGGTAAGCTCAAGGTAAGGGGGAGTTTGTATCATACTATCTTATTTTTGGTATTTTTAGGTCCTTAGGATCAGATTTTTCACACTTTGTCACTATCTAAAGGGGGAGAAATTTTCTATTGTGAGAGTGCTTAAAAAAAGAGAAGGAAGATGAGTTATATATTGTTATATGATGGTTGTTGACATTAATAAAAAAGGGAGAAATTGTTGGATAATTTTAAATGATGTCATGGTGGTGTCTATGTGAGTGGATGAAGTAACTTGATAGTCTAAGTGATAATGACAAAGTGTGCAATGTGTTTTTCTTAATATGCTTGAAGAAGGCTTGGTTGATCTTCAAAGTTTACATGGTTAGATATGTCTAAGGAAGATTATGGTGATTTTAGGATGTGTAAGAGGTCCCTAAGTGTTTTTTATGATTTTAGTTCTTGTGTTCATAAATAGAATTCATCCAGTTGTCCATAGTTTTCATCTAGACACTTTGGGTCCAGCGGCAAAAAATCTAAGTAGTTTGATGATGTCACCATTACCATGTGTGAATGAGTCAAATGGTTTTGGTCATATGGTTTTGATAAAATTATTCCCTAGTTGAATTTTTCTTAATTTAAGATCATGCACTGAAGTGCATCAAAAATATATGCAAGTGTAAAGTTGGTCTCCTAGGTATTTTGACAAGAAAAGCTAAGTAGGTATTTTGATGATGGCATATCTCACATGTGTGGATGTTTCAATAGAAGATGATCATATGTATGATTTTAGTTTTGTGCCTAGTTGATTTATTTTAAATTTTTGGTCAATTTTTGAAGTTCAACAAAATATATACAAGTACAAAGTTGGTTTCATAAGTAGTTTACAATGTTTTCCAGATGTCACAAATTGTCATGCAGTCATGGATGAACCAGTAAGTTTTTGCATTTATTTTAGGTATTCAAAAGGTAAATATTGATCAAAGGATATCATGGAGATGTTTTATATAATTTTAATAATCTACCTTGAAAATTTTGGGTCTTGAAGTGTTATCCATCTTGAGATATAAATCTTCAAATTTTCACTCATAGATAGTGATGGGTCAAAGACCATCAAGTTTATTCACATAGAAGCATGAGATCAAAGGTTGAACACATAGGTGGAAAGTGTCCCAATATTTTTAGTCTGATAGAAGATCAATAGTGAGCTATGGTTTATGTTAATAAATATCAATGGTGCAAGCCAAGTGAAGAGTCAACATTGTATGAGGGGCTATCAACTGGCCCAAGTACATGGAATGATAGTAAAATTCTCAAAAGGTACATAATGGTGCAAAGTGTCATGATATCAAGAGTTATAATATAGATCTAATGGTGATTATTTATAGTTAAATACTTAGTTAATCCATACAAATTTATAGTACGTATTTAGTTAATATTGCAAAGGTGCATGAGATGAGGTCAACATGTTCAAGGTTTAATGATTGGCATTGGTAGACTATGTGTTAAAGGTTAATATTCATAAAAAAAATATATATATGGTCTATGTTATATCTGATTCATGAGGAATTGAGATGATATCATGATGTTTAAAGTTTAACTGTGACTTTTTGAATTCAAATATTTGAAAAAGGAAAGACCAGTGTCTAGTTTTTGAGCCATAACATTTGATCTATGAAAAATTTGACCATGTAGTAAAAAGAGAATTTCTAGAGGACTCCAGGATGCATCTATAAATATAAATTTGAATATATTTAAAGTTTCTATAGTCATAAATATTTAGGTTCAAAGTTGATTATGTGTTCACACATGGATTGTAAGTGACCCAAGAAGATTGTTCAAGCTTGTTTTGATATTGTTTTTATCTCTTGATAGATTAGATATTATGGAGTGTTTTAAACTCCATGAGGAAGATATGTGTGCATTGTGAAGGTTTGAATAATTGTATGGAGTATAAATAAAGGTTTAGAAGTTGACTATGTATTCATTCATGGTGATTGCGTGTAAATAATGTTATTTGAGAAAATTGTGCTTAAGCAGAAGGGTATTATGATGGATATGGAAACTTAAGGAGGGCCTATAGATCATGTATAATGGGTCATTTCTATTTGAAAATATTCCTATGTTATTTTTTTCTTAGATAAGTGTCAAATATTTGAATGGGTCTCTATAGAACCTAAAAGTGACTTAGGCCTTTTTTAAAGTGTATTGTGCTTAAATATGACCCATGTGACATGCCTTAAGGATTAAGGCATTTATTATGGCTAAAAAATAAATATTATAGAATTGATAATTAATTAATGCTTTATATATAGTAAAACCAAATGTGTTGGTTTCTAGGCTTTTAGAATACTTGAGTAAGAGACTCAAGATATATTTAAGAGAGGCTTGTGTGTGTGAATTATGGATCAAAGGAGGGGTAGAGTGTCATGTGGATGAGTTGAAGAGTAGAACAGATTGAGGACTATTTATATGACTTTTAGGTCATTATTATATTATCATAATAGTGCTCTTATTATTTGAGTATAAATAAAGGTTAAGAGTGATAATCAAAGGTCCATCATCAGGTGTTGAAGACATCAATTTAAAATTGGATGTGTTCATAGGTGTTATTGTGGTAGATCTAAATCTAAGGGGGTTTCATCCTCCTTTCAAGGTGAAACTTGCTAAAATTTTGGTTATTATTGTAGCTCATCTAGATAGGTGTTGTAACACCTTGTGGGATTGTAGTTTCTTGAATAGTTATAGCTAGTCTAAATTAGTTCTTGTTATTAAATGATAATATTCCAATTGTAGGTTCTATTGGGTTTTATACCCTAATAGGGTTTCACACACATGTCATCTGTTATATGATTGATATTACATTATCTCTCTTGCTCTTTGCTATGAATTATGTTTATGCATCACTAATGCTTATGGTAACTAGTTAAGTGTTTTTAAAAATTGAAATTGAAGTTGGATTATTTGGGCTCACTGATTTATGCCCCCATCTTAGTGATTGTACCTATAATAATCTTATAGAATTGGGGCACATAGAACCAAATTAAATCAATTCTAAAACACAATCTAATAAAATGATACAACTAGGAACTAACTCACTATATATCAATATAAATTCTAGCTCTCCCTTAAACAAGCTACCTCACTCAAAAATTTCAAATTCATCTATTCCAAGTACCTCTTCTTATTATTCATAAGACAAAATAAATATTTAAATGATGTTATCTATATAAAAACCATAAAACACAATTTTTAAACATGAAATGACTAAATCCCAATAAAATACACCTTACCAAAATCAATTTGAATGCACTTCCACTACACCCTTGAAGGATTTTCTTCAACACTATGCATCTTTATCTGATAAAATTCTAAGTAGATATGGTGAATGGGATACTATAATTGAACTATAACATATCCCATGTAAAATAAATTTATTATAACTTAATATAATTTCCATTCATCATAATAATCATATAATATAACTTTTATTTGAAATTAACATCCCTCATCCCCCACCTATGGGGTGAGAAGCCACTTTCTCAAGGTCTGAAGATAGCATTATTCAGTAGTGTGAATAAATAAATATCCACATTGATGAAACAATATATATTTATATTTCACTAATATTACATATCATATTAATGGTTTTGATTAAATATTTCTTCATGTGGATGATCTTCCATTGTTCATGTTGTCACTTAGAAGTGTACCCTTGCGATAATGTGTGCCTATTTTCACTATTGTTGATACAATGGAAACTATGCAAGGTGTGGGAAATTATTTTGGAGAGTATATATAGATTAAGGGTTGGTTCCCTTTTTCAAACTCACCTACATCTATCTAAACTCTCTAATTTTGTGTTTTCCTGACTAGGAAAAGAGTAGAAGGAACACTGCTCAAGCTGAAAATAAATATGAAAACTAGAAATTAGGGGTGATGTACCAATGTGAAGGTAAATTATGCATATAATTGAAATTTTTTTTAATATAAATAAATTTCACACATTCAAATAATATTCACACAATAGATCTTGCATTAGTATTTCATACACAAGTCTTGACAAACACTCACACTAGCTTCGAAGGAATGAACACAGGTTGAATTCACTTCTAGATTAGATAGAATTCAAACTTAGACACTTTATATGAGCTAAAAAAATTATAATATAATTAATAAATATAAATATTTCATACTTAAACTTATGAAAACCCATCATTCACTAAGTTACATCAATGAATATTAAGCACACACTTCATGAAGAATTTGAAAATGGAGGAAAAATTAGCTCTTTATTGCTTCAAAAGTGATGTAGTAAATATTTTGGAAGATTTTATGTGATAAAAAAGAATAATCACCCAATAATAATTCAAAAATTAATTTCAAAATATAAAATAATAATAGAGAGAGAAGACAATGCATCTGCAAAAATAGAGATGAGTTGACATGCTAGTCATAATTCACTCTTCATCACTGAAACTTCAACTCAAACTTGAAATCCACCTTTAATACCATAAAATTACAACATATATATTACATTATAAACTATATTTTCCTTGTAATATGTCATGGAATTTATACATATATAAGTTTCAATGTTGTTTAAAATTTGAACGTCCCTTGAATGCTTTGAAAGTCTTCAATCTTGAAGAGATCTTGATCTTTACTTCAGTCAAATCCTTATGAAAAGTTTGAACTCATTTTTATTATGAATTAGATATTTTAACATTTCATGAATATTTAAGTTTGACTTAATTTACCTTTCTTTCATCTTGTAGTTCGACTTGACATGTCTTGACATGCAACTTGGAGTTTGACTTTAGTTACCTTGTTTGTAACTTGCAAGCATATTTAACTTCTTGACTTTATAAATTTATCCCAAAGGGTAGAATAGTAGGAGATGTATTGAAATTTTATTATTTAAGGATTATATTTCATTAAAATATGGCCTCACAATACTTCAACTCAACTTATTCACTCTTGCATGTTTCAAACTCTACCTTTCTAAGACTAATTGAAGACTCTTCTTGTTTACCTTTACTTTAATAAGCTTAGCCCAAGTGGATAAAAAATTTATATATAGATAATAAAATTTATGTTTTATTATTAATTAAATACCTTTTTTAATATTTTACTTTATTATACTAATAACAACTCTCCATATTCCTTCTTCTTAGATATGCCTATTGTGTGAAACTTGAAAAGATTCTTAAATGCACTATGAGAACCTATAACTTGATAATTTTGAATTATTAAATATTTTAAGGAGTATAAATATAATTTTAACATAATCACCATGGTTTATCATACCTTAAAAAAACATTTAAGCTCCAACATGTACAACTTAAAAAAATGCTCCTTTGTGCTCTATTGTGATCTCAAGGTCTCAAAAAACCTTAATTTGGAATGGGGGTATAAAATGAGTTATATAACTAAAAAAAAACTCATAATATTATAATTTTATATTTATAAATGTGTAATACCTATAAATTTTTTAAAATATCAAAAAATCTTCACCAAACTCCCAAACATATATTCACAAAAATGTGCCTACTTGCTACCCACAAGGTGACTTGGATATATTTTTCAATGAGATGAGACTATTTTGATTTTTTTTTAATTTAATGATAATTTATTCATAAATTTACATAAATTAAAATAACTCTTAAAATAATTCCATTTGAAGGACCTAAAACACTCATTTTTAACTCCATTGTGAGGAAAAGAGGTGAAAACCACTAATTTTCTTCATGATCAAACCTATGTTTCACCCTTTTATATATATTAAAATATATTAATTAAATTAAACCAATTTTAAATCTTAAATTACATAAAAAAATATTTTAATGTCAAATTTCAATAGTTTTTATTCAATAAAACCTAAAATATACACTTTTTGGTGTTTCCTAACTTGTACAATTTCATTTTTGAATGCCTATAGGTCTAAGTTTTGTTATTTTATTAAGTTTTATGAGGCCTAAATACATAATTGTTTTTTTAATTATTACCTTTAATAACCCATTTTATAATTCTAACCATTTTATATGCTCAAACAATCTTTTAAACCTCTTAAAAAGTGTCTTTTTCTAATTGTCTCTCTTGCTTGCTTGAAACCCTGATACGTGTACCTTTGCCTTTATCCATTATTTACCTTGAAATTTTGATTTAAAAATATTTATTATGGTAATTTATTCTCCATAATATATTATACGACTTTTTTTTTTGGAAAAAATAAATTAAAAATGTAAACATACTGTCTAAAACTGATCCATTGGGTTTTAAGAAGGGTTTTAGAGTACCTTTCCTTCTTAACGATTGTTCATAAATTTAATCCCATATAAATTAAAAATAGTGAATTTAATATTTATATAATATTTACCCATAAATACCCCTAATATAATTTTAACCAACTCTTCTTCTCCTTTATGAAAAAAACATTCTAAAATTACCTTAACTAGCTTACAACCAGCTAGTTAGAGGAATAGAAGAATCCTCTGTCAAAATATGTACTTTTGAGTTTTAATTGAGCATGGTTTTGGACTGATGAAGTTTTTATGATGTTTTAAGGATAATTTTTAATCTTCACTACATTAATTGAGTCTTCTTGATAACCTACACATAGGCAACTTTGACCAATGGTGGCAAAATTATCAACATTCTTGGTGACTTTACTGGGATGTTTACTTTCTAAACACTCAAGACCAATAGATATATCCATTGGGTTATGGAGTTATGAAAAATTCACCAAATATGAAACTAAAAATTACCTCATCCAACTATTAAACTTGTGTATAATCACTTATTGAATTAAAATTTTGAATAACTACCAACTTAAAAATGTGTCAGATAACACTTAGAATAATTGAAAACTAAAACAACTAGAAATTTAATGTGTATAACAACACTTGGAGTAAATTCAAATATAAACACTACTACATAAAATGCTCAAAATACACAAAACCTCTTAGGTACTCTCTATATAGTTGTCAAATATGAGGAACAAGTTGTTGTTTGAGTACCATTCTAGTTGGATCAACTATTTTCCTTCTTGTCAAACTATTTGGTTTGTCTCCAAATGAATCAATTGAAGCAAACATATCTCTAGTATAAACAAAATCATCATGTGGTTCAATACCCACCTCATGTTTCTATTTCAGACTAATAAATATTTCTAATGTAACCTCATTCTGATCCATAGGAACAACTGTAACTTCAATCTTTAATGGATCACTAAAACATTACTCTTGGCCTTTTATGACATATTTAGATAAGTCATCTTGATTATCAATTTATGAAAATTGTTCAAGATCTTCAAGGATCTATTTTTTTCACTCTTCATGAAAACCTTATTCTTGAGGATCACTAGGAATTATTAAATCTTCTTTTGTATCTTTACTTAGCTCATATTTAGGACTCTTACCTTGTGAAACCACTGCTACAATCTCACTAGCTTCTACCATATATTCTAGAACATCTTAATGACAGGCTTCTTGAGTCTCATTTTTAGCTGTAATTTGATTTTGCTCCTTAATGTATATAACATGATCTTATTATATTCTAAACTAAATATAATTTGAGTAACATAAATATTGATCATACTCTTTTGACAAATTATCCTCTTCACCTTCATGTTCTTAGTTTGCCTTCCATAGAATAGGTTCTCTTTCAAAAAGTGATATGGTTAGAGGTCAAGAAGTTCCATTTGGTGGCATCGGAATATAGATTATTATTTTTTACTCTTGAATGGGTTTTGGGATTGAAGTGGCATTAAGAAGGCTTTGAGATTTGTAAGTAATAGTTTCATTCAATATTTATTTGAAATAGAGGAAATAAACTTATGTTAGGGATTCATGCTTCATACTTCTCTTTCCACTCAAAATTCAACCTCTCACATTCTGATATGCATTGATTTTCATGGAAAACTTAAATTTAAGAGATGTTTGGAGGGATAAATAAACTTGGAAACTCTCTTGGTTTGGCTTCTACAAATTTATCCATATTTTAATTTTGGATAGGCATGGGAAAATAATCTTTCTTAAGAGCAGGCATGCCATAATTAGGGGTCTTTATACAAGAAGGTTTCCAAGATGGAATGGTCTTAGGATCTTTAGGAAGAGTGAGTAAATTTTTCATAGGAATAAAATATTTCCTAGGATTAGGATTCCTAAAACTTGGAATATTGAAGCAATTATATTCTCTTGAAGGTTCAATGGCTTCTAGTTCTTCTTTTTTCCGACATGGGATTTCGGACTCAATTATTTATATTCTCATGAGAAGATATTGTATTGGTTTTCATGTAGCTTCATTATGTCTCTTAAATGATTCAATATCTTATCAATGTATGTAGGTCTGATATGTAAGCTCTTCTCAGTACATATTGTATTCTTCTTCCCTATCAATCTCCATGCATTGTCTCTCAAAGTCAAGTTTGATTTCTTGTATACTTTTTTCAAGTTGATTTGAAAGAACATGATTTTGTCAAGGTTGTTTAGAAAAATTATTAAGGGTAGGAGGGTGGTAAATATAATTATAATATGGATATATTTATAGTCCATGGATATTTGAGTTGAATCCATAAATATTCTTATCTTGATATGAAGGATATGAAGGTAAAAACATTGCATTTTCACAAAATGGAGAACTGAAATACATACCAACTAATGCTCTTTAGGAACTTGGACTAATAAAACTAGGTGTATATAAATTATAATAACCAAATATTGAGTAAATTATAAATATATTTTATGAAAAGTGTTAAAACTAGGACCAATATTTAGCAATCTTATGTGATATTTTCTCAACAAGTGTGCCAAAAACTATTATCACTCAAAAGTGCATCCTTGCAAGAACATGTGTTTATTCTCACTCCTATTGATAAAATATAAAATATCTAAGATTTGGAACCTTATGTTGGAGATAATATATATATGAAGGGATAGTTACCTTTTTTACACTCACCTACTTCTCTCTAAAATATCTAATTTTTTTGCTTTCTGGACTAGGAAAAAGGTAGGAGGAGCAATGCTCAAACTAAAAATAAATATGAAAACTAGAAATTTGGGGTGAAGCACCAATGTGAATGTTAATTATGCCTATACTTGACACACTTTATAATATAAATAACTTTAAAACATTCACTCAGTTTTCATATAATGTCTCTCGCATCAGTATTTCATACATAGGTATTGATAAACACTCACACTACCTTAGAAGGATTGAAAACATGTTGAATTCACTTACATATTAGGTACAATTTACACTTATACAATTTATATGACTTGAAATAATTATAATTTATTCAATAATTTAAAAAAAAATTATACATAAACATATGAAAAATAATCAGTCACTAAGTTACATCAATGAATATTAAACACATACTTCATGAACAACTTAAAAATGGAGGAAAAATCAACTCTTTATTGATTTAGAGGTGATGTAGTATATATTTTGGTAGAGTTTCTATAAGACAAAATAATAATGCACCCATAATCATTAAAAAATAATTTACATATAGAAATGAAGAATAGAGAGAGAAGATAAGGCATATCGAAAACTAGAGATGAGTACACATGCTGGTCATAGTTCACTCTTCATCAACAAAAACTTTAACTCAAACTTTAATTCAACCTTTAATTCCAACAAATTAAAATCTATAATATTTTATTATAAACTTTATTTTCCTTGGAATATGTCTTGTAAATGAGATAGAGATATGTTTGAATGTTATTGAAAAGTCAAAGGTCCCTTGCATGCTTTGAAAGTCTTCAATCTTAAAGAGATATTGATCTTCACTTTAGTTAACTCCTTGTGAATAGTTTGAACTCCTTTTAATTTTCAATTAATTTTTTTTTATATTGCATTCATATTTAATTTTTTCTTTAATTACCTTAATTTATTTCATATTTGTTACATATATGCAAGTTTTCTTTACATTTTCAAAATGACTAGAGTCTTTAAAATCCTATGTTTTTTAGTCTTCATGTATTTTTTCACTTTGTAACTTTTGATCTTCATGATTTTTGGTTTTCATGGATTTGGGTCTTTGTGACTTTTGTTTGTCAAAACTTTTGCATGTCATGCATTTTGGTATTTCATAACTTCTATACTTCACAACTTTCATACTATTAAGCATAGGATATACTGAGAGGGGGGGGGTGAATCAGTATATCACATATATTATAAAAATTTCCCTTAACCAAATTCCACTTAATCAAACATTCAAGATATGAAATAAAGCTCAAACAATAAACATCACACAAGATAGAGAGAGACACCAGATATAACATGGAAATCCAATGTGGGAAAAACCACATAGAACAATCTCAAGTATATGAATGAGGACCAACCCAAACAATATTCACAAGCACCAAATTGTAGGACCACCAACCCCTTTGCTAAGCACCAACCCAAAAACTATTTGTGAGCACCAAACCATAGGAGCACCAACCCTTTGCTGAGCACCAACCCAAAAACTATTCATGAGCACCAACTCATAGGAGAACCAACCCCTTTGCCAAGAACCAACCCAACAACAATTCGTGAGCACCAACCCCTTTGTCGAGAACCAGCCTAGCAACTATTCATGAGCACCAACCCACATGAGCACCAACCCCTTTACCGAGCACTAACCCAACAACTATTCATGAGTACTAACCCACAAAGCACCAACCCCTTTATGTCTACCACACAACTATCTCTCAATGTTGCTATCTTAACAAATGATAGTTCATTACAACATCTCTTTCCTTTCTCTCACCTTTGCTCTTCTAAGCTAGATATAAAAAATACAAATCATATTCATCCCTCACAAATGCTCTTTTAAGCTAGATATTACAATATCAAATCTACCTCTTTCACACATATTATAAATGACTTCTCAAGCCTTTATTTATAGCTTTCGAAATGACCTATGGCCTTCCCCCTTTGTGACCCTTCAATCCTTATGGAAAATGGCACCAAACTTGTATGACCCTTCATATCCTTGCCTTTGAAAAGTCATGTGGGACCCTTCATGAGCAAAAATGTCCTTCCCTCTTTTCTCCTTATCTTGGTGACTTTTTATATTCCTCAAAGTGTCCCTTCATGAGAAATTGTGCCCTTCCTCTTTTGTCTTCACATAGTGACTCTTGGAATTCCCCAAGATGACTCTTCATGGAAAAATGCATCCCATCCTTCTTTTGTCTTTACCCCATGGCTCTTTGACTTCTCCATGGTCCCTTCTTTTGTCTCATATGCAACCAAAAATATATTCATTAATATTAATTCACATTATCCAAGATATATCTATTACAAATATCAATAAATGCAATGGGGTCTTTACCACCAATAATGATAGACCTTTGACATCAATGACAATATTTCCTCTCCCCCTTTATCATTGATGGCAACCTCAATCCTGAAACTACCACATCCTGTCACCTACACATACTCTCATCTGAAAATATACAGTAACTCCCCCTTACTATAGCAACCTATACCCATTCTTTATACCTATTTCTACACCTGTACCTATACCTGTTATTCTCCCCCTTTGAAATTAATGGCATAGGGCCTACCTGGAGCTAACACTTAGCTCCCCCTCAATTGATGTTGAACATCAATGGTAGGAAGTAATATAAATTACTACCAACTTCTCTTGTAGATATTTGAATGTATCCTTTGATCATGCCTTCAGAAGATATCTGACAATACATACACAATGTTCCCTGTCCTTTGAGCATCTACAATCAACTCATTTAAATATTTTCTTCTAATCCCACAACCTTTAGCATGAAACTTTAATGTGTATCATTGATCACATATTTAACTGACACTCAATAGATTATGCTTAAGACATTTTACATACAAAAAAAATTTAGTCTTAGTTTTACCATAATCCAAACTCAAAGTACCTTTTTCGGCTATCCTAGCAGTGGTTTTATCTCCAAATCTCACTATGCCACCATTGATCTTCATTAGATTTATGAACTTACTTTTATCTCATGTCATATGCCTCAAACATCCACTATCAATTAACCATGGCTAATCTTTATTTCTTACATGCAGAGCTGTCTGAACCATCAAAGAATCTTCAAGTTGTTTCTTCTGCCATGAACATGTCTAAACCTTCTTCTTGATGAATGGAGCTTTGAAACTCTAATCCTTCTTAACTGACTCAAACATGCTTCTACAATACTAAGCTATGTGTCTAAAGTTATTACACTTATAGCATACTATGGTCTCTTCATCAAAGCTTGATAGAGGAGCAAAAGAGTTGTGGCTTCTGATTGACTCTACTTGATTTTCCATCTCCTTATTTATGAAATTGTTAGCACTTTTTCTACATTCTAATTTTTTGTGACCATATCCATTACAATAAAAATAATATCCATAAAAATAAGACCTGTTTATATATCTCTGACCTGATTGCCTTTTGTAGCTTTGTTCCTTCCAGCCTTCTCTGTTTGAAATGTCCTCTGTATTCTTCACTTCTCCCCTTTTTGTTTCCTCTTTTGTAAGAGCTTCATCATAGCTCTTTTTCTTTTCAAATCTGATCCCTATCTTATCTGAATTTACTTTTTGACTTTACAATATCTTATTCAATATGTTAGTGCTATCCTCAAATTTTGAGTCACTAACTACTTTATCATTGACTGATTTCTTAATATCTTCTTTTAAAGAGGCAATTTCAATAACATACCTTTCACATTCTTTTCTTGCTATTTCCAACTATGTTGTTAGATATTCTTCATTCTTCTTGGCTTCTTCAAAGTGTGCTTGTAGATTTTCAATCATTTCTTTTGACTCTTATTCATTTTTCTCGATTTGGCGCTTTAATCTTTGATTCTTCTTCTCAACAGCTTTTAACTCATCTAGGCCACAAATGAGTTCTCCTTCTATATTCACTTCAGATTCCTCCTCTTCTTCTTCTTGATCATCTTCATGTATGGCCATGAATATAATCTTTGCTTCTTCTGAATCACTGACTCCACTATCTTCGACTGAGCTAGGATCCTTAGAATACAGGGTCTTCTTCTCGAATCCCTTCTTGGATTTTCCTTTGAAATTATTCTTGTATGTAGGCTTTTATTATTCATCATCATTACCATTATTTGGGCATCTAGCTAAAAAATTTCCAATATTTCCACAATTAAAACATTTAAAAGGTAATTTTCCTTGATATTTACCTGTTTCCCTTTTTGGCTTGCAAATGAAAAGTGACCCATTGTCATCTTCATCATCACTGAAACTATCACTTGGTTCTTGAATCTTAGCTTTCTCTTTCTTTGATGTCTTGAAGGCTGCTTCTCTCTTTGAGGGTTTATCGTGTTCTGTCTATATCTCATATGTCGTGAGAATACCATGAAGCTCATCCATCATTAGCTTGGCTAAATTCTTCATCTCCTTGATTTCCAAAACCTTTGCATCATATCTCATTGGTAGATATCTCAAAACCTTTTGTACCACCATTGACTCTTCCAACATTTCTCCAATACCTTGAATCTGATTTATGATTTGATCAACTCGCAAAAGATAACTTGACATATCTTCTTCTTCTTCTTCCATCTTGAAACTTTCAAACTATCTTCTAAAAGTCTGAAGCTTAGCTTGCCAAACCTTTCCATCACCTTTGTAAATATTCTCAAGTTTTATCCAAGTTTCATGAGAAAAATTACATTGCATAACTTTAACAAATTTAGATTCACATAAACCACATAAAATATCATTTAAAGCTTTAGCATTACATTCACTTGCCTTCTTTTCTACTGGAGTAATTGTAGATGTCTGTGGCTCTTCATATTCCTCCACCACTACTTTCCATATGTCAAATCCAAGGGCCATAAAATAAGTCCTCATTCTTATGCTCTAAAAATCATAATTCATCCCATCAAACAAAGGTGTCTTATTTGTATAAAATCCTTCTTGTGACCTAACCATCATGCTTTCCTGATCTACCTTCAAGCTATAAAACTTTTCAAAAAGGAACCTGCTCTGATACTAATTGTTAAGCACAAGATATACTGAGAGGGGGGTGAATCAGTATATCATATATCTTATAAAACTTTCCCTTAACCAAATTCCACTTAATCAAACATTTAAGATATGCAATAAAACTCAAACAATAAACACCACACAAGATAGAGAGACACACCAGATATAACATGGAAACCCAATATGGGAAAAACCATAGAGAAAAATCTCAAGTATATGAATGAGCACCAACCCAAATAATATTCACAAGCACAAACTTGTAGGAGCACTAACCCCTTTGCTGAGCACTAACCTAGTAACTATTCATGAGCACCAACCCAGAGGAGCACCAACCCCTTTGCTGAGCACCAACCTAGCAACTATTCATGAGCACCAACCCATAGGAGCACCAACCCTTTTGCCAAGCACCAACCCAGCAATAATTTATGATCACAAACCCATAAGAGCACCAACCCCTTTGTTGAGCACCAACCCAACAACTATTCGTGAGCACCAACCCACAGGAGCACCAACCCCTTTGTGTATACCACAAAACTATCTCTCAATGTTGCTATCTCAACAAATGATAGTTCATTACAACATCTCTTTCCTCTCTCTCACCTTTGCTCTTCTAAGCTAGATATAACAAATATAAATCATATTCATCCCTCACAAATGCTCTTCTAAGCTAGATATTACAATATCAAATCTATCTCTTTCACACATATTACAAATGGCTTCTCAAGCCTTTATTTATAGCTTTCCAAATGACCTTTGGCCTTCCCCCTTTGTGACCCTTCAATCCTCATGGAAAATGGCACAAAAATTGTATGAACCTTCATATCCTTTCCTTTTAAAAGTCATGTGGTGACTCTTCATGAGCAAAAACGTCCTTCCCTCTTTTGTCCTTATCGTGGTGACTTTTCGTATTCCTCAAAGTGTCCCTTCATGAGAAATTGCACCCTTCCTCTTTTTTCTTCACTTGGTGACTCTTGGAATTCCCCAAGATGACTCTTCAAGGGAAAATGCATCCCATCCTTCTTTTGTCTTTACCCCGTGGCTCTTTGACTTCGCCATGGGCCCTTCTTTTGTCTCATATGCAACCAAAAATATATTTGTTAATATTAAATAAATATTAGCTCACATTAGCCAAGATATATCTATTACAAACATTAATAAATTCAATGGGGCCTTTATCACCAATAATGTTAGACCTTTGACATAAATGACAATATTTCCAATACATACTTCATAACTTTTGGTTTCTTGATACTTTTGGTTTTCACTAATTTTTGTCATTGTGTGTTCTAGTCATCACTGATTTTGGACTTCTAATATTTTGATTTTCACATGTTTTGTCTTCGCATGTTCATGAAAAATGGAAAAGTAATATTTCAATAAAATTTATGATATATAAAAGTCATGAGTCTTTATGTTTCATGCATCTATGGTGTTGCATGATTTGGATGAATGAATTTGATAAAATTTATGACACCTAATTTTTGATATCATGCTTTGTGGTATAGCTATGTCAACACCAAACTAATGACTAAGAGACACTTGTTTAAGGATGATAGTATGGCATCTTCTAAACACATGAAAATTCTGTGGCATACCCTCCAAAGTAAGTTACCAAATTGAAATTAAATGAGTAAAACAAGCCTAAGTTATTTTACATTAATGGTGCATGAACTAAAATTAAAGTAAACATAATTGAATTTATATAATAAAATTCTCAATATACATCTCCCTTATCATCAAAAAGACTATGTGAATTTGCATTCTATGAAGAGATATAATCCCTAATTTTTTTATGTTTGCCTATGAATTGATTCCATCAAGATAACAATTGAACTATCACATAAATTACATAATAAATCTATAATTAATGAATGGATTCATCATATAGGGCATACATAAGATATCTATCACCATCCAAGGTCTCCATTAAATATTTAAATGAGTTTACCAGTATAATGTTTCAATCAACTGAGTTTGATGGTAATTATATGAATTACATATATCTATGGGAAATTTTGGATAATGTTGATTCCCATTCATGTGAATAAAACTTAAAAATTAAAGAAAATTAACTAGTAGAAAATTTGATACTCCTAAATAATCAAAAATTACATTTTATAACTACAAAGCCTAAAGTAATTCCTTGCATCGACCTAATTCATGACTTATTTTATATAGGAAAGGTATCTAATGGATTTAAACATCATGAAAATAAGATAACAATCAAGGTCTAAATCTTACGAGATTATTTTTAGACATATCTATGGCTTCCACTCATAGATGCCACATATAATGGGATGAAGACCAAATTGTGGAAGAAAATCAACATAGTTGAGGATGCATTTATAAGATGGATAATCCAAGGAGAAAATCCAAGATTAAAAGCTACCTATCCAATCCCAATAATTAAATTCAAAATGGAAATTTGCATTGGGATAACATTACTAAATAGGTTATATGTATGTGCAAACATCCATTCTCTTTGATTGAAATGGATGTCATTATTAGACTTTTTTCTAACATCAGATTTGACCTTTTCCTTCAATGAGATCAATAGTATCAAAATCTGGGAGCAAATGCTTAAAAAGGACAAGATTATAGTTGGGGGTCACTTATTCATGATGTCTTACTTACTAGATGTCATCATGGCTACAATATATGTGCATAATGGATCACTATTAAGCCTAGCCCCAAATTGTATAAATAATAGGATATATGAATTTTATTCATTCTTTCATATTTACTATTCTATCCAAAATATTATTTGAATTGTTGAGAACATATATCCCAAAGTCTAGAGGGCCATTTATGAGTAACCATTGGCTTGAGTCATAGATCTTATCAAGAATACACTATGGCTAAGGTGAGACTATTATATTTATCCATATTATACTATTATAATGATTAAAGGAACCAATGTGGGACACTTGTTCTTTCCCAAATATTTTTTTGATAATCTTATGGAATAAGAAATGGCATATCATCTCTAGTGGAGCATTGATGTAGATATGCATAAGAAACACAAAGGCCTTTTCCATGGATATTCTTTGATCCTAGGCTAGATGAACTACACTAATAATAATTTTGGTTTTGTTTGAGGTTTAATTCAAATCTATTCATTATTATCTTTGCTACATTGGACTTGGGATCCAAGAGGTAAAATTTAGAAGCATGTCATTAGCCTAGGCATCCCGTACAAGAGAGTGCCCTATGAACATGAATTCATCCTACTTAATTCTAAGGATGATGCTAACGTTTTGAATAGGATGTGGATAGTTAGGTATATAGAGGAATTCTTGAGGGAAATACAAAATCATCCATCACTCACAATTTTGGAGGCTCAAACTCAACTTCTACCTTTATGTGGATGGGCTTTGATAGAATATTGGTCCTCACATCCCTCTCAATCAATTTAAATATAAGGGGACCCCTCATAAATTTCATCCCAAGATGCCATGGTAATTATGAAAAAATAAGAGGATGTGGAGGATGCCCCTACTACAACAAGTTCCCTTAGAGCAATAGGGGAACCAATTAGTATTAATTCTTATGATTCTTCATACTTTAGTTCTCATACTAGAATTATACTATCAATAACCTCAGATTTATATGTCTCATGTAATACTTCTCCTTAATCCAATACTTTATTTGATAAGATAAAAATTAAGGTCTACAGGGTCAGAGAGCTCCCAAGAACACTCCTCAAAAAGTTACCACTCCTATTAGTTTAACTGTCAAGGCAGTGTCATAAGAAAGGCCTATGAAAGAAGGAGAAACACCAAAATAATATGAGGAAGAAGAGATTTAAAAGGAAAATTAAAAGGTCATGATACTCCAAATACTAATATTTAAGGCACTAATAGAAATGGAAAAATTAGGTGTCCCTATTCCTAGTGTTACTTCTATTTTACCTTCTAGAGTGCATGTTGCCCCTTATTTTGATTATTTTCAATATTATTTAGATAGTAATACAACCTTGTACCCCTAAACTATTAAAATAACTACTAAAAGTCCTTTTTTTTCCTTTCAAAATTTTGACAAGAGCTACTAGGGCTAAGAATGTCCATTCTAATAAAACTAAAATATTTCCCATTTTTTATCATGGTGCACAACCAATGGTATAATCCAACTAGTTAGGTTTTTATTTTCCACAATCTAACATAGTTGACCCAAATACTATTGTGACATCTAAAAAATGTGAAAAAAGGACAAACATACACTGTACATCCTATTCCCCAAACTAATAACTTGGATTGGAAAAGTATTATCTTCCCATGTCTACCATACCCACTACAGGTAATAACTTTAATGCTCTCTTCGAGAGGATATTATGTCAAGGGAACTAGCTAGGACACTCTTCCAACTAATATAGGGGAGATGATAGTTCCAAAATAGAAAAATATACTTGAGTGCATAGGATGCTCAAAGCCCAAAGCTAGTGATTTCAAATCTTCCCAAAGTCATCTCCATTTTTGATAAATATATAGGGATGGTTCAAAGGGTATGTAATAAAAAGATATAATATGAATCTTGTAAATAACTAATATTTGAGGAGAGATAATATGTATTTTCCTTATCCAAAATAAAGAATTGAATAATTAGGGAATCCCCATAAAATAAATATTTTTAGATTATTTGGAAACACACATAGAGGCCTTGATGAAAATCTATAGATGCACCAATGATGCTAGGCAAGAGATGAAAAAAGATCTAAATTAGGTGGTAAAGCAACAAAAATATGCATATCCCTAGATAAATATAGGATAATGTGTATAATTTAGCCCTTATGATATATAATATTATTAACATTATTAGTAAAATAAAGATTAAAATGTCTCCCACATTTGGATGATTTTTAAATTATTTAATTTTTATATGGAAGAATAAAATAAATTGAACTTTATAACTTTCACTAAAAATAAGGTCTTTGGCCATTTAGATATGATGAGTCCTCTTAAGGTAACTAATTCCCTCAATTTTGTAGCTATCAAAACATAAGAGGCTCAAAAATGGATAGCTAGTGCATAGGCCTTAATTTTGAAATTAACCAATTGTGAGAAACAAGTTGTGCAATTTTTTCATGAGTTAAAGTTGTCTAAATCTTGGGACACTTCATGGAAATTGATTGATAGAGTTAATTTTGATAATTTACTCTATATAGATGTTAAAATTTAAGAAAAAAAAGTGTTTACAGATGCACAATAGAGGATATATAGCAAGATATTGGTTTTTTTAGGAAGAAGGTGATGGAGATTCAAATCATTAAAGTGGATCTCATAACATCAAAGACGAAGCATGGCTGCCTACTCACCAAAGTCTCTAGGGTTCAAAAATACCACTTCTCAACCTCAACATAATAAAAGCTTGATATGATAGAACATATAAGTGTCTATTTGGACTTAAAAGTGAAGAAATAATTTACAATAGGAACTTATCATTCAATTTCACCTACCAGTCCTACTCCATCGACCACTTCAAGTGCTACTCCCTCAACCATCCAAGCTCCAACATCAATTAAATCTTAGTGCCCTAAGATAATATAATATGTATTTAGTTACATGATAATTAATGAATGTAATTTAAGTTTGCTTCTATTTATACTATACTCATGATGCATGTAATTATTAAAATTGGAATCTTGTAACATACACACATTTCATGATTTTGTAGTATGCATCTTGTTTTAAAAAATATAATTTTGTCCATTTCAAATTGTACATATAGATTCTGTATTGAATAAAATTATTTTTTTAGTTAGTAACATGTAATTCCTAATTTGTATGAATTTAGAGGATGAGGTTACCCTTTACCCAAATATATATATACTTGTAATTATCCCATTTTAAAGAGATCTAAATTTTTAATCAATACAGGAATAAATATTTGGAGTCATGCAATTGTGTTAATGAGTTTCTTATCCAAATATTTTTAATTAAATACTATTACTTACCTATTTTTTATTCAATAATTTTAGTTATGAAAATGCTACTTATAATTATTTATTATTATTATTAATATATGTTAATGTAATATGTGCAACAACTATTTGAATATTGGATAATATCATTAATTATAAGAAACAAGGTCAACTAATTAATTTTTATAAGTGTTTAAAAGTATCTTTCATGACATATCCTTATAAAGTGATCAATAACTACTTTAGATACCTCTTTAACCTGAGTCATAATCCTTTATTATAAGGGCATGTAATAGTTTCTCTAAATAAGACAAACCTTTGGTTGAGATCTTTGAGTTTGTTGTATCCTTTTAGTTCAAATTTACTCACTATGTTTATAGGCATAAAAAAAATAGCTTCTATATGGAAGAATTAGTTTTAAATAAACATTTACATGCAAAAGATAACCTAGAATTAATCCTTCTTTTGACCACATAACTTTCTTTTCTACTCTACTTTCCATCTTTTTGAGTTTCTTTTGAGATCTACCCACTGTAGCTTAGATTTCCACCCATCCAATTGAAATGTAATTTTAGTTTATTTTATGTTTCACTCACCCATTATCACTTGGTTAACAACCTATATGCTCAGCTAACTATTTCACCACCTATTTGTTTCAACCCATACACTCAAAGCATGCCCCAAATTGTATTTTACCTCCATAAAGATCCTAAAACATTAGAGGCCACCTTGTTCATAGATTTGGTGTGCATAAAAAATACATGAAATTTTTTCTATGGTTCTAGGAGTGTTTCAAACTCCATGTGTCCTTCATTAAAAGAGGTTATCCCCTACATTTGAGTTTCACAAGAGACACCTAGAATAATAACAAAGTCGAGGGCCCAATCTAATTTTTTGGTTTCACCCTTATTAACTCATTGAGGTCCTATATATTTATCAAGTATTCCAATAATACCCTGAGATAGAACACCTTTTTGATTAAGAAGTGCTCAACCTAGTAATCAACCTATGGATCACCTTTGGTTAACTATGTCTATTATTTATGTTATAGGGGATGTACATAGTTTTATAAAGAACCCTTATAAGTACCTACCTTAATTATCCCCTTTAGGAGAAAGAACAACTGAATAACATATCAATTATTTCAAGGCTACCTTAATATTAATGAATGTTAAGATGAATATGTTTCATGAAGACTTTTCCCATTCAAACTATAAGATGATTCTTACAATTGGTTTACCAACTTTCTAGAGAATTCATTATCTTCATATAAATCATTTAAAATAACATTTCTTTCTCGAATTATATAGGTTATTATACTAGGTCTTATATATCTACATTTCACTAGTATGAAGAGAGATCCTAGTGAGCCAATCCATGCTTTCAACATGAGGTTCTAAAAGATGTACACTTGGGTGAATGTTACATATAAGCCAACAAAGGATTTATCTCTAGAAATGTACAAGAACACATTATATATTATTAATATAGTATTTATATAAATAATTAATACAAACAATACTCTATCTTTAGCTTATAAATAAGCAATCAACATTGGTAGGAAATTCAATCTCCTGACACCAAGAGTTCCTAGCATTAATATTGGTTCCCAACTTTAAATATGATGCCTCATGTGAATCAATATGTTCATGAATACAATAAAAATTAGATTTATGTTATATTCATACTAAAATATAATTTATATAAGTTGAGCATGAATTGTGACACCCAAACCATAAGTCTCTCATACTCACTTACATAACCCACTTAGGCATGTTTTCACTATTTCCAAATCATCCAAAGCCTTCTAGATTCAACCCCTATTATCCCAAACTCCTATACCAAGCATAGATATATCCCCTTGGGTCCCTTTACCCTAGAAAATAGTGCCATAAGTTGGACCAAAGCATTGGGACCCAATGTGTCCACTTTCCAATGTTGTTGTCTAAGTCCATAATAGCCTCAAATAGTCAGATTTTCTTGAATCTTTATCTTTTCTCTTGTCAGCCTAATGCAATTTCATATAACATAAGATCACTAGTTTTCCTATAAAATCCCATTCAAAGGTAATTTATTAGGGTTTAAAATCATTCAAAGGGTACGAGCTATAAATATACTAAAGCAGACTCAAGTAAATCTTTCTATTCTTTGTATACAACCAACCACTATTATTTCTAGCCTATCCATACTCTCACACCAGTCACGAGTCATCTCAATCTTGCCTAAATTTGTCATACACTTTCATTACATACACAATATTATAGAATATACATTCAAATTGAGAGAACTACATTGGCCTTGATCCCTCTTTAGAGTATGGGTATGTAAGTAGCATGCCCACACATGGGGTGTGATCACATGTTCAGTACATATTACATACTAACCCCTTTTCTATAGTTAGATTTGAGATCACCTATAAAGCATGAAGAGGAGCTAGGACCCTTGAATACAAAATCAATTGCACACATAACTTCATGAACAACTAGGAATCAATATTTCAGGCACAGTCTCCTAAAATAGATGAATAGAACCTAGAAAGCTTAGACACTAAGGACTACAGTGCCAAAAATTTGACTACAGTGTTGGACCTCTAGGTGTCCCATTTTTGGTGATCCTATCAAGGTAGAAAATAGAATTATTGATCCTATTTCCAATAGTCTTCCTAGCTAGATCAACAATTTATAGCCTCTGTCTCCTCTATCTCAGCCTAGAATTAGCTAAGCTTTCCTCTCTATCCCCTTGTTTACTATTTTTAGAAATCAATTAAGCACTTCTATATTCAATAAATTATTAAATTAATTAAGGAACTTTTATTTATTTATTTTTCCTTTAATCTAGACCCCTTTACCATTTAGGAAATTTTAACCCTATAGTTTCCCAAATTTAGTAAAACATTTGGTGAACTTGACTTACTTTGAATTTTTGCACCAAAACCTTAGAAACCCTAGGGATAATTATTTCTAATTTTTTAAAATATTTTCTTGATTTTGCCTAAATTTAAAAATATAAAAACTAAAAAATAATTGAAAGATTTTCAATAATTAACTTAAACCCTAGTTTGCATATACTAGGTATTATTTGCATACAAACACTTTCAAACCACTAAGAAAAATATATTGCTAATTTTAGAGATATTTTTAGATTTTTCCTAAATTTTTCAAGCTTGATTCTATAAATTTATAACAATTTTTAAAAAATTATTATATTAATTTTGAAAAAAATCATTTCAAAGCCCTAGTTGCATTAACTAAATCCTAGTAATTTTCAAGTAATATTCCACTTATTTTATTCAAATTTTGATTGAATATTAAAATAAAAAAATTACTCCAAATTTCAAAAATTCATAGTAATTCTATAAAATTAATTTATCTCAAAACCCTAGTTGTATCTACTAGGTCCCATTTAAGCAAGTAATTTCTCATAATTTTTTGAATTTTATCTTATATACTTAGCTCAAAAAATCAATTTCAAATTCAAAATTTCATAGTATTTTACAAATAATATTTTTTAAAAACACCTAGTTGCATTTACTAGTCCCTACATTACATCTTGAGCTATCACTTTACATACTTGGAGTTTGATATCCATTTTATGCATATTCCAGTTCATTGTTTAGATTATTTTTATGTAATCTATTATGTTATTTTTAAAATTATTTTCCTTATGACATCTAAACTCCTTTCATCTCTTCCTTTGAGATGGAGTGCAAGACTTAGTGGAAACCCTCCTAAATTCAACCATATTCCTACAACCCATTCCCATAACATGGATAAGTAATCAACTCAGGTCCCTATTATAGATCTTGCACATCTAGATTACGCTAATTTCAATGAACATGATTTTGATAATGATCAATACGAGAATAATAATGACGAGACACATATTTATGCTCATGTTATATCACATTAGACTACCCTCCCATTATTGACAATTAAGTTGTACTCAACAAAGATTTGATTTTACAAAATTTTAGAGAGAGAATCAAGGAACAACCCCATGATCATGATAACATATTGAAATTTATCATGAAACTAAAGAAGGCCAAATAATTTGAGCCTTCTCAAACTATAGATCCACCATTTACACATGACACTATGGGGGGAAACTATGTCACAACAACCCCCTATAGTAGCCTAACCTTCTTCTATGTCACCAACTATAGCTAGTACATCCATATCTCTTGATGTGGCAGCCCTTGTGCAAGAGATTCAATCTCTTCAATCCAAGGTGTAACATCTTGAGCAAGATACCACTAGATCTACATAGGTATTTGACTCCTTCACTATATTACATACACCTTTGGTTAAACATATAGCTACTACACCCTTGCCACCTAGATTTCTACAACCTAAGCTCACTCTTTATGATGGCAAGGGTGATCTATAGAAACATATTAGAGCTTTTCATGTATCATGTTTAGACTAGGTACCAAAAGGATAGATATTAACTAAATTATTTTTAAGGAGCCTCAAGGATTATGCATTACAATGGTTTCATAGTCTACTAAATCAGTCAATTAATGCATTAAATCCTCTTACTAACATGTTACTATCACATTTTAGTATTAATATCAATGATAAGGTTTCATATGCCCAAATTACACAACAAAAACAAAAATTAAAATGAGCCTCTCACCGAGTATGTTCTCATATACAAGACCATATTAGCTAAGATGACAAGCCTTATGGAATATCAAGAGTTATAGGACCTCTTCAAAGAGAGTCTTATATTGGTTTTGCATGAGAAAATCATGTTCAGATGTTTTTATTCTTTCAATAAATTATGTCACACTTTAAAAGAAAGAAAAATAAAACTCATTTCAATGCGAAAACTTAAGTACACAAGTAAACCATATATAACTAATAAGAGTAACAATAAAGCCCCATATAAGGTCAAATTCAATGGCAGTAAAGGACTGAGCTAGTAGATAGTTAATGCAACTTTGGATTCCTCATAGAGAGTCAATTTATCAGGACCTCCTCAATGACCTTTTACAAATCTACCAGTTCCTCCAACTAGAGTTCTATAGTAGTTATTAGAATGTAACATCATATCTCTTCCTCCTATCAAATAAATTGATCTAGCAAAGCCTCTTCCATGAGGATATGACTAGAATACATTTTGTGACTATCACAGGGCATGAAGCCATACTAAAATAGATGCATTAGTCTTAGGCATAAGTTAAAGGATCTAGTTGATGGTAATCAAATTGATCTAGGCACTTCAACTAAGCCTCCTCTAGCTAAACCAATGTAGGATAAGTCACTCAAAATCTTTTCAAATCCATTTCCATAGCATGGGAAGTCAAAGACATATGACACATCAATTGTACATCATACATATTAGGCACATCCTCCACTAATTACATATAGGGCACCACCAACCAATTCACATCCATTAAGCAATATGATTGGTACTTTTCAATCTAACTTTCTAGTTTGGCCTTCCATATCCTTTTTTGAGTAAGAGATTATTGAGGATGATACATATTATCATGTGCTCTTCATTAGAGATTTTATTCATGGTTATCCCATTCACAATATTTTAATTTATAATGGATCCAATGTTAACATGTGTACTATGACACTACTATATCACTTGGGTTATATAGAGTAGGATATTAATCTAACAAATACAATTATCAGTGGTTTTAGTGGACATAGTTAGACTACATTGGGTGAGATCCTCATTCATCTACAGGTTGGTCCTACACATATGACCACCTCATTTACTATAGTTCTTAGCATGAGAGTTTTTAACATGTTACTTGGTATGCCTTAGATACAAAAAATTTGATAAGTTCCATCTATAGTACATAAATATGTGAAATTAATTCACACTAATTAGGCTATCATTGTTACTAGAGTTCCATATGAGTTTCCACTTCTAGTTTTAGAACTAGGTTTAGTTACAACACTAGTTTTAGTTCCATTACTAGCTCTAACTCTACCACCAATTTTTTGTCTAATTCAACATTAGACATAGATACAATATCCATGACCAATATAGAGGGTTCATACACCTCCACGACTTTAGGATTCTAGATAACTTCTAGCTATAGTATTCACACCTAGAGTAGTTTCATTGATATCTCATGCATATACACATAGAGAACATGTTCAATGAGTTTTTCCTACTTCCAGATGGGTCCCTAAGATCCCTATAGCTACATCCACTTCTCAAAATTATAGAGGGTTCCCATAATTAGTTTCTATTTCAAAGATTTCTAGGCATTTATAACATATATAGCTTTTAGAGCCATAGTCTTAGCATTTCCATTGTACTTCACGATCATGCATGATTTCACTCTTTATTATAAGAAATCTGACAAGGATTTTTATTCAAGACTCATCAATTAGTATCATTTATTTCCATTATTGATTGTACATAGTTTCTTCTACTTGATTTTACATAGCTCAAATATTTCAAAATACAAAAATAATATAATATTTCAAAAATATAAAAACATGTCAATTATATGTATCATCTATGTTTTACATTACAAAACATTATAATAGACTTACATTACACTATTATATGTTATTGTTTATTTATTTATCTATATTACTAGGCTTCACTTGATCTTCTTTGAGTTTGTGTAATGTATCTAGATCCTTGATTTCTTCACTCCACCCATCAAGGGAGCATCTTACTTCTACATTCCAACTACATATCAATAAATCTACCCACTGGGGGCATAATCTACATGACTACACCATCCAAGTTATGTCATTATTACACTATAAACTCTAGAGATCTTGTTGTATTACATTCATTACTTTCTTACATAGATATCACATCGACATCCATTAGCATATATCACACTTTTATATTTCATAGCATATACATTAGTCTTGTATTACATATCTTTTATACTCTTACTTCTTGCTTTCCATAGTTAGATGCATGTTTATATTTCCAATAATTTACATGCTTCTACTCTTCACTTTGATCAGCTAGATGTTTTTGCATTTTCTAGTTCTTGTTTGCTTCCTACTTGCATTTTAGGACATTTTCCAATGTCCTTTGTTCTTATCTATATGTCTATGCCTTTAGACACTTGCCAATGTCATTTGTGTGTGCCTTTCATGTGCTTGTGGCCCTTGTGCCAATATTTTATTATTATCATTGTGTGTGTATGTGGAATTTGAACATGTATTATATGCCTTGTATGCTTATTTGGGCCCTTGGCCACCCTCACATGTTTCTTTCTTCTTGCTTTGTATGATTGTTGCTTGATTGCTTATCTTTGTGTGAAATGCCATGATTCCAATCATGCATTTACCTTAATTCTTGGATGCCATGATGGACATCATGATCCATCCCTCTATGCCACTAACAACTGATATTTTGAATTATAGTTTACTCTTGTGCACATGATTTATATTATTATATCTATATAAACATACCATTGTGGATCTAACAATCTCTCTCTATAATTTTTCCTATATCTTGAGATAATGTATATCAATGCTATATCAAATGTTTTCATAGCTTAAAAAAGTTGTAGGGATTATTATTTTAAGGGTAGTAATTAGAAGGTATTTATTCATATCTTCAGAAAAGGAGGAAACAAATAGGGGTTTTTTCATAGAGACTAGATCTCCTAATAGTCAAATAAATAGTTTTAGAATAGTACAATCCAAAATCTATAACTCAACATAGGCAAACTAGACTAGGTAGACATTAGAGAATCTATATCAATCATTATTTTTGGCTCTAGAAAACAATGCCAAAAATGAGACTACATAACTAGACCCCAGAGTGTCTAGTTTATAGCACTATTGTCCAAACAACAAAATATTTAGTGTTTCTAGAATCAGGTAGAGAGGTGAGTTCAGTCATAACTTTGCCAATATAGTTTAGTCCAAAAATTACTAGTTTTTAGCACTTATTTCACTCAAAGAATATAAATACAAGGGGTATCATATGTGGCACAATGGTTTCCATTTTTAGCTTAGACATGGTAGTTGATACAAGTTTTAGTTTAGAATCTATGTTCTAGACACCAGTTATTAGGGGTAATATGCGTGGTACATGGGCCTTCTCTATTTTTGAGCTTATTATATTTCCTTACACATTCACAATAGTTGTATGCCTTAATCCATCTACAAGTGGTTGGAATCACATTCAAGTAAACTTTCATGTAAGTTTTCTTCCCACATACCCAAGTTATTGAGTGGCTTCTTGAGCCATGATTCTAATTTTAGGAGGGGCTTATATACAAGTCCAATCTCCATCTTTCAAATTGGCCAATAGTGGCCTAGTTTCTATTTTACATTCATCTATCCATGCCAACATTGTAATATCATAACACATTTAGGGGCTCCATGAGCCATCTCTTATGAAATTCATCTATACTGGTATTTTCTCATTCATCTTCACATCATGGGGCAATGATGGAACAAAAGGTCTAGCTAACATTTATCTTCTTAAGCCACATATTTAGAGGGATTAGAGACATGGTCCAAACATTGATTAGCACATGCATGCTTTTTTAACTTCAAATAGTTGGAAAATATGGAGATAAAGGGATTACCATTGCATTCTTGAGATAAATTATAGGGTATTGAGCACTTAACTCATTCATTGATATAACTCTTGGTTTAGCATACTTACAACATTAACCCAACATCATAACAAGTTTTGTATTAGTTTACATACCCAATGAGCTATATTCATTCATGTCTCTTCTTTCATATCTCTTTACTTAGCTTTGTATGTTCTTATTTTAGATATAACATATATAGTAAGAACTAACTATATTCACTTTCCTTTTTACAAACTTACATAGTACAATATTCTCTCACTACACACAATCTAACATCACATCACGTTTTGGACTTAGCCTCATAGGTAGGTTTAGGTATGATTCTCTTTTTCTCCTTTATCCTAGTATTTCACTTTGATGCATACTTATAATAAAGAGTGGGGGAGATATAGTCATACTAATATGAAATTTGTACAACTTGAGCATGACTTGTGACACCCAAAACATAGGTCTCTCCTAATCACTTACATAACCCACTTAGGCATGTTTTCACTATTTCTCAATCATTTGAAGCCTTATAGATTTAACCCTTGTTGACTTAGACTCCTCTCCTAGGCATAGATATATCCCCCAAGGCCCCTTTCCCCCTAGATAATAGCACCATAAGTTAGACTATAGTATTGGGACCTAGGGTGTTCACTTTCTAGCACTATTGTCCAAGTCCACAATAGCTTTATATGATCAAATTTTATCGAATCCTTATATTTTCTCTTGTTAGCCTAATGTGAGTTCATATAACCTAGGATCACTAGTTTCCCTATAAAATCCCATTCAAATGTCATTTAGAAGGGTTGGTAATCATTTAAAGGGAACAAGCTAGAAATATACTAAAGCAGACTCAAGTAAATCTTCTTATTATATAGTTACAACCAACCATTATTATTTCCATCCTATCCAAGCTCTTAAACCAATCATGAGTCATCTCAAGCTTGCCCAAATTTTCATACACTTACATTACATACATATGATTGAATAATACACATTCAAATTGGGAGAACTACATTAGCCTTTATCCCTTTTTGGAGTACGGTAATGTAGGTAGTGTTCCCACACATGGGGTGTGATCACACATTGAGTACATATTAAACACTAACCCATTTTTCCAATTGGATTTGAGATCACCTATCAAGTATGAAGAAGAGATAGGACCCTTGAAGATAAAATCAATTACACAGAGCTTTGTGAACAACTAAGACTCAATATTTCAGGCACAAGGTCTCTTAGAATAGACAAATAGAACCTAAAAGGCTCAAAAAGCTCAAACACTAATGACTATAGCACCAAAACTTGGACTACAATGTTGGACCTATAGGTTTTCCATTTTGAGTTCTCCTATCTAGATAGAAAATAGACTTCTATTTCCTATTTTTGATAGTCTACCTAGCTAGATCAATAATTTTTATCCTTTGTCTCCTTCATCTTAGCCTAGAATCAGTTAAGTTTTAATCTATATCCCATTTTTTTCTATTTTTATAAATTAACTAAGCACTTTTGGATTCAATAAATTAGTTAATTAATTAAGGCTCATTTATTTACTAAATTTTCCCTTAATCTAGACCCCTTTACCATTTAAGAAATTAAACCCTATAGTTTCCCAAATTTAGTAAAACATGTATATTACCTCATAGAACATATCTATCATTAAATTATAATCATGGTTTCATGAAAGAGCATACATAAATAAGTAATCATCAATAAAATAAACATTTAATCCTAGTCAATGTAGAATTCACTGAAAGTGTAGATTATAACAAGGTAGAATTATATGCTTTACAAAGAATGGTTCAAAAGTTAAGTAATGACATTATAAACATGTAAAATAAGATGAGTAATGTTTTAGGATAGAACAATAATCATAATTTAGGGTTCCCAAGATATTATATACCTTTCAAAAAGTCTACAAATAATACATAACAATAACAAGATAAAATTGTGCCCAGGATCATCATGATAGAGATATCCTTACCCAATTAGTGTAGAGTTCACAACACAAAATGGTGAGATTGATTTTATTTAGTTTTAAACATCATTTTAAATATTGCAAATATAAATGTAAAATCAATAAATAATGAATAATCCACTAAAACCATCCCATGCTTTTGGTTCCTCAAGCACAACTGTGGTCTTAAAAACTCATAAATTTCCATTCACAATAGAGTATGACAATGAAGCAAAGGATTATTTGGATGATATCCACACTTTATATCAATTATAGAGAAGTAACTACAACTTGATTAAAAATAGTCATTCACCATGTTTATTCCTCCAAATATGATTATCCCTCTAATTTTAAGGTTGATAATAATCCACCTTTCCCAAAAGGGAATGATCATCCCTTAAATACCTAAGTGTAGAGTAAATGAGAATAAAACATCATTAAAGAGATGAATAATATAAAATTGAACATAACTCTTCATGATTTGGCCTATATTATAGAACAAAAGGAAATATTATGGAAGTATATTGCAGGGAATCCTAATTCAAACAAGAAAAATCCACTCATGCAAATGTCATATAAAAAATTAAGCCAAAAGTTCCTCCTTCCTTGTTGACCATTAGAGAATTTGGTAATAAAATACATAATTTATTAGTTTATTCTAGAGCTTTGAATACTATAATTCCAATGTCCATGTATCAAAATCTTGGATTGACTCTAATCCAGTATAAGAGGATGTTTTGATAATTGGATAAGAAAATAATGCCTATAGTTGGAGAGTTGAATAATGTGCATATTCAAGTAGCATATAAGCCATACATATAAATGAATATATGCATACTTGTGGTAGATATACCATAGGGATATGTATTAATACTAATTAAGGATTGGTCAAAAACACTAAATGGATTTATGGTAATAGAATTTTTCCACATTGCCATAGGGAGGAATTTCAAACCAAATTTGAATCCATTAAGAGCCTGGGATGAAGCATCCCATCAGAAAATGCAACACCAATAATAAAAAGGTTAGTCATAAATATCATAATCTTGGAATAGACACATTCACCATGATATATGAAGTGTAGGAGAAAGAATTTTATGGACCTTGCCAATTATTGAATCTTCATTTTCATGGTGTGGTATTTAAATAAGGATTGGGTGTTAATGTCAAGCTGATTGACCTATAAGGTAATAAGTACCTAGTAGTGTATAAATTATAATTCCCTTTCATAGAAAATAAGGAAGAATATGAATCACTCATTTTGGGACTATAGTTCACCCTTAATAATAATGTCAAATAGCTACTAGTACACGGAGATTTAGAGTTAGTGGTCAATCAAGTAAGGAATAAATACTAGTGCAAGTTATCATATCTCAAAAGGTAAAAAACACTAGGATGAGGATAT
This sequence comes from Torreya grandis, assembly GCA_037957365.1. Classification (NCBI taxonomy): domain Eukaryota; kingdom Viridiplantae; phylum Streptophyta; class Pinopsida; order Cupressales; family Taxaceae; genus Torreya; species Torreya grandis. The sequence continues at coordinate 474,336 of JARHVA010007119.1, read as the reverse complement.
TATTGAATAATTTGAATTATTTAATATAGTGGATATTCTTAGAGAATAAAACCAATTAGTTGATTCATTAGTTGCTTCATCTACCAATTTGACACCATTAAAACAATCTAAGGTGTTATGATTTTCTATAGATCTCATGCCTTACCCATTAATTCTTGATAATGTGTATAATTTCTAGGTGTTTGAATATGACAAGCATATTATCCAACTCTTGACTAGTTCAGGATAGTTTTAATCTCAAATCATTGCTGATAAAAAATTAAGGTCTTCAAGATAGGATGAATTGGGAGAAGAAGTTATTCAACTCAAGGAAAATCATCTACCTTTAGGAATGGTTTCTTTGGAAATAATATTTGGTATCAATTATTAATCCTAAGAATTAATCTAACCTAAAGTTATTGAATCTAAATTCAATAGAGAAAATTTATGGGATGAGAGACTTCCATACTATGTCAACATTGGTCTTAGTTTATCTGTAGAAGAAAAGAAAAGGGTAAGAGATTTAATGGTTTAGTATAAGGATGTGATTACATGTAATTATTAATAATTAAAAAAATTTAACCTAAGATTCATCATAAATCCAATCCCACTAAACCAGGACCATAATCCATTCAAATAAATATAAAATCCATTCAATCTAATATTAGAATCCCTTATCCAGAAGGAAGTAAAAAAAATTGTTAAGTATTAGGATAGTGTTCCTCATCATGAATTTAACTTGGATTTCCAAATTGGTACCAATTGGGAACAATAATGTGTAAATTATATTGTGTGTCAACTTTAAGAATATAAAAACATATTTTAAGAAAGACAACTACCCTTTGCATTCTCTAAACAAGGTAATCCAGGTAGTAAGTGATTTTAGAATGATGTCTTTATTAGATGGGTTCTTAGTTTATAACTAAGTAATAATGGAATCTAAGGATATAATGAAGATTACAGTTACTAAAAAAATGGTTACTTATGCATACAAAAGGATGAATTTTGGCCTAATTAATGTAGGAGTTAACTTTCAATAGGATATGAATCATGCATTTCACAGATGGATAGGGTAATGCATAATAATTTTTATGGATAACCTCACTATTTTATCAAAGAATAGAACTATTCATGTAAAACATTTATAGTTAATCTTTGGAATATGTAGAATATTTGGAATTTTTCTCAACCTCGAAAAGAGAATATTTAGTGTCACTGAGGCCAAATTATTGGGACACATCATCACCAAGAATGAGATCACCATTGATCCAGATAGAATTCATGGAATCTTAAAGATAACATTCCTAAATAGTAAGAAAGAGCTAAAGAACTTCTTTGGAAAGATCAATTTTTTGATGAAATTTATCTCTAGTTTTACATGGATTTTTAGGCATCTGAACACACTACTCAAAAGAAAATTCAAGGTAGAATAGACACTAAAAGATTGAAAATATTTCCAAGACATCAAGTATGTCATTACCTAGGCCCTATTGTTGATTAATATAGACTTTAAGAAATATTTATTATTATATTAGTTTTCTTTAGAACACATAATCATTATTATTCTAAGCTAAAAAGGGGATGAAAGTGAGCACCCTAGCATAAATTTTGAGGAAGAAGAGATCAAATACTATATGATAGAAAAAAAATTATGTTCTTGTCAAATCAATAAAAAAGTTTCACCATTACATTCTAAGGAATAAAACTATTGTTATCATGTTAGATCCAATGTTGAGATCACTTTGGGATAAAACAAATTAGGATAGTGTAGAGGTAAATGGATGGCTAAGTTTCAATAATTTGAAATATAAATCAATCCTACTAAATTTTTAGAGGACAAAGAATCATTTAGATTATGACTAAGCATAATCCATGCATCATAATTTAGGAAGACCTTGAGACCCAAATATCTAAAAGAGACTAGTACATTAATATCACTCAATACTTATTCATAGGCACTTATCACCCTAAGATAAATAGAGAACAAAAAATATCTTTAAGGCTTAAATATAATCATTACATGATTCTAAAGGGCAATCTCTAGAGAAAAAATAACCAAGGCATCTATTTAAGATACATATCACATGAAGAATCTCATGAAATAATAGAGAATCTAAATCAAAATATAGGTAGTGATCATCCATATGGAAACACCACAACACATAAGAAGCTTATAATGGGATATTATTGGCCAATAGGTTTTAATGGTGCACACAAACATGTGATAGCATGTTAATAATGATAGGTCTTTTCAAAAATCTAAGTACACGTAGTAATGCATTTCAACCTATAATTGAAGGTAGACAATTTGATCAGTGGGGCTTAAATTTCATTAGAGTCATCGATCTAAATTCTTTAGTCAGCCAAAAGTTTATGCTTATAGATATAACTACTGTACTAGGTAGACTAAAGTAGTGGCAACAAGGAATTCTATATCACATGATGTAATAAATTTTGTTGAATAAAACATCACAACAATATTTGATAACCCATCTCTTTATTTTGTGACAATGGTCTAACATTCTAATTAATTGAGTTTATTGGAGAGAACATAAATACCAAGTTATGATTAGATCATCATCCAATCATTACTCCATAGGGAAATGGATTGAATGAATCTTCAAATAATAATTTGATTGATGCTATCAATAAGTTAGTTGTAGATAAACTAAGAGGTGACATCATCTACTGAAGTATTGATATATAGGGCTTAGGATAGGGATAGGCTCCTCCCTCCAAGATAGAGTTTTTTTGGCCCAGTAGGGTTGGGGTATAGATTTAGATATAAGAGTTATGAAAATATGTATCAATGAGTAATGGTTGACTAGGTATTTAATGGGTGGTTTCACCAAGATAGATAAGTCATTTTTGAGACTATTCAAATAAATTTTAGTCAATAACTTAATCAATTTATATATTGATCATGGGGGTCTCGATAGATCAAAGAGGGTGGTTATCTTTGAGTAAACATGAAATGGCATATTGACAAATGTCGTAATCACTTTTCCACCTACCAGGGTGTGAGGCTTTCCTAGGGGATGATTCTCAAGAAAAAAACATGAATTTTTTTAAAGAAACTAAAGATCAAACACAATACAAGTAATCCCTCAAGGCTTCAACATACCTATTATTATATAGATGCAAACCAATATTCCTAATCATGCTCAAACTAACAAAATATAAGTTCATGAAGGAATATATAGAACCTAATGAGAAAGTGGAGTCTTGGTTGTTAGACATAATATAGATGGAATATTCAAGGAAATAATCTTTGCACAATTTTAGTGACCATCATGACTTGGACAAAAGATGGTTCGACAAAAGACCAAAATCTAAAGCATTCAAAATATTTGATCTAGTGTTTTTATGAGATAAAGCCCATGTGAAGAAAGGATAGCATGATAATTTTACCCCCTTATAGATCTAGCCTTATCATATATCAAATATCTTAGGTAATAATGATTTACATTTAAAGGACCTCCAAGGTAAGGAATTGATATATCCAAACAATGGGTAGTCTTTGAAGCAGTACTTCATGGATATACCATCTAGAGATGTCCTTGAATGACAAAGAGTGATATAGTAAAGGTAGGAATAGATTAGGTTTACTACTTTCCTAGTTAAGTTTCCCATTTTCTATCATTTATTTTCATTAGAGTAGTTTTAATGTTTTCTAGATTAGTGTTTTCTTGCTTTCACCATTTTGTTTCCCTAAATTAGTTCATTATTTTTTTAGAGTAGATGTATTTTATTACATGTCAATATAGTCAACTTGTTTTAGTATAAACAAGAAAATATCTAATTCATTATTCTCCCCGTGCATGCTTAATATTTTATATTTATTTAATGAGGAAAGGTCCAAAAGAGAGAATATGTGTGGGTAGAGCATTGACATAATACACAACGTGTTTGTTTACATGTTTTACACCTTTGTGTTTGGGATTTTTAGAATTAAAGTATGTATTTAGATTTGAATTATCGTAATATCACATTTGAATATTTTTATAAAGTATGTCAATGATGATCTCATTACTTTTTAAAAATTTATAAATCTTTTTCATTTCCTTGGATCTAAACACACTTTTTATGTTAATACTTGTTTGAGGTAATAACCATCGATGCAGGTGTAGTTAGTAGGGACATTTTATTAAATTGAGTTTTAATCATACACACACCATATCTCAATGGTTCCCATCCCCCTTATTCCATTTTTATTTTAAAGAAAAGAGAGAATAGAATAATTGGATCAATACATCCTAAAGAGTGATCAATAAATACAAATAAAAATCTAAAATTGATCAAAGACACATGATGAAATAAGATTAATGTATCATGCATCATGTAGAATTTTGGAAGGATAAAGGTAGAATCAAATGTATTTATGTCGGGGCTATGGACACATGGATGGTATTAGATAAATTCTTAAGGTTCCCTTATTTTCAATATTCTTTAAAGAAACCATAATTAAACCCACATTTTAGTCCAAGTTTTTGCTAAAATATTAAAAACAAGGGTAAAAGAACATCACTTCATCACAAATAAATATAAGGTATGATCAAGGATATTAGGTTACATAAATTTTTGAGAGCCTTTTTCATATTTTTGGATTAATTAATCTCTATTGGTAAGATTCATGTTTGGTTTGTAGTTATGAAACTAGAGATTCTGGGTTTTTCATGACTCAGGAGTATTCCCATTTTAAGTCACCATCTGTTGTACTCAACACATACCACTATATTTTTTTTTGAATGGAAGCCCATTATTGTTTAAAATCTTGGTTTTTTATCTAAAAATATTTTTCATTAGCAATCATGTGGGTACTCATCAAGCTTTTAGATTTAAAAGTTCTTAATCTCCTATATTGATGGTTCTTGTTAAGTGTGCTACTATATGTCAATGTGATTTGTATTTTACCAATATTAAGGTTTTTTCCATTTTTATTTATTTATTCAACATAACCCATTAATGGGTTTTAGATTTTTTACATATATGAAAGGTTTTTTTTTTCAAAATGACTAGAGTCTAAAAATCCTATTTTTTGGTCTTCACATGTTTTGGCCTTCCTGTTTTTTGAACTTCACATGTTTTGTCACTTTGTAACTTTTGTATTTCATGTATTTAGGTCTTCATGAATTTTGGTTGTCATAACTTTTACATGTTGAGGATTTTGGAATATTAAAACTTTCATACTTCACAACTTGTAGGTTCTCACTACTTCAAGTATTTTGAAAAAATTTCTAACATACAAAATCCATGAGTCTTCACATTTTTTATATCTAGGTCATCACATGATTTGGATAAATATAATTTTGCAAAATTTTTGACACCCAGCTTCTGATATTATATTGCATGGTATAACTACATCAACACCAAACTAATGACCAAGAGACACTTGTGTATGGATGACAACATGGAATATTCTAAACACATGATAAGTCTATATGGCATACCCACCAAATTAAGTTTCTAAATTTTAATTGAACATTTAAAATAATTTTGGATCCATTGGACATTAATGGTACATAAATTAGAATGATAGTAGACATCACTAAATCTATATAATCAAATTCTTAAGATACATAACCATTGTTGATTATCAAAGAGCCTAAGTGAACTTGTATTATATAAAGAGATAAAATCTGTAATTTTCTAATTTTACCTATGAATTACTTCCATCAAGCTAATGATTGAACTATGCCATAAATTATGCAATAAATTCAAAATTAATAAATAGCTTCATCATTCATGGCATATAGAGGATATCTATAGTTATCTAAGTTCTCCATTAAATATTAAATTAAGTGTTGGATAATTGTTAATGATTTCATGGTGATGCCAAGGAGGTGTCCTGGTGAGTGGATGGAGTGCCTTAATAGTCTAAGTGATAATGACAAAGTGTTCAAAGTTTAATATTAAACAAAGATAAAGATTGAGCTTATTCCAAGGATCAATGGTAAGAGTATGCTCATACTAATTGAGATAAATGGTGTGTATTTAAGTCAAGAGGTAATTTTTATAGTTGTATAGCATTTTTAAAGAAAGGAAAATCTCAAAGAGATTAATGGAGTATGTGTGATCAAGCTTGCAAGATTGCATGAAATGAGGCCAAGTGTTCAAAGTTTAATGTTTGGGCAGTGGCACATTATGAGTTAAAGTTCAAAAAATATCAACAATGTGTGATTGATATAATATATGAGGACACAAGATGAAAGCATAGTGTTTGAGGTTTAACTATGACTATTGGCATTTCAATATTTGAATTTTGTAAAGGGAAAAATTAGTGCTCTATATTTTATCCATAACTTTTGATCCAAGATGAATTCAAAGGTTTTATAAAAAGATAACTTGAAGAGGAATCCATGGTGAATATAATAAACTTGATTTAAATATATTCAAGTATGTATACTCAAATTTATGAAGGTTAAAATTTTACTATGTGTTTAATGCTCATCGATTAAGAACCCAGGAAGGATGTTTGTGCTTATATTGATGTTGTTTAAATATATCACAGTGAATTAGCTATTCAAGAGTGTTTTAGACTCCATTAAGACCATATACGAGAATTATGAAGGTTTTACCAATCATATGTAGTATGATAAAAGATTTAGAAGTTAAATATGTATTCATTCATGGTGACTATGTGCACAAGATGTTATTTGAATAAATTATGTTTTAGCATATGAGTGTTTTGGTGATTATGATCATTTTAGGATGTAAAAGGGGTTATGTGGATTGGGTACATGCATTTTTAGTTGGTCATATGTTCTTATTTTGTTCAAAGAAGTGTTAAATAGGTGAACAGGTAATCATTAGACCAAAAGGTGACTTATGCTTATTTGAAAGAAAGTTGTGATTAAGTGTGACACATGTTATATGCCTTAAGGATGAAGGCATGTATTATGGACAAAAAGAAAATATTTTAGACTTGATAATTCATTAATTATTTATAAATAGTGAAACCAAATGTGTTGGTTTCTAGACTTGTGAGAGGCTATGTGTGAATAGTGAGCATTAAAGAAAAAGACAAAGAAAAGTAAATGTGGCCAATGGAAGGGTTGATAAGTAGATACAATTGAGGAGTGTGTGTATGAATTTTAAGTCATATTTATGATGTAAAAATAGTGATCTTGATTGTTGATAATTAGAGAAGTGTAGAGTGATCCAAAAGGTGGCTTTGGATGCATTGTGAGTGTGTGAATAAGTGAAGGGGGATGTGTTATCATAGGTCCATCATCAAGTATAAAAGATAATAGTTAAAATATGGAGGTTTTATATTTAAGGAGTATCTAAAGGACTTGATATTCCTTAGGGGAAGTTGATCCTTGTGAAATAGGTATTTCACTAAAGGCCTTTAATCAAGATGATTTGATCAAGGTTTCTTAGTCTAAAGGAGTTGACAAGTCTATTATTTATAATTTATTATTGGACAAGTAATCCATGTGTTAAAAGCTTGAGAGTGAGTTTTATTCCCCTTGAGGGTTTCCCATAGTAACTATGTTTTATGTGTTTGATCTTGTGTATGCATTGAATGAATGATCTCTCTTGTTAATGTTACTTGATCAAGTTGATAAATGCTAATTGTTTAATAGTTTGAAAGGATTGGAATTAAAATTAAAATAAATAGGCTCACTAATTCACCCCCTCTTAGTGATTTCACCTCTAAAAATTGTTATCTGAGTAGGTCCTTTGGTAAAGTCTTGATAACTTAAAGGTGATCCAAGGTACAATATGGGTAGTCATCAAATAGGTTTATCTACTAAGTGATCACTGATGTTCAATGGATCCAATTATGAATTTTGGAGTGCAAGTATGAGGAAATACATTATGTCCCTAAGGTTTGATATGTGGCAATTTGTTATGATAGTTATGTTATTCCTACTAATATTCTATCTAGTGCTATAGACAAGAAGTTGTTTGAGAATAATTTTAAGGTAAAGAATGCCATTACTTGTGGTCTTATAGAGACTGAGTTCACCAAGGTTATCTATTGTAAATATACTTAAATAAACATGGGAAAAATTATATATCATTCATGAAGGAGATTCAAAGGTTAAGCTTGATAATTTATAGAATCATAGAAGGCAATTTGAAAATCTTAAGATGAAGGAAGAAGATTAAATGGCATCCTTTCTATAGAGAGTTGATGAGATTGTGAACATCATCATAGGTGTTGAAGATAACCTTGAAGAGGATATTATATTTTAAAAAGTTTTAATGTCTTTATCCCTCAAGTGTGATCCAAAAGTATTTACTATAGAATAAATTCATGATATTACTTAATTGAAGATGGATAAATTACATGGCACCCTTACTGCCTATGAGACGAGGAAGAATGATGATATACCACCAAAGAAGGAAGCAACTTTCAAGATAGAGATGAATCAAAAGAAGAAGCTCCAAGGTAAGAAACCCAAGGAGGATAATATTTATAATATAGATGAGGATGAACTAATTACTTTGATTTCAGTAAAATTGAAAATAGATTCAAGAAAGTATAAGAGTAAAGTACCCTTTAAATTATTCAATTATGGAGAGGTAGGAAATTTTGATAATAAGTGACCTCATAAGTATTAAAAGGATGATGATGAAGATAATGATAAATGTAATGATGATGGAAAGAGGTCATTTAGGTTTGATAAAAGAAAAAAGGGATTTAGAAGGTTTGACAACAAGAAGAAGTACTTCAAGGACAAGAAGAGTCTCTACACCAAAGAAGATTGCAAATCATCATATGAGAATGAAGTCAGTGACTCAGAGTATGATCATGAAGATGATGGTATTGTTTAAGATGATGGTCTTGGTGAAGATGAAGACATGTTCATGGCTAAGGAAGGTAGTTGCTCACATCAAAAGGAGTATATTTGGAGTGATTTAGATGATGATGAAGATGAGATGGAATATGAGATGAAGTGACAAATTATATTTAAGTATTGAAGATTGAGAATAAGATCAATAATAAGATGAAATATAAACTCAAGGACTATGGGGATAAATTCAATGTGTTTGAGGAAAGATTAATTGAATGCTTTAAAGAGCATGAAGGTGATGTCATGTTTCTTAATTCTAAGTTGGAATCTATGTCTAAAAGTCTAATAGCCAAAGAAGAATAATGCTCAAGGTATGCTTCTAATATTATGTCTTTAAAATATGACTTACAAAAATATGAAATCAAGGTGAAATCATTTGTCAAGTTTGATTAAAGTTCTAATGATCTAGATGATCTCCTAAAGAGTCAAAAGTTAGCTAGTTACAGATCTAGATTGGGTTTTAATGAAGAACCCAAGGTTTCTTCTCAAGTTGAAATTAATGCCAATGAGAGAAAGGTGGAAAAGCCTTTGAAGACAAATCATTAGACAAGGAATTAAGGTACTAGCATAATGAAGGCAAATTAGATCAGACAACCAAATACCATGAGGTATGCAAATTTTAAAGGTTACTAATATACTTGAAATCAGTTTGGGCATAGATATACAGAATGTAGAGGACCTATTATAAATGAGTTTGAATGGGACTATGATGGGGGTCATCAGTAAAAAGCTGAGAACAAGGTTGAGTGTTTTAACTGTCTTGATAAAGGACACTTTGATACACATTATCCAAATAAGGAAAGGAAATGTAAGTCTTATTAAAAAGATCAATTTGTTTTAATTGTCATGACATTAGACACATTGACAATTTTTTTCCAAATAAGGTAATAAAAGTTGAGTTTCCATTAAAGAGAATTGTTTGCTTTAACTATCAAAAGATTGGTCACATTACTAGATTATACAAGCAAAGGTCTACCAGTCAGAATAGATTTAATCAAGCTCTTAGAATGAAAGGAAGAAGGTAAGTTAGCTCATAGAAACCAAAGGTGGTAAGTATCATTCATGATGAGACTATATGTCCAAGTAATATATTTTCTATGGTGGAGAATACTTTAGAATTTGAAGAGTGTCAAAGGCTCTCATTAACTGCTCATGTTGTGAATGAAGAGACCAAGCTCAAGGAGAAGACCAAGGTACTAGTTGATTCTAGTTTTAAGTTAAGTATGGATCAAAGTGAAAATCCTACTATTGTTGAGAAATATTCATGCAAAGAATAAAAATTGGTAGTGCCTAGTGATGAGGTTCCAAGCTACAAGGTTGTTTCATCAAAAGAAAAGGTATGTCAAGATTCCATAATTGCTCCATGTGTTGCCAATTCTATTTTAGAAGAGAAGGATAATGATATAGAAAAGAACTAATTTTCATAGTTCATACTAAGAAGAAGAATAATAATATAAATAATTTGTATAGATATAAAAGGATTCTAGTGGTTACTGAGGAGATGTGGGCCACTCTTGGCTTTACTTTGTTTTAGAGAATTATGGTGTAAAGGATTCTTTGTCTAAGCTTATTAAGAGATTCCTTATAGTGGAGAAGAAGGTTTTATTTGGTGTTCTTCATGTGGTCCTAGAAGCATATAGATGAGTGTTTTCAGTTGGAACATATATGTATAGGTGGAAGATATGTTGTGGTGATGTCATAGCTATATATTGTCAGTCTACAGGGTTAGATTGAAGGTTTTAAAATAGAAAAAGAGGATTTGTGATTTTTCAAGATGATTTTTTTGCATATATAGGTATGTTGACCTTATTATAGCATGATCTAGATGGATTTTTGGTCTGAAGGTATGTTGAATTCAAATTAGATATTTTTGTTTGCTCTCAGGTTTCCTAGTTTGTACTTAATAGTATGTAGTCCTAAAATGGGTTATAGGATGTAAGGGTTCCCAAATATGTGTAAGCTCAAATATTTATCCAAGAAATGTGTAATTATTGTTTCCATGTGTACAAGAAGTTTCAAAGGTGGACATTGACTAGAAAGAGGTTTGTTGACTATTTATTTTGAGATTTTAAGGTTTTGGGATTTGTTAGAAAAGTGGTATGCCTTATGATTTGAGGTATAAGCTTATTGATAGGCTTAATAAGACAAATTGGTTGTTAAATAAAGATTAATATAGTTTTTAATGTTTTTGGTTTTGAATTTATTCATGTTTTTATCAAGATGTAAGTCTAATTGGCATGTTGGTTTGTTAAGGAAGTACATTGTAGAGGATGATGTAGTTGTTGAAAATTGGTGTGATTGAAGGGGCATATGATAGTGCTCTATATATGAAGTTTTAGGTATTGAATATGTGTCCACTAAAATTTGTGGGATCTACAAGTTATAGGTATTGATCAAAGGAGATTAGACATGCCTAGTATGAAGATTTGGTGTTTTTGCTCAGTGTTTCCAAAATATCAAGGTATGTATGTTTCTAGGAGACTTCTCAAGTTGGTTTAGACCATGTTTTTAGTTTGGTGAGTGGCATGAAGTTTTTTTGGTGGTCCTTGTGATAGTTTGAGATAGAAGTCTAGTAAGCCTATATGGTGGTTCTTCATGGTATATAGAGATCTAAAGATGCTCAAAAGGTGCAATGGCTCAGAGATATATAGTCACTTGAAAACATCCCCTTAAAAATTTTTAGTATCACATCAACTTAGACCTATTCTTGACCATTGGTTAACTATTTATCTAGTTATCTCACCCTTTACACCTAGCCACCAAACATTTTAATGTGCTCTCCTTGACTCTTTTTAACCCTTTTTGTGCCAAGGGATCAACCATCGACAATCACGCTAACCATCGATGGTTACCTTTCTCTTAATCTAATTTTCATAAGTTAATATGATTTATAGGTCATTCTTTCCTATCAAAATAAGGAATTCTCACTTCATCTGGTCATCAATAAGTGAAATGTTTACCAAGTACATACCATTTATCTCTTATTTCTCCCCTCTTTTTAAATTTAAAAAAAATAAAGAAAGAAAATGTAAGGAAACATTTTGGCATGCTTGGGGGGACCCCTTAAGGGTTCATATTTCTATTTATTTAATATAGTTACATTAGTGAATCTCATATTTTTTCATTTCTACAAATATTCAAATTTCTAAAAAAAAGTGCAAACTTCATTCTAGGGATAGGTTGAATTTTCATCTTACATTCATTGCATTATTCCTTGTTTGCATGAAAAGACACAAAAAATTTACTTTGGGTAAAATTAATTACATCCATTATTTACTTATTTAATGTTTATCTCACCTAGATTAATTAACTGCATTATGAATAAATCATAGAGCACATATGTTACACTACCAAATCACTGCACCAAAGAACACATTAAAACATACCTAAGATAAGGCCCATTGGGATTTCATCACCCTTTAGATCACCTTACCCTACCCGATGATACCACTTGGATTTCACCACCAAGGGGATGACCCACTCCATTATCTGGTAGAGTATAAACTCTAGACAAATGGTATCTATTGGCTAAGTGGCCTAGCTCAGCTTCATGTCTGTGAAGTGTGGGGAGTAAGCCCCCAGTACCAGGCCACATACCTGGTCTAGTGAAGATTCATTGAGCACCAAAAATTAACCCAAAACCATCCTTAGATGACCTCTCTATTACCTTTTTCACAAGCCAACTCCCCTTTCACATTCTTTAAGTCATAAGCCAAAGGTGATTTAAAATAAATATTAGGATTAATCACACTTTTAGTGTGTGATTTGTTTGCTTTGGGATTTTATTTGATTGCTCATTATTTGAGGTGAAAGGTTAGTTATCCACTTCCATATTTTTCATATGGTTTTGACTAGACAACAAGTAAAAAATTAAAAATAAAAAACTACCACTTCATCTTCATCCATGGATTATACCTTTGATGTGGATAAATCTCCCCATGGTTCACCTCACCATTCTCCTCCACCACCATCTCCTTCTATAATTTTAACTATATCTAAAGGATATCTAGACTTCATCACCTTTATCAATAATAATCCAATTACCTTGTAACATTACCTTAACACCTTACCTCATCATACCCCCCTACTTCAATTCCTTTTTCCAAACCATCTCTTGGTATGCCGTCCCAACTCATGGCAAGAACCACTTTAGCCCAACCATTAACTTAGAGATCCTCCAATATCCCATCCACCCAAACCCAAACCAACCTTCCACCGCCCAACCAAATACCACTAGTTACACCCTATGGGGGTTCAAACTTACCATTAGTTACCTACACCCCATTTACTATGGCATTATCTTCAACTTTGGATTATATCTTCCATTCAGTTGCAACCAATCCTCCAACCATAATTACACTTCAAATCTTAGTTCTTTTCATACCTCAAAACCTTCCTCCAATTAGTACTAGGGTAATCACCCAACCTCAACCTTCCCAACTTCTTCCTCCCTCAAGCATACCAACCACATCATTTCCTCAAAAAGTGCATATGACAACTTACTAATATGTCCCTAACCCACAAGGGTACATACCAGCCACCACCCAAAATTTTATGCCAAGTAGTTCTTATGTGCTATCATATCAACCTCTTGAAATCACCTATCAATATGTGGCTTCATTGATGCCATATGCTGCCTATTTGTACATTACCATAAACTAACCTCAAAATAATGTATCTCTTAATTATGTAGTTTCCCAACCCCAACTCGACCTAATAAAAATGCTCATGGACAAAATGACTATTTTGGAGTCATCCATTTATGACTCAACCAATATTTTGTCTTATGACCAAATTTGTAATAAGCCTATCCACCCCTCCATACCTATTCATGCTTACCCTTCTCAATGGGAATTGCCTAAATTTTCTAAATTCAAAGGTAAAAAGGACCCTGAGCAATACTTAAAATCATTTTGACATGTTTTCTACTTGATTACTTATGATGATTCTCTCCTCCTCCAAAGCTTTCTCATGTCATTATCTAAGGTTGATGACTAGTATAGTGTTCTTCCCACTCATTCTATCTTTTCTTTCTCTCAATTGGCACAAACCTTTTTGGAACACTTTTCTATAAACATATCTAAATAGGTTTCCATTATAGACATATACTCCATAAAATAGTTTGAAGATGAGTCCATTATTGATTTCCTTGTTAGATGGAGGGGTCTCATTAATCAACTCACTTTCCCATTACCCCAACCTAAATTAATCAAATTATTTTCTCATAATTGTGCTAAACACATTACTCCAAATCTCCAAGTCCAAACCTTTAGGACATTTTATGAAGCTTTTACTATGGCTCTTAAATTGGAAAGCTATGTTATTGATGAATGGAAGTTGAGGCTTCAAAATAAAAATTCCAGTTTCAAATCTACTAAGTCATCCTCTACCAAAACCTTGAGCCCAACTAATTCTAAAGTGAAAGCATAAACACATTTGGTCATTCTTAAAATTGCACCTCTTCCACCCATCAACCAAACACCTCCAACAACAACCCTTTTAATCACCAAAACCATACTAAAAACTAAGTTCCTTCATAACCATTTACCCCAATTAGGGAATATTAGGCATCAGTATTAGAAAAAAATACTCAAATCCAATCTAATCTAACTTCCACCCATCGATCCCTTTCAAAAATTTGATACTTCTCACCCCCTTCCTAGGTGTTATAATGAGAATGATCATTGTGACTATCATTGGTTTTTTGGACATGATATCGATAGATGTAATACTTTTAAAACTATTGTCTAGGACCTAATTGATAAAGGGGAGCTTGTATTTGATAGCCTAAATTATCCTTCAAACTAATTCCTTGATATTTTTCAAAAACCATTTCCAAACCATCTACCTTCAACCTAACACCATAAAAACCAACCTGAATCCTCCAATTCATAGGAGGCACATGTAATCAATGCCATCAATAATGTGCCCATTGTCAAATAAGTTATTACCTCTATCATCCAAATCAAGGAGAACCACCTACCACTAATTCCTTCAAATTCCCAAATGAAGGAAATAACTATCCCTTCCACTTCTTTGGATGAAACAATGGTTTCACGCACTCCTCCTATGGTAGAAACACCTAAAGATATGGTTACTTAATTGACCATTTCATTCACTCCTCCAATCCAACTCAAAAAACCCCTTATCCCTTTGGATAATGTAATTGAGGAGGAAGCTAAACCAACCCTTTTGCCTAAAATAATTACCCTTACCACACCAATTTTACAATCATTCATATCTTCCTTGAAAGCCATTTCTCAAGTGACAATACCCCTATCTACCCAACCATTGCATTTGAAACTTTCCACGAAGGATAACAATACTAAAATTGCTCTTTCTTCATCCCCAAAGGATTTACACTTTGAAGCCAATAATCAGGGAATAATTCTTGTTTATAAACCCTTCTCCCATCTAGTTTAAATTTTGGAATTCACCTCCCAACCTAACTTTAATATAGCCACCTTTTCGCATTAGCTTGGACTCCTATATCAAAATAAGACTAAACCTTTTACTTCACTAGAATCCACTCTCAAACCTATTATTATAACTCCACCAACTACTCCTAGAGTTACCAAGGAACCACCTCAATTACCCCTATCTAAATTTTATAAATCACCTTATGCTTCTTTTACCAAGCCAATCAAGACCTTGGGGATCCCACCCACACCAAATACTACTCACCCTCCTTTGAGACTAGATCTAACCACACCAATCCAACTAAAACATAATCTAATTAAGCCCATTAAGAAGGAGGGATTTCTTAGATGTTAACTTTGAGGAATAACCATACCAAATCCTTCACTTTTACCTTCTATTTTAGGATCACATCCTTCCACCATTCCCAAAATCCACTCTTCCTCCAAAAAACCATCTCGCCTTTCACTACCTATAACAAGCCCATATCCTAGTTCATCATCACTCCTCACCAACCTTTCCCCATATACCTTCCCATCTATTAAAACCTCATCATCTAAACTTCCAATTCCTGAATCAATTATAACTAAGTCAATTCATTTAAACCCTCTAGCCAGGTTTACTCCTCCAACCATACCTCCTTTTAAAAATCCCTTACCCAATAAGGAACCTAAACCAAAAACCCAAAATCCACCATCCCAAAATCCTTATCAAAGTCTTATACAACTATATTACAAATGATCCTACAAGCTTCTACCACTAACTTACCCCCCATCAAGCCTTTTTGCCAACTCACAAAAATCCATCCTGGTTTTATGACAATCTAATTTGTCTTTACCATAGAACCCTTGGGCATGATACAAAGAACTATAAAGATATCCAAGCTATCATTCATAGCCTTTTGGAATAGGATGATCTATTATATGAACCTTTCTTAAGCCCTTTGCCTATTTTACCACCTATCTAATCCTCCTACCAATCATCTCCTTCTCTACTCCCACCAAGAAGTGAAATAGAGGAACCAAAATAAGTAGTTGTTCCCCCTTGTCCATATTATTCATATGGTAACTCAGTTTAGATCCCAACATAAGGATAAGGGTAAAGGAGTACAAGAAAATGAAAAGTGTAAAGCCAAGGCCACCATTCCATGGTCTTACCCTTTAACTCTTTAACCAACCAACTAAACCCAAAAGGCTTCACCTTCACCTTCACAACCATCCAAGCCTAAGGTTTCCATTTTAGGAGCCCCTTTGTATTCCAATGTACCTTCATTCATCTAATGCCTAGTGATAAAAAAAAATTCACTAAATGCATATCAAAATGAGTCTTTATGACTTAATTATCACCTCACCTCAACATCATCAAGCTTTAATCAAAGAAATGTATTCCATAAAGGTTCAATCAGATGATCTGCAACCTCTTGCATCTTCTATTGGAGTTATCTAATACATTTATAGCATCACCTTTCAAGAGTCTTAAATCCCACCATATTATAGTGAAGATATTCATCCCCCTTTTTTTATTATAACATACATTAATCATACACATGTCAAAATGGTCATGATTGATGGGGGAGTGAGTATCAATATCATCTTCTCCCATGCCTATGATCAACTTCAACTACCTAAAAACACCATGTCATAAATCTTGGAGGTTCTCCAATCATTCAATGATACCTTGGGCACTACTCTAAGGATAGTTATTCTCCACATCCATTTGGGGCCTCACACCATTATTGAACTATTTTACATCATAGAGGGAAAATTTCAATATAATGTGTTACTTGGTCACCCCTGGATCTATGCCATGACATTCATCCCTTCTACCCTTCACCAATGCATAAAGCTTGAACATGGGGGACAAGTCATTATAATCAAATCTGATCCATGTCCCTTTGCTTCTTGTAATATGATGTATCAGCCCAATGATGTTCTTATTCCACCTTCACCCTCTTCACAACCAACCACTAGCCATACAACCATGTCAAACCAACATATCAACACTTATATTTTCAACAATGGTAAATCATTTCCTAGTTCAACTATTTATTCATTACAAATCTCAATTGACCACCCCTTGAAAACTACATTCCAATCACTTACACTTGGGGAATATTGACTTTTAGCTTTGGATGCTTTTCCCACTCCATATGAATTTGGAAACCTTCAGAATGATTCATCTTATGATCCCAATATTGGTACCCTTGTCCCCTTTTGTCTTCTCAATACTATAACATATTTTGTCTATGGGTAACTTGACAAACCACTTCTTGCTCACACCACCATACCTTATATCCAACAATTCACTTCTAAGTTTTCTTATCTTAGCAACCCAACCTTTGACCAAACATAACTTCATTGATGCACTTGGAAAGGGTTTGGGTTTTGAATATATGAATAAGGACCCCATGAACTTCCTACTATTAAAAATTTAAAACCTCATGAGTTCTCTGGCTTAGGGTATGTTCCCCCAGAAGATCCCATACCAAACTCACCAATACCACTTCTCCCATTTAGAGAACCACCAACCTCACCAATTTCACCTCTCCCATTTGGGGAACCACCATCCTCACCTCTCCCTTTTGAGGAACTTCAACCCTTATCAACCTCACATTTTTAATTTAAATAACCTCTACCCTCATCAAATCCATTTGAATATAGTGACATCATCCCACCTAACTTTTTTTTATCAACACTATTAGTTTAGGTCCCCTAACTTATCAACAGGAAGGTCAAACTAAAACCATTCCTCTCATCCACCTCAAAATGATCAAGCATGATTCTCCCACCATTAACACCATCCAATGTAAAGATGACAAATTTATTCTTGCTTATCTAGGTGTAGAGGATTCTTCTCTTCAAAAATACCTCCCTCTTGAAAACCAAATAATGCTAAATGAATCAACCATAGATGTTAATTTGGGTACTCAAGAGAAGCCTCATATTGTCAATATTAGTTAATCTGTAACTCCTAAGGAAAAAAGAATCTATACAACCTTCCTTTATGACTATAGCATAGTATTTTCTTGATCTTATCATGATATACCTGGTATTGACCCATCCATTTCCCTGCATAACATCATCACCCATCTCAAATTTAATCCAATCCAACAAAAACTTCATCAAATCCATCACCATATAGCTCTTCTTGTCAAATAATAAATTTAATGCCTTCTATCTATAAATTTCATTCAACCCATTAACTATCCACAATGGGTCTCTAACATTGTTCCTATCACCAAACCCATTGGGTGAGTCCACCTTTGTGTGTATTTCAAGGATCTTAACCTTTCATGCCCTAAATATGACTTTCCCTTACCTAACATTGACCAACTTGTTGATCTTACCATTGGTAATGAAATTTTATCCCTCATGGATGGATTGTTAAGATATAACCAAATCTTGATTTCCCCCAAGATCAACATAATAAATATTTCATCACCTCATGGGGAAATTTTTGCTATTGTGTTATGTTTTTTGGCTTAAAAAATGTAGGAACCACATATCAGTGAGTGATGACCTACATTTTTCATGACCTTAGTCATACAATAGTTGAAGACTATGTTGATGATTTACTCAAAAAATCCAAACATCACTAGGATCACCTTATTATGTTATCCATCATCTTTGAAATACTTATCCATTATCATGTCAGGCTCAATCTAAATAAATTATTCTTCATGGTCTTATCAAGAAAACTTTTGGGCTTCATTGTTTCCCTTTATGGAAGAGAAATAGACCCCAAAAAATTTAGAGCCATTTTATAAATGACTTTTCCTACTAAATTAAAATAACTTCATAGCCTACAAAGCAAGCTTTAGTCAAACCTCCATTTTATCTCCTAGTTATCTAATCACTATCAACCCTTTCACCACCTCCTAAAAAAGATACCTCCTTTAAATGGACCAAATAGTGTCAAAAATCCTTTGATGCAATCAAGGAGTATCTTCTTTATCCACCTATCTTTATTCCCCCAAAGGAAGACCAACCCTTTTATTTATACATATCTACCACTGATCATTCCTTGGGAGCCATGTTCACTCATCGTAATGACCAACATAAGGAGCAGGTTGTTTATTACATCAACCAAATCCTCATTGACTATGAAAATTGATACACCCATCCAAAAAAACTCTACCTTGCCTTAGTTTTTGTCACCTCTAAACTTCATCACTATCTTCTTAACAACAAAACTTATGTCCTTACCAACACTGACCCCTCAAGTATATGCACTCTAAGCCATATCATAACTAATGTGTGGATAAGTGGCTCATGCTTTTAGGTGAGTTAAATATTGAGTTTCTTATGTAAAGGTCCATTAAAGGATAGGAAATTGTAGACAAACTAGCTAAATCCCCTATCCTTGATAATCAAACTCCTTTTTTTTCCTTTCCAAATGAGTCTATAGCTACTCTTTCTTCAAAAGAACCCACCTATAAAATGACCATGTATTTTGATGGTTCGAGGTGTCCAAATCATAGGGGTGCTAGCATAGTCCTCATTAATATTAATAAATAACCTCTCCCACATTATTTCAAACTTGATTTTTAATTCACCAATAATATAGCTGAATATGAGGCCTTGATCATAGGTCTCCAAACTACCCTAAATTTATAATTCAAATATATATGTGTCTTTGGAGATTCTCAAATTATTATCAATCAAGTCATAGGAGCTTATAAATGCAAAAATGATGTTATTTATAAGTATAAACAACTTTATGACAAATTATTAGCATCATTTAACCATTATACCATCTAATCAGTCCTTCACTCTATAAATAAATTTGTAGACACAATGGCTTCCCTTGCATCCCAAATTTCATTCCAACCTAATGAATCTAAAATATTTGTCATTATACACCACTTTATCACCCCATATTAACTTAGCCTTGATCTTCCTACCATTTTCTAGGTGGAAACATCACATTTAGACATTTGGTATGACCAAATCTTTGACTACCTTAATGTTGGTGTCATTCTACCTGATCTTTCAAGAAATGCTCATAGATATTTCATTCAAATCACCTCTTGCTACTTAATACTAGGGTATATTATTTACAAATGAGGATTTTATGGCCTTCTCATTCGATGTCTTCACACTTATGAAATTCCCAATGCTATTAAAGAGACTCATGATAGGATATGCAAGGGACATTTCAATGGTCTAGTTATTACCAGATGTATCCTTCATCTAGGTTATTATTAACCCACACTCAATTAGGATTATTGTGAATATGTTAAAAAGTGTGTTAAATTACAATAACATGCTAGTTTAAATCATTCATCCACTCATGGACTTTAAGTATCTAAGTATTTATAGCCTTTCTCATAATGGGGTATGGATCTCATTAGAAAAATCAACCCTCATTCATTGCAATGACACCAATTCATCCTTACCATTATTGAATATTTTACTAAATGGGTGGAGGCCATCCCCCTTATCTCAATTAAAGATAAAAATATCATTGACTTCATCAATCACCACATCATCTTCCATTTTGGTGTCCCTCACAAGATTATCATTGATAGCGATAAGTCTTTCAAGAATATAAAGGTCCAAGCTCTCTACAACACCTTTAGTATCAGACTTAGTCATTACTCCCCTTATCAACCATAAGGCAATGGATAGGTAGAATCCTCTAATAAAAATCTCATCAAAATGTTAACTAAGGTCATCAATGCTTTGAGAAGGGATTAACATTTGCACATCCCATTCACATTGTGGGCCTATCATACCAACATTCAAACTTCTATGGGTGCTACCCCTTTTTCCCTTGTATTTGGGGTAGAAGTTGTTTTAACACTTGAATTACAAATCCCCTCTCTTAAAATATCCTTATGATACATCATTTTTTATAAATATTATCATTAATAATGTCTCATGTGTCTAGAGCTGCTTGATGAACATTGCCTTTCTATCCTTAATCATCTTCACATCTATCATGAGTGTGTCACCTGTGCCTACAAAAAACATATAATAGTTCAAATATTCAACATTAGAGACCTCATTTTTATATAAAACCAACATGTGAAAAACATGGAGAAAACCAAAAGGGGAAAGTTTGCCTTCAATTGGCTCAAAAATTATATTATAACCCACAAGTATGGGTTAGGAGCTTATTGTTTGTCCTCTCTCAAATGCAAACTAGAACCTGAGCCTCTCAATACTTTGCATTTTCATCCTTTCTATTTATAAGGCCTGTCTAACACACCCTGATATCTAACTTAATCTCATACTTTTATTTTAATAACCTTCTCACTTCTCTAATCCTCTTACCCTATTCCTCTTAGGGACATGTGGTTACACCAAATCCATGTGATTATCTGTCAAGCATTTTTATCTAATATTAAATGTGGGTACCATGACTCTACCCATGGCTAGGTTCTCATGGATACTTTTCATCTTTTGTTATATGGAATCTTATCACCACATGTTATTTAAGACCCCTTCCTATTATCACATAACCACTGTATTGAGGCACAACTTTTCTCTTACAAACGTTTTTACTCTAAGATTGAAATAGATGTGTCCATGTCTAAAAACAAAAGTTATATATTTTTGTCATACATATTATTTGGGTCGATTACCATAAAAAAAAGAAATAGACCACTCCCTTGAATGATGGTTTTCACCTAAATCATAAAATGATAGACTACTCCCTTGAAAGATAGCTATTTAAACTCAAACTTAGACCACTCTCTTGAAGGATGGCTAAGATAAAATTACAAATAATATTTGGTAGCCACAATCAGCACTATTTTGTAACTCAATGAAGTTTCCCACCTTGATCAACTTCACCTCTTTTAAATCAACGTATGACCCTATAAAAAATTCAACACTATCCCAAAATAACCACATTCAATTCTCTTTTAATATTAGTTTCTATCCCCTCAAAAGACATGAACTCATCTATTTTAATTCTAGGTGTCACCCAAGAAAAGGGGTGGGTGAACCCACACATGGTTTGTTATGTAACACTTCTTCCCCTACCTACTTATCACTACCCTCCATTTTTCATATCACATCTATAAATCAAAGGATTCTGAGATCACTTGACACATGGCGTTTATACAACACACTTTAGTACTAGGAAAATGCTAATTTGACATGAATGAAGGGTTCACTTTCACTAAGATCCTATCCTCTTTGTGGGGTTTAATAATAGCCTTGCCAAAGAATCTAGCATTCCCCTTTTCATTATCACCCATATCTAACTTACCTATTAAAACCAAAATCATTCCACAAATCAAAGCATTAACATTCAAAATCAACCAACTTATCATACCTAGCTAACCTGATTAACCAAACTCACATCAAAACATTAAATTAAAAATAATAAATAACATTATTAAAACATAATTTATCACATACCTATTTTAAATAATCAACTATAGCCATTAAGCATGATCAACAATCAACACATCTTGATCTACCTATCCTAGCATAATTAGCATTAAAAACATAACCAAATACATCATCATATAAATATGAACATAACCATCAAATAAACATCAATCATCATCATCTCAAAATGAAACCATATCATATATATATATATATATATATATATATATATATATATATATATATATATATATATATATATATATATTTAAATATAATATAAAACATATATACATCATAGCTCTCACTCAAAATACATCTTGCATCTTTAATGCATAGGTTAGTATCAAAAATGGATTATATACATATCATGGCCTTTGTAGACCATTACCACTAGCCCCACTAGTACCTACACTTATACCTATCCATGCACCTATACTAGGTAGAGGCCTTGCCTACTGACCCACTACCATAGCTCACTATCTTAGGGTCCCCAAACTTGTCCCACCTAACAAACTTAGTTGATACTCTCCCCACCTTAGCCCATTAGGATATTGTACTAAATAATTCCCTCATAATACCTCAGCTCTTGTATCACTATATGATACCTAGTTTATGTGACATATTTAAGAGGTGTTATAACTATCACTACTCTGGTATCCTATCATAAAGAGTCTCTCTCCTAGGTCACCATACCAAGTGAGACCCTCACTTGGTCTCACTCCCCTATCAATGTAGTCACCTGACCTTGTAAGATAGATACTTACCTATATAAAGATGTGACTTATGCACAAGCATAGTCTCTCTCCACTATGACTCCTCCTACCTAAACCTAAAGAGTCACAAACTGGCCCTATAACATAACTATCTAGGCCTAAGTTATTGCTAGTGCCACTAGCACTTGTGGGTCCCCCTATGCTAGTCCCTTTCTCTAATCTATATCTATTAGGGCCCTATCACCATCTCTAAAACTAAAATCCATTGTAATATATATACCCTAAAACCATGTAGGGTAGTTAAGTTTCATCCTTATGTTTTCACCTCCACTCAAAGGTAGCTCCTCAAAATCCAAAACCTCATCCTATCACTATGGCTTCAAAAGTGGATATTTTGAATCCTCCCTCTTATATCATACAAAATCAAGAGGGATCACTTTTACCAATCCAAACTATCACCATACCCTCTCAAATGGGATACACTTATTCTCTCCTTCCCATCACCTATAGACCTACCTCCAGCTCTATAAATACACCATATGATGTTGTTATCCCTCCCATATATTCCACTCCCTATATGGCCTCCATATTATGTTTCCATCCACCAAACCCTCTAGCATCTCTCTAAACTAATCTAGGTCACATATACCACTACCTACCCCTATCATTGCCTTATCTCTCCTCCATCAGTAGAAATTGACTCTATAATCTATTGGTAGATACCCCCCAATAGGTAAACCTAATGGCTACAACACCCATATGTGTTCATAAGCCTAGAAGTGTAATACAAATCCCATGCTAATTTTGTAATGGTTATGTACCCTAAACCCCCAAAAATCTCTGTATATCTACACCAATAATACTTGTGCCCATCCAAACACAACTCTACCTAGAAATAACTCAACCAATACCCCCAATAACACACTAGAGTATCTCCCTTTGACCAAATATAGTAATGCATAATATGTAACTACTAATTATAACATAGTCAACAATTATTTATCCCTTGGGGATCTTTAGTATAGTGGATTGATATTAAACCCTCTAGAATGGAATTGTGCATCACCTCTATCATCTCCATACACTCATCCATCTCGTCCCCTCAATATGGTAGATAGGATCACCTTGAATAGGTAGACATGTAATCTGGTACACATCCTCCAATAAGAAGATCATCTCCCCTATCGATAACCAAAAGATGTTAGTCACTAGATCCCATCTCTTGATGAGGGTGATTATCATCCTAGCATCTCTCAAGAGGAACTAGTAATGCTGCATCACTCCATAACCCCCTATCTCCATGTGTTGCCAATCATCCAATAACATGACATCCCTCACCTCTGCAAAGATCTTAGACACTTGATCTCATAGCTGAATATGCTCTTGCACCTAAAAAAAAACATGTCATGAATTAAGGACCTACCCCTATGAACATGACAACTAAAAAAAATAATTCTTTTCTCTCTTTTATCCCCCTAGTTGGTCCTAGTAAACTTCTACCCTACCTCTTTATTATCATCTACACCACAACACTATTTAAATCACCTACCCATATTTTATACACCCTATAAGATTCTCAATCTTGAAACAACGATTTGAATCTCTAATCACTTTCCCTATTCTTATTCCTAAAAATAAATATATATATTTCCTCTAAATAACTATTTATTCAACTATTTAAAAAAACTAGTTATTCCTATAAACACTTATTTAAAACCCACCCACAAATCTTTTCCTCCCACACTCTCTATATCCAACAAAAACCTAACCCCCCTTTTTGACTGTCACTAATTATTCCAACCATCAATGGTCCCCTTGGGGTATTTTATACCCCTGGGGTGGACTACTGATAGTTGATTCAATCACTAATGGTCACCTACGGATGACCATTTGCCATGGGATTTGACCCTCCAACCTCCCTGATACACCCAAAAACACACTAAAGACCCCCCTCCCATGCATTTTTTCTCACTTCCTCACCTCTATCAATCCCTTGATAAGTTTTACAACTACCCCCCTCTCTTTATACCCACATAATTCACAAAAACCTTCACCTTATCTAAACCCTAGGTTTTCAATTCCCACACATGAACAATGCATAATACTTAAATTTAATTTTTACTTTCTATTATCATTTTATTCTATCAATATAATAAATAATACCCACCTCATTCCATGATTGGTGGTGCCTCCTCAAACCACACCCTACCACTGGTGCATCTCCTAAATTGATCTCCACCACACACTCTCTCTCCAAACACCAATCTCATCTCAACGCCTCACCCCACTCACAATAATCCCTTTCACTCTTTGTATGAAGAAACCCACAAAATTATAATGCTCAGCCAAATTTGCACAAATAATAATAATGACTTTTCCTTACCATTCCTATTGATGTTATCATGGTTTTAGGGTTTTAGGGTCCTAATCATCGACGATTACCCAAACCATCGATGGTTAACCCCAACCATCAATGGTTGGGTAACCATAATTGGTTGAACCTAACCATTAATGGTCACATAACCATCAATGTTGGGTTTTACCCCCTTTATTTTCTTTAAAGACCACCCTAAACGTTTACCCTTCAAATTTTTCCTCTTCTTCACCTTAACCTAACCTTAACCACAGCTAAATAGGGAAACCTATTTCCCCTACACTCAAACTTACTTGGGAGTCACCCTCTCCCTGACCAAGAACTACATTTGGCTTGAATTCAATATTAGATGTAATTCATTCTCTTTCCTTATGCATTATGAGTCAGCTTAGCCACACCCCCTACCTAACCACCCATTTTCCCACATACATCATGACGTTGGCCCCTTTTTTAGAACAAACCTATTTGTACACCTTATGATAACCTTTCTTGGGTCATTATTGACTACTTTGATCAATTTGGCCTTATTAAATTTTTTTTACACCACCTCATGTGAAATGTAACCATTCATGTTTTTCTTGAGAGCACTTCTTACCGTAGATACCAGAGTAAACACTAACCCTTTCTAGGAAATTTGATATGCGTATCCCAATCAGCTATGACCAACACTAGGGATTGGTTACCTTGTCACTTCTTATATAACCCACACTTCTTGTTATTAACATTAGCCATTTTATGTCTTTACATGATTTTTTGCCCTTAGAATCTCATCACGCCTTGTCTATGTAGTTAGTTTTTAGTACCTACACCTTCTTTCCTTTTATCAAACCATGACCCACATTCTATATTACCTCATCGACTACTAGTTTAAGGGGTAATACCTTCCTCCCATACTTAGGGAAACTAACCCTAAACTATCAACCTTCAATTTTTGTTCTATAGCTTATTAACCTAAAGCTACATAACAAAAAGGGGAAAAATGTAGTCACCTTAAAATGTCCCCTTAAACATTTTTAGTATCGCATCACCTTGGACCTATTCTTGACCATTAGTTAACTATCTAACTAGTTATCTCACCCTTTACACCTACCCATAAAACATTTTAACTT
Source organism: Torreya grandis (assembly GCA_037957365.1). Classification (NCBI taxonomy): domain Eukaryota; kingdom Viridiplantae; phylum Streptophyta; class Pinopsida; order Cupressales; family Taxaceae; genus Torreya; species Torreya grandis. Next base: position 447,588 of record JARHVA010007119.1, on the reverse strand, counting down.
GCTCTCCTTGAATCTTTTTAACCCTTTTTACACCAAGGGATTGATGATCGATGGTCACCCTAACTGTCAATGATTACCTTTCCATTAATCCATTTTTCATAAGTTAATGTGATTTATAGGTCATTCTTCCCTATCCAAAGGAGTTCTCACTTCATCCAATCATTAATGAGCGTAAAATTTACTAAGTACATACCCTTTATCTCTTGTTTCTCCCCTCTTTTTAAATTAAAAAAAATCAAGCAAGAAAAATTAAAGAAACAAGATATTAGGGGGGGGTCCCTCTAAATTGTTTCTTGGTAAGTTTCATTAGATTTCAGCAATTTGGTGTGTTTTTTCTTCATTGGTTTTAGTACTTGGTTTAAGAGAGTGTTGGCATGGAGCAAGAGGAAGTTTTCAAGATATGAAGAGGTAAGCTCAATGTAAGAGGGAATTTATATCATCTTTTTAGGTCCTTAGGATCAGTTGGTGCTCACTTTGTCATTATACCAAAGGGGGAGAAAGTTCCTGTTTGTTAGAGTGCTTGAAGAGAGAGAAGGAAGGTGAGATGTATGATGTGTGTTGAAATAAATGAAAAAGGGGGAGATTATTGGAGATTTTTCAATGATGTCATGGTGATTTCATGGTTATGTTATGGAGGTGTCCTAGTGAGTGGATGAAGTGCCTTAATAGTCTAAGTGACAATGACAAAGTGTTCAAATTTTAACATTGAGTAGAGATAAAGATCAAGCTTATTTTAGGGATAAATGATGAGTGGATGATCATACTAAAAATATAAATGATGAATATTAAATTCAAGAGGTCAAAGTGATAATTGTCTATCATTTTTAAATCAAGGACAATCTTGAAGATATTGATGAAGTGTGTGTGATCAAGATTATAAGATTGCACGAGATGAGGATAAGACTTCAAAGTTTAACATTTGGGTAGTGGTGAACTATGAGTTAAAGTTAAAACAAGATAAAAGGTGTGTTATTTATCTAAGATGCAAGGAAATGAGATGAAATCATAATTTCTAAGGTTTAACTATGACCATTGGCATTTGAATATTTGAATTTTACAAAGGAAAAAACTAGTGCTTTATATTTTATTCATAACTTTTGATACATGATGAATTTGAAGGTGATATAAAAATAAAATATTAAGAGGAATACATGGTTAATTTAATTAACCTAATTTAAATATTTTATAGTATGTAAATTCAAAGTTATGAAGGCTAAAATTTTATTGTGTTTGACATTCATTTATTAAGAACCCAAGAAGGATGTTTGTGCTTGTATTGATGTTGTTTTGATATATCATGATCAATTAACTATTTGGGAGTGTTTTATACTTCATGAGGACCATATATGAGAATTATTAAAGTTTTAACAATCATATGAAATATGATAAAAGGTTTAGAAGTTGATTATGTATTCATTCATGGTGACTATGTGCACAGAATGTTGTTTGAGAAAATTTTGCTTTAGTAAAAGAGTATTTTGGAGACTATGATCATTTAAGGATGTCAAAGGGGTCATGTGTATTGGTTCCATGCATTTTGAAGTGGTAATATGTTCTAATTTTGTTTAGATAAGTGTCAAATAGGTAAATGGGTCATCATTAGACTTAAAAGGTGACTTAGGCTTATTTAAAAGAGACTTGTGCTTAAGTATGACCCATGTTAGATGCCTTAAGGGTGAAGGCATGTATTGTGTCTAATAATAATAGATTTTGGACTTGATAATTCATGAATTATATATAAATAGTGAAACCAAATGTGTTGTTTTCTAGACTTGTGAGAGGCTACATGTGAATAATGAGCATTGAAGTAAAGGATAGAGAAGAGTAAATGTGAATAGTGGATGGGTTGATAAGTAGAGTAGATTGAGGAATATGTGTATGACCTATAATTCTTATTTATAATTTTATGATAGTGATCTTATAATTTGAGTATGAGAAAAGTATAGAGTGATCCAAAAGGTGGCTTTGGATGCATTATGAGTGTGTGAAGAAGTGAAGGGGGATGTGTTATTAGAGGTCCCTCATCAGGTGTAAAAGACATCAGTTTAAAGGTGGTGTTATTTTCAAGGGGGGTCTAAAGGAATTGATATTACATAGGGGTAGTTGTTCCTTATGAAATAGGTGTTTCACTAAAGGCCTTTTTTTAGGAGGATTTGATCAAGATTTCTTGGTCTAAAGGAGTTGACTAATCTCTTGTTTGTAATTTATAACATGACAAGTAGTCCATGTGTTTTAAGATTGAGAGTGGGTTTTATTACCTATAAGGGTTTCCCATAGGAACTATGTGTTATGTGTTTCATCTTGTGTATGCATTGAATAAATGAGCTCTCATGTTAATGTTTCTTGATCAAGTTGATATATGCTAATTGTTTAATATTTTGAAAGGATTGGAATTGAAATTGAAATATTTGGGGCTCACTAAGTCACCCCCCTCTCAATAATTGTAGTTCTAACACTAAGTTTACTAATATAATCTTTGACTTGGTTTTTTTCGATGGTAAATATGCAAATTACATATCTCTATGGGAAATTATGAAGAAAATTGATTCCCACTCATGTGAATAAATATAAAAAATTGAATAAAAGTAGTTATTAATAGATGTGATACTCATGAAATGTCAATAATTGCATTTTATAGCAATAAAACCTAAAGTTATGACTTACATTGAACTATTATTATCCCCAAATATTTCACCCTATAAGAGGGTGTTCAAGCCTCTTCCATTTTTTGGAACCATAGGAACACTTCTAGGTATGTGGGTGTACCTATGGTGGAGGTGAACCTCTAGATTTAAGGGGATAGCTCCATGAATATATCTTGAATTATTTTCACCTATGCTAAATATTTTATTATGGGGGGAGAGGGATATAATTTTCTTGAAATAAACATATTATAAAGGGTGATGCACCAAGATGTCTTTCAAATGACCATTTTACCTCTTTCACAAAGATATAATGCCTACAACACTAGCCTAAGACTCTTATAATGCACTAGCATTAGTGTTTCAATATGAAGGTGAGATGCATGAAGATTATACAAGATAAGTGAAAGCATAAATTAGTTACAGATATTAAGGCTCTTTATACACTTAAAATAGATTCATACATTTAACTACACTTCATATGACCTTCTATGCTAAAATCACTTGCATTGAATATGGAAGGATTGAGAGAAAGCAATGATAGATATATATCACTTAACTATTCACTATACATCTCTTCACACACTTTGACAAGATGCAATATGAAAACAAACTAGATTGCATTTATTATTATAAGGAAAACTAAATTTTCAAAACTAGTATGGATTGTCCATACATGGTGTGGTATTAGATTATAAAGGCTCAAATGGAAGCTACTTATAGAACTAGAAAAGATAGAGAATAAAATGTAGTAAAGAAGCTCAAAGGTCAAAATACAACATGTCAAAGAATGAAAAATAGTTAGATTTTAGGGGAATGGAGTGTGAAATAGACCATGAATTTCTCATAAGAAAAATGTCTATATAAACCATGAAAAACTCTTCAAAATGGTGTAGAGACTATTTAACTAGCCTTTATGAAACTACCTTCATCATGGATAATCTCTCGAGCATTTGAAAATAAATTAGTAGAGTTGAAACATATTATATGATAGTCATAGAAATTTTCATATCTACTAGCTATCTTATAGACTTTTGTATTTACCATCTGTAGTCATCCATTTATCTCTTGGAATTTGTTCTTCACATTTGGGGGCCACTATCTATCTTAGATCTTGACTGAGCTTTCATGGTAGGATATGAGTATGAAGTATTTTATCCACTATATAATCCTTTGATCTTACATGGTTGCCTATGTTTAATTCTATTATCACATCACTCATTCCATTTTAAAATTTGCCTATCATTGTTTGGACACGTAGCCTCATCTTGTCCATCTAGAATCTAGTCAAAATTTATTTGTCAATATCCTTTAGAGTCTCTTTGATTTGAATTTTGATGTCAGTTGTTGATATGTGACCCAAGAATTCAAGAGTATGAAATTTGGTAAAATTTCATGATTTCTCAAGTCCTTTTAATCTTTGACTCATTGTACACCATTGAATCTTATCTACATGACTCAATACATGTCATTGATCTTAGCTTGATTAAATGATTTTTCACTACTTGATAGCTTTACATTCGATCTAAAGATCCTTTGATTATTTGACCCCCACTCACACCATTAGATCTCCATTGCATGATAAAAATTCATTTCATTGATCTTGGATCTCAATATTTAAGTTTGGATCATTGATTTGCCTTGTATGCATTAACATGCACCATTGATCTACCCTAAGGACCTTTTAACTCATTGACTACCAACATGCCATTGATATATGTTCTAATCACATGAGATCTCACCACTTATCAACCCTAAAATAAACTAGAAATTGTTAAGTATTTTTTGAATCCAAATGGCTATTTTCTATAGCTAAATGTTGACACTCTTGCACACATCCCATATTACTAGTTTATCTTTAAAGGTTTATCTCTTGAGATAGAGAACTTATCAAGAAACCAAATTTATATGGGATGATCATACCCATTTATTCCTTTTGAGTTTAAAGGTTTTTAAGCATACTTGTAAAGTGTAAAACCAAACTACCCTATTCATTTTTATGTGACATGCCATGATGGTATGACCCCCTAGATGAATCAAAATGACATAAGATTGAAATAGATCATAACCTAGGTTATAACGTAATTAAATGATATAAAATAGACCAAAATAAACCCTATGACACTATTTTTTACCCCCATATCAATTTTTGACTATAGGGGGTTAACCCATTTTGACTTGTGGTCAAAATGGTCAACATTTTTAGTAATTCCCTCAAAGTGGTATGCTTGCTATGCCAAGACCAATTGCCTAATCTTGTCCATTGGGATATGGAATCACTTGTACATAGGTTTGAAAAAAAAATTCATTAAAAAAACACAAAAATAATAAATAAATAACAACAAGAACAAGACACAAAGTGGAAACAAACATGTGTTTAACTAGAACACTTAGGGAACACACCACACACACAATTGAAACAAAACACACACCTAATATACTATTTACAAAATTGACCTTTACTCCTCAATAAAATGGTTTCAAATGTATCCCATTGATAGGGATAAGCATTTATTATTCATTAATCCTTCCAAATTATAAATAATTTCTTTGTTTGCCCTTGATGATGACATATGGTCCACTCCATAAGGTGTCAAATTTGGTATGTTTCCCTAGTTTTGCTCTATCTTCATCCCACTTCAATACTATGTCACCTTATTATAATAATATTGGATTTTCATTCTTGTCAAAATACTTATTCATTAATACTTGGTGATGCTCCATAGATTGATGATCCTTATCTCTAGTCTCTTTTAGCTCCATTAATTTAATCAATCTCACCTCCATTATAGTGTTTTCAAGAAAATCTCATTGATCTGCCAACTCTAATGTAGATAGATCTAGAGAGATAGAAAACCTAGCCTCTCTTCCATAGATAAGTACAAAAGGATAATTACATATTTACCTCTTGGGATTTATCCTATCAGCCTATAATTTTATCTCTAATTTGGTGTGTCAATCCCTTTGGTTATGCTCCAAGGTTCTCTTGATGATTCTAATCATATTATTTTTAGTAGATTTAGCCAAACCATTACTTTGAGGGTAATAGTTAGATGAAGTACTCAATAATATGCCATCACTATTTGTCTAATCGGTTGTCTTAACACCCATAAAAGTAAGAGCATTTTTTAAAATAATAGTAGGAGTGCCAAACCTTATTTTGATGCTCTCATACAACTCTAAGATAAAATTCTCATTAGCTTCCTTTAATGTTACTACCTCAACCCAACTTTAAAATACTCATTTATTTTGAGTATCCAATTAAGACCATCACTTGATGGGGGATTTATCATGCCAATGAAATCAATATCCCATTACATGAAAGGTTGATCCACTTGGATAGGGATAAAAGGAAGAGCTACACGATTTTATTTTCCCATAAAGAAACCACATTGTACACATCTTCTCACCCAATCATGGTAGTCCTTGAAGAGGTTAGGCCAATAATATCCTACCCTCATGATCTTGGTAGCTATGGTTCTTGGGCATAAATGATCTCATATTGTTCTATCATGGAACTTCTAAAGCAACACTCCAAATTATTTGTTGTCAATGTACATCAATGATACACCATTAGTATATCTTTTTAAAAACACACCATATATAAGGAAAAAGTGAATAAATTACAATCTAAAATATCTCCTTTGATATTTACTCATATCATAAGGATACTCACCGATTTGAAGAAATTTGATCACATCTTGTGTCCAACTCTATATATACAAGGAACTAGCTAGTTGAGGGTAATCATGATTTATTAAAAAATCTTATTTTGACTCATGAAAATCTGAAGCTAAATGTTCACAAAGTCCTTTTCCTCTTATAAACATTGTTACTTTGATATCAACATCATATTCCATTACCTTAGTGATCCACCCTACCCTCTTCTCACTAAAGTCTTTACTCAAAATAAACTCCTTGGTACTAGGATGAGAGACCATAACACAAATTTTATTATTTTAAACCATATGCCTAATCTTATTTATTCCACTTAAAATAATAAAAACTTTATTCTCAACAAAGGTATACTCTATTTCATAATCTTCCAAACCTTGATTAAATAATGCAGTTGGTTAATCTACACCCTTCTCATTCCTTTACATTAGCATAGCCGAGATAGTATCAAGGTTATAAAATTAATACAAAATGAATTATTTAGAAAAATTAGGATTCAAAAGAGTAGGATCTTATGAAATTTCTTTTTTAATGTCTACAAAACTATTCTTACCTTCCTTTGTCCAAGAAAAGACCTGACTCATTTTTAGCATAATTGTGATAGGTTTCACTGAAGATGAAAAACTAGGTATGAATCTCATTACAAAATTTATCTTACCTAATAAAATTTGGATAATTTTATTATGTAATGTAAATTATAGGTGTAGAATATCCTCTATCCTTTTAGGATCAATAGCCAAACTATCTTTAGAAATAATGTGTCCTAAGAGCTTGCCTTCATGGATAAAAAATATGCATTTTTTTGGATTAAGAGATACTCCATACTACCTACATCTTTCAAACACTTTTATAAAGTTTTTCATATGATCATTAAAATCTTTAGAAAACACTATTATATCATCTAGATAAACTAAAAACATCTCATTGATAAAACCTTTAAAGGCCATGTCCATTACTCTTTGAAAGGTAACACTAGCATTTGACAAAACAAATGGAATCTTTATATAAGAAAAATTTCCCCATTTAGTAGTGAATTATATCTTTAAAATATCACCCTCATTCACTATAATCTGATTATAAACTTAATATCCATCTAAGAGAGAAAAACATTGAGATTTTGAAACAATTTGCAAAATCTATTCCATTAAAGGTATAAGATAGTGATATTTGAGTGACAACCTATTAAGATATCTAAAATACAAAAAAATTATTATCTCCCCATTATTATTTCAAATATACAAAATGTTAGATACCCATGTTGAATGCTTGAATGGAAATATTATTTCATATTCAAGGAGTTTAGTAAGTATTAACCTCATGAGTTGCTCAACCTTAGGATTGATGGGTGTTTGTTTCTATTTAACCAGTTTAACTCTAGGTTCCAATTTAATGTTATGGTGTGCTAGCATAGGATAAAATAATTTTATTTCATTATATTCCCAAGAAAATATATCACAAAACTCAATACACAACTCAATGAATGTTTGTTTCTCTAATGTAGAACATACCTTGCCTAGTTTGAGGAGTCTATCTTTGAAGATCAAGACTCTTTCATAGTTATCCTCTTTTTTACACATAATAAATATATCCTCATTAATTTTATAATTCTAATTTAAGATAATTTCTAAGGTCACCATACCTTTATGTATCCTCTTTTTCCTTAGCTACACAATCTGATCACCAAATTGTTCTTGGAGTCTCCTTTGATTCCTTGAAAAAAACTCAACATCATTTTCCAAGAAGCATATAATGTATTTTTCAAAATCAAAAAATTGAAAATAAGCTTCATTATCAGGTAAAAAGGTCTAATAATACTTCCCCTCTTCATTTATGATAGTTGGAGTATCGAATTGAGCTCCTATGGTAGCTAGTCTATCAACACGATTATTCTTCTCCCTTGAGACTAATTGTATATTAAATACATTGAAGTCTTCAATAAAATACCATACCCTATGATTATATGACTTAAGAAAAGGTTTTTTGGTATTAAAAACATTTCTAACATGATGAACAATCAATGCACTATCTCCATATACTTGCAAGTTCTTGATTCCCTTTCTCATTGCCCATTGAAGGCCATGAATTAAAGCTTCATACTTAGCCACATTACAAGTACAAATGAAATGGAATATATATGAAGCACAATATTGATGTTTATATGTGGAGACCAACATAACACAAGATCCTACACCAACTTTACTTATTTAACCATCAAAAAACATCTTCAACATCTCATCATCTTCACCTTCTTCTTTAGAAAGTAGAGGAGTTGATATTAATTCTTCATGTATACAATATACTCCTAGATTAGTTTCATCCATAAATACATAAGGATCACACTAATAAGTATTGGTACCATATTCATCAATAAATAAATCATAAATTCCTTCAATATTGGAAGACATACCATCATCTACAATAGTATCCTTCTCTTCATGAATAATATAATTCAAAGTACAACTTATCTCAATGTAGGGCTCAATATGAAACCTTACAAGATCACCTGGCTGAGTCCTTATGATCACCTAATTTCCATCTATTGTTTTAAAGGACAAAAAAAACCAATAATCTAAGATATATCTACCTATCTTTACTATAAAGTCACTTGATAGGGAGATTTCAAAGTGAGCTGGGAGATCAACAATAACTATATCTTGAAGGATAGGAAAACTAAAATAATCATGTAAGAAAACATTAAAGTTTTTTATTAGTATTATAATCTTGGTAGGTGTAACATCTAGTTGGATAAATCATTTTCTATGAGGCTCATACTTTATGCCCACTTTATGAGCTACCATTTTGGACATGTCTGAAGTAGAAGCTCCACTATCAACTATGCAGTTATGGACTAATTTGTCACCCACTATGATAGTGAGATAAAATGGTGGAGGTTTATCAACCATGTATATGGTTCAATAATAGTGTTAGGAGAATTTGTGAAATAAACATGATCATGACTTTGATTTGAAGGAGGAACACTATTAGGGATAATAGATAAAGTTCCCCAAAATAACTGGCAATACCTTTAAAAATGTTAAAGGGAGTTGTAGGAGCTCCTTCTGGCTAGGCATGTGAAGAACATCTCAAAGGGAAATGGATGTTTTATTACTCTTAAATTAATATAAAATATTTCAATAATCCATAACTAATTTATCTTGGATTTTTTAAGGAAAGTAAGTGTGAAACCTAAGGAGTTGGAGTGCCTTAAACAATCCTTCCAACATTCTAATTTCAAAGAGGTGTAGAGTTATTTGAGGTTTCCACACCTAAATCCATACCTTGTTGATTTGTATCAGGATTTAATGAGATTTTAGGAGCATTAATATCACCACATAAATCATGTATGTTAGATTTAGTGTTTTCTACAATACAGGTTCCTTGATTAAGAACAAAAGTGTCTTCAACTAGGAAGTTGGTGAAGATCTCTCCTTGAGGCTTTCCACCTTCAATTGTCTACATCATGACTTCATATTCAATTTATAGGAGAAGATTGAATCCTAATTGAGTAATAATATCTTTCTATCTACCTTCATTAGCATCCATAAATTTGTCTTGATTCCAATTTTCTCCTTGCACCAAGTTCCTATGCACAGGTATCATCTCTCTTGCATTGGTGGTGGAGTTAGGATTGTACACATTGGTAGGCCTATTAGATTTAGGATGCCATTGACCTATTACTCTTATAAAATTTTAACCATGTTTTTGATAATAGGGGTAAGGATTCTGATAATCACTTTTTTCATATTCCCTCTTCCAATATTAGCTTCCAACCATTGAATATATGCATCTTTATCCATGGCATTATCTTCCTTATTAGGAGCAACTCTAAACTTGGTCTTAGCATTGGGAATTTGGGCCACATATAGAGTATTAGTATAAGTATAAGACAATGGAGGCATAAAGATAGTATGAGGCAATCTTCCATCTTAGATGAGACCATTTTTAGCTTTGACAACAGGATCATATGGTTCATGAAGAGTAGAGCTCCCCATGTATTTAAGTATGATATCAATTTTAGTACCAATATCTCTCAAGCAGGTAGGGATCACAAAACTAGGAGGTGGCCTCATAGGAGGAGGCAATCTATTCTAAGTCTTTTGAAACCTCTCATTGAAGTCATGCATTTCTTTTTTATATCCTATCTTGATCACATTGAGTTGATGTATGAGAGAGGCATTGTCACTTTCATTTCCAAATATTGAGGTGAGTATCACTCCAAACTCATTCCATGATGTGATGCATCCACCCTTTAGAGTCCTATACCAATAAAGAGTCTTCCCTCTAAGGGACATGGTAAGGATTATAATGGAAATGTTCTCTTGAGTGATGTTATGGAAGTTACAAAAGTTGGAGACATCGCTAATGTGTTCATTAGGTGTAACATGAATTTCACCATTGAATATGGGTACACCTTTTATAGAATTATGAGAAATGACATTATATGCTTGAATATGAATTGTATTTTAAGTATTAAAGGTATGTAAGGCATAATGTCTAGCCATATCTTCTTCAAAATCTTCAAAATATTCAATTTCTTCAACCTCTTCCTCTATAGCAAAATATACTACTTATCCAAAGGGAAAATTAAGATGAGAATATTAAAATTCAAATGGAAGTTTAGGCTAAATAGGTGGATTAATGGGGTTGAGTACTTTATTAGATGATTTCCTAGTGAGAACCATAAATTATGGGAGAAAATTTATAATAGGACAATGGTCATGAACCAGATTTTACCTTTATGGAGTCATAAATGCTAAGCATCACACCAATTTGTAGCCAATTTTGTCAAGATCAACATTCACCTTGACAAGTTATCTTGAAGACAATGGGTCCCACTAGGTGTGCCAAAATTATTATTACCAAATCTTACATCCTAAAAGAGGGATTTCAAGACTTTTATAGATTTTGGTAACATGGGAAAACTTATAGGTATGTGGGTGTACCTATGGTGGAGGTGAGCCTCTAGATTTAAGGGGCTAGTTGCCTAAATATATTTTGAAGTACTTTCACCTATGCTAACTATATTCTTGTTTAGGTAAAATGAAATAAGTTTCATGAAATAAACCTATTGTAAAGGGTGATGCACCAAGATATCTTAAACATGACCATTTTACCTCTTTTACAAAGAGATAATGCCTACAACACTAACCTAAGAGTCCTAGAATGCACTAGCTTAGTGTTTCAATATGAATGTGAGATGCCTGAATACTATTAAGGATAAGTGAAACCATAGATTAGTTACAGATACTAAGGATCATTATACAAATAAAATAGATTCATACACTTAACTACACTTCATATGACCTTCTAGGCTGAAATCACTTGCATCAAACATAGAAGGATTAAGAGAAAGAAAGGATAGATAGATATCACTTAACTATTCACTATACATCTCTTCACATAATTTGACAAGATGAGATATGAAATCAAACTAGATTGAATTTTTTTTTCTAAAATTAAAATTTCAAAACTAGTATAGACTCATCATACATGGCATGGAATTATATTACAAAGGCCAAAATGGTAGCTACTTATAGAACTAGAGAAGAAAGAGAACATAATATAGTAAATAAGTTCAAAGGTCACAATGCCACATGTCAAGGCATGAAAAATAGTTAAATTTTAGTTTAATTTAGTGTTAAATATACCATTAATGTATCCTATGACAAGTTTTTTTATAAACCATGACAAACTTTCCAAAATGGTGTAGAGACTCTTCAACTAGCCTTTGTGAAACTTCCTTCATCATGGATCATCTCTCGAGCATTTAAAAATGAATTAGGAGACTTGAAAAATATGATATGATATTCATAAACATTTTAATATATATTATTTATCTTATATACAATTTTATTTACCATCTACAGTCATCCATTTATCTCTTGGTCTTCATTCTTCACTTTTGGTGGTTACTATTCATCTCAGATCTCGATTGAGCTTTCATGGTGGCATATGGGTTTGAATTAATTTCTATGATATTTAATTATTTTATAATAAATTTATAACTATTTTTATTTACATTTCCATGTCACTTGATCCATTTTAAAATATTCCTATCATTTTCTAGACAAATAGCCTCATCTTGCCCATATATCATTTGATTGAAATTGCTCTATTGATCTCCTCTAGAGTCTTCAATTTGACTTTTGATATTGGCCATTGATATGTGACCTAGGAATAAAATATTATTAAAGTTTGTATCATTATTTTATTTCTCAATATATTTTGACTCTTTTACTCAATGCATACCATTGGATCTTATCTTCATGACTCAATGCATGTTGTTGATCTTAGCTTGATTAAATGATGTTTTTCCACTTGGTAGATTTACATTAAATATTAGGATCATTTGAATATTTTACCCTTGATAACATCATTTAATCTTCACTACATGATCAAATTCATGATGTTGATCTTTGGTCTCAAGCTTTAAACACAAATCATTGACCTACCTTATATGCAAGAACATGCATCATTGATCTACACCAAGGACCTTTTGACTCATTGAATTCCCAAGTACCATTGATATTAAATATGATCACATGATATCTCACCACTTATCAACCCTAAATTAAATTAAATATCATTAATTATATTTTGAATCCAAATAGCTACTTTTTGTAGCTTAATGTTGACACTCTTGTGTATGTCCCATATTGCTAACTGATATTTCAAGGTTTGTATCTTGAGATGGATAACTCATTAAGACACTACATTTTAGGGGGTGATTATGAGAAAAAATCATCATATCCATGTATTCATTTTTAACTAAATTTTTTTCTAAGCACACTTGTAAATTGTAGAACCAAACTACCCTATTCATTCTTGTTTGACATGCCACGATGGTTTAACCCCCTAGATGACTCCAAATGACATATTAATGAACTAGATCATGACCTAGGTTATAATTTCATTAAATGATATCAAATATACTAAAAAACACCCTATGACACTATGTTATATCCCCATATCAAGTTTTTATTATAGGGGGTTCACCCATTTTGACTTATGCTCAAAATGGTCAACACCTACATTCAGATTTATTTTTATTAGGAAAGTTATTTAATGGATTCCTACATAATTAAAACATGAGAATAATCATGTCTTACATCTTGGGGAATTATTTTCATAGATATATAAAGATTCCCCTTACATATACCATATATCATGGGATGATGATCACATTACAAAGGGAGGAAAAATAACATAGATGAGGATGCATTGAGAAAATGGATAATCCCAAGAGAAAAATAAAGCCTCAAATATACTTCTTTAGGCCCAATAACCAAATTCAAAATCAAAATTTGAATTGGGATGGCACTATTAAAAAAGGTTTAATGGATGTTATAACATCAATTATTTTTTATTGGAATGGGTGAAACTAATTAAGTTGATACTAACATTAGTTTTGACCTTTTCAGTAGGTGTGATCATTAGTGTCAAACTCTAGGAGCAAATTTTCACAAATGACAAGAGGCTAGTTTGGGGTCACTTCTTCATGATGTCTTATTTTTTGGATGTTTTCATGGATATAGTGTATGTACATAATGGATCACTCTAGAGCCCATCGTTAAAATGTGTAAAGAATAGGGTATGTGAATTTTATTCCTTATTGTATATTACCCTTATATGTGGAATATTGTTTGAATTTTTTAGAACATATATCCCTAAGTCTAGAGGGCCATCCATGAGGATCCATTGGCCCATGTGTTAAATATTATCAAGAATACACTATGGCTAAGGGGAAACTAATAGATTTATCCAAATTATATTGTTATAATGATTGAGGGAACTAAGGTGGGATTTTTTTTCTTGCCCAAATATGTTCTAAACAAGCTAGAAGAATAAGAAATGTAATATTAGCTTTAGTTGAGCATTAATTAAGATATACAAAAGAAACACAAAGGCCTTTTCCATGCTTATTATTTGATCCTAGGTTGAATTAACTACACTAACAAGAAACACTATGGTGTTGTTGTAGGTATAATGGAACTATATTCATTAGTATATTTTACACACCAATAATTGGACCCAAGAGGCAAAATTTATAAGCATGTCATTGGCTTGGGCATCCCATATAAGCATGTTCCCTATGAACATGACTTCATATTATTAAATGTTAATGATTATGTTGAGGTTTTGATGAGAATGTAGACAACTAGGTATACATAAGACCTCCTAAGGGAAATATAAAAGGATCCATCACTCATAATTGTAGAGGCTCAAATTCAACTTCCACCTCTAGGTGGAAGGGATTCAACTGATTATTGGTCCACATAGACTTCCTAGTTTTTTATACCAAAAGGGAAGCCTTCCCAAACTAAATCCCAAGATGCCATGGTTATCATGAAATAATAAGAATATGTGGAGTAGGCCCCTGCTATATCAAGTTCCTTTGGTAGATCAGGGGAACCAATTAGTTTAACTCTTCTGATTATTCACACTCTAGCCCTCCTGTTATAAGTATAGCTCTAATAACCTTGGAGGTAAATGTTTCATATGATATTACTCCCAAGGTCACTAATTGAGCTGAGAATATAAAAACTAATGTCTACAAGAGGTAAAGAGCTCCCAACAACACTTCTCAACTAGTTTTTACTCATGTGAGTTCAACTATTGAGTAAATGTCACAAGAGAGGCTTGTGGATGAAGGAAAACCACTAGAATAATAGGGGGAAAAGATTGTGAATGCAAAGTTCATGAGCCTTCAAGGACTAAAATTTAAGGCACTAATAGAAATGGAAAAATCAAAAGGTGTCCCTAGTCCTATTGTTACTTCTATTTTACCTTTTGTAGTTCCCATTTCCCCTTCTTTTGATTCTTTTTAGTAGTATTTAGATAGTATTATAGCTTTGTACCCAAAAACTAATAGAATAACTATTGAAATTATTATTATTGTTTATTCCCAAATTTATATAAGAGTTATTAGGGCTAATAAAGTCCATTCTAAAAAAACTTTAGTTATTATTATTTTTATCAAGGTGCACAACCATTGGTCTAATACACCCAATTAGGTTCTTATATGCCATAGTTTAACACATATTAGATAACTACCATTATGAAATCTACAAAATTTTATAAAAGTACAACCTAAATTTTTCACCATATTCCCCAAACTGACAACTTAGATTATCAAAAGATTATCTTCCCATCTCTACTAGACCCACTCAAGTAAGCGCCTTAATACTCTCTTTAAAGGATATTATATTAAGGAGAAATAGATAGACCACTCAACCAACTAATATATGAGAATTGATAATTACAAAGTAGATAAATGACTTACATGCCCAAGGTGCTCAAATTCCAAACCTAGTGATATCAATTTTTCCCATTATTAGCTCCATTTTTTATAAATCAACAAGAATGGTTCAAAGGGGCCATGCGAGAAAGATATAAGATGAATTTGGCCAAGGCCTAATTCTTGAGGAGGGAAGAGATGTCTTTTCCTTGTCCAAAAATAATAATTAGAGCATTTTATAATCCCCATACAATGAATATTTTATGGATTTTTTTAAAAAACATAAAGGATTTAATGGAACTCCATAGAGACACCGATCAGGGCAAGCAAGATATACATCAAGAGATACATTAGATGTTAGATCAATTGTAGATTTTGCATATCCAAAATAAATATAGGATGATGTGAAGAATGTATCTCATAGGCTGTATACTATTGTTGACACCATTAATACAATAAATATTTAAATGTCTCCCCGCTTGGCTAAGACTGTTAAATTATTTAATTCTTTCAAGGAAGAAGAAAATAAACTAAAATTTATCATAACTTGAACTACAAATAAGGCCTTTAGCCATTTAGATATGATGACTCCTCTTGAGGTAACTAATTCCCTCAATATAGTTGTTATCATAACATAAGAGGTTCATAAATAGGTATCTAGTGTAAGGCCTTAATTCTAAAATTGGCTATGCATGAGAAACAAGTTGTGCAGTTTTTTCAAGAATTAAAGTTTTATTGAGTAAGGGACACTTTGAAGAAATTGATTAATAAAGCCAATTTTTATAATTTACTCTATAAAACTATTAAAAATTACAAATAGAGTCTTAAAATATGCACAAAATATAATATTGAGCAAGAGATTGGTTTTACAAGGAAGAAGGTGATAGAGGTTCAAATCATTAAAGTGGAGTTCGAAACTTTAAAGTATGAGCATGGGTTCCTACTCACCAATGTATCCAAGGTAAGTAAACCACCTATTATCATCCTTGATATAATCAAATATCAATATTATTGGGCATACAAGTGTTATCTATACTTGAAGATGAAGAAATAAGATACAACAAGGAATTCTAGTTTAACTCCAACTACCACTCCTCCATCAACCACTTTAAGTGATACTCCCTCAGCTATGTAAACTCCAACATCAAGTAAAACTTAATGGCCTTAGATAATATTATATGTATTTATTTTCATGATAATTAATTAATGTAACTAAAACTTGATTATGTTTATACTCTATTCATGATGCATGTAATTATTAACCATGGAATCTTGTAGCATACACATGTTGCATGATTTTATAGTATGTCTCTATTGATGTGGGTTTTACGAACACAATAGTTTGAATAGGTAGCCTATAAATTTATTGGATATTGATGGAGGTAAACTCAAATTGAAGGCATGAGTTAAAGGTATGCAATTTATTACAACCTATTGATAGAATAGTGGGTAGGGTATGCACGTTGTTGACAAGGTTTTTTGGATGGAGGTGTGGTTCTTAATAAGGGTAATGAATCTCTATGTGATTTTGATGGGTGGTTGTATTATAATATAAAGTGGGAATGTATCAAAATAAAATAAAAAAGGAGGGAAGGATAATGAAAAAAAGAAGGCTTCTATGTTTTTAGGAACTACTTCCCTAGTTGGTTTATAAATAGACCTATGCTCTCATAACCTATGCCTGTTGTTAGAAGTAATTACACACACACAATCAAACACAACTAAGAAGTCTAAGGAGATAATTAAATCCTAGAATAAAGGTTTCTCCTTTTAGGGTAGCTATTGCACACTATTAATCAAGAGATTATGGCTCAGGCTAGTGAAGTATCTAAGGTAGATTTTGCACACACATAGAAAACTACATCAAAGAAAGTACTATTACACATTCAAAATTATGAATCAAATAAATTAAATTTATTAACCAATAAATTTTTAAAATATTTAGATATTTATTAAAAATTTATATATTATTAAATGAATAAAAAAAATCAATAATCCATTGGCAACTATTGCACACTAAGGATTATTGAAACATACAACCAAAAAGTACCAACTAATTACATAAAAATTAGAAAAAAAATACACAAACACATTCACTGATGATCAAAATTGATGTTGATCCTGTATTCAAAAAATTATCTAACCAAAAATCCAAGTTGGATTACAATTATTTATATATACTTCTGGAAGGGGTTGCCTCATCCTCTAAGTTCATGCAAAGTCATTACATGTGATAGTCACAACTGGAGTTCTAATTGTGGTCTAAAACCATATAATAATCTACTTAAAATTAGCAATTTAAAATATCCTTTGAAAAAGTTATACAACATATGCATGTGTATGAAGATGAAGGCACTTTTTAAAATTATATCTTAAAATTCATGCAAAACTTCAAAAATATATATATTGTTTACAAAACTATACATGCATGAAGTCTTAGCCTTTAAAGGATGTGTGGTATGAATGGCTAGGGAGGTAGAAACTAGAACTAAAGGATATTTATCAAAGACAATTATTTTTTTTTATCAATTCTTTTAAAACTACTAAAACTATGACTAACCATAAATAACTATGCATTACATATTGTCTATGCCTTTTATAGAATCTAGATCTTTGAAAATTTCACCTGAGACTCACACTGTCAATCTTCTACATGATGAAATGTGAGAAATGCCACATGGAATCTCCTCTTTTATTTTGGGACCTTTTAATTTTCCACATTGATCTTACACCATCAATCATTTATGCTCAAGTTAACATGGCCCATAGATCTTAGTGATTTGACTCATTGACTCTTATGAGCTTGACAGTTATCACATCCTCATTCCTTTAAAAAGTCTCTATCAATATTTCATGATCAAATCAACTGTATAGATCAACATTGGCCATCGATCTACCTGGGCCCAATAACCTTTGATTTCAAAATAGCTAATTTATGATCTTAAATTTCACATCTATATGATCATCAATGATGTCCTCATGATTGTTAATGACTTCCATATGATTATCACAATGTACCCCCCTATTATTTTCTAGTTGATCTTAAATTTGAAATTTACATGACCATGAAAGACATCCTCATGACCATCAATGACGTACATGTGGTGATCACAATTTAAACCCATGTCTTTTACCTTTGAGCCTAAATTTGATGTTCACATGAATGTCAAAGAGGTCCATTTGATCATCAAGTTGATAGAACTACCTATGAGATTAACATTTTTCATTTATTGGTTTTGTCTAATATATAATCACAAATGAATAGAAGACTTTAGGGCATATATATATATATATATATATATATATATATATATATATATATATATATATATATACAAGGGTCTCAGAAAAGAACTTAGGATATAATTTAAATCCCAAGGTTATTTAAAAATAATGAATAAAGTCCAAAGTCTAAGATAAGGTTAAAAGGGTGCTCATGTATGTGCCACTTAGTAGTAGGGTATTGTTTTAGGAAAATTATTGTGAGGGAAATGTCATGGAATATTTGTGTGAGGGATTTGTTATGAGGACCCTAATTTCATCATACAAAGTGTTAAAGACACAAAGTTTGAAGGAATTGAATTTTTGTTAGATAAAATGTTTGAGACATAAAGTGTGAAAGAATTACATTTTTTTTAGGAAAAATGTTTCAGATGAAACTTATGAAGGCATTGGTCTAGGTCAAAAGGCTCAAAAAAATTAGTCCAAGGAAAAATTCCTAAAGGATAGGCTTATAGGGTAAAATGCCTAGGGATACAATTTTTGAAGGGTAGGTTACACAAAGCTTAAAGGGCATATTCAAAAGTGAAAAAGGTCTACTTCATGGTGAAAATGCTTGAAGGGTCTACTTTTTAGGTTACATTCCAAATGGTAAAATCCCTAGGACAAAAGTCCTAAAGGGTAAGTGTGGAGGACAAGGACCTAGGAAAAAAGTCTCAACAGATAATTGTGAAGGGGAAGGGACCGTGCCAATAGTCTTGAAGGGTAAGAGCTAAGGGAAAAGGCTCAAAAAAAAATTCATGAAGGGTAACTAAAAAGGGAAAATTCCTAAGATAAAAGTCCTTAAGGTAAGTGCAAAGGGAAAAGGCCCAAGACAAAAGTCTCAAAGGGTAAGTGCAAAGGGTAATGGCCTGGGATAAAGTCCTAAAGGGTAGGTTGCACAAATTCAAAAAGGTAAGTTCAAAAAGGTTGAAAGGAATGTTCATCAAGTAAAATGTCTTGGATAAAATGTTTGAAGGAATTCAACTGGTTCAAGGGAATGTTATGGGGAAATTATATCTGACAAAATTTCTAACATAATAAACTTGAAGACCAATTCTTATGGAACAAAAGTTCCAAAGATAAAATCCTATAAAAGATAAGCCAAAAACATTAAACCATAGAGACTCCTGAAAGGTATAAATTTAGTTAGTGAAAGCACAATACGAAATCCATCTTTCCAAAATACAAAAAGGCCACTTATCTATATTCTCCTAGATAAACATATAGAAGATGGGTTCAATGTAAAGACCATAATCTAAAAAAAAATGGGTCCCTATTTCTGGTGGAAAGAAGGGGGATGTTGGGTATAATAAATGGTTACTTATAGGGAAAATACTCTTGAGTATTCAAGAACCCATTACTCTTATTTGAAATATTAAATCAATCATGAAGTGTGTAATAGAAGAACACTTAAATCAAAAACATGAAAGAGACTCATAAGCTCCTTCACACAACATACTTGCCTTCTAATATATTCAATTTACATGCATCAAACATGTAATTTATTTAACCCTTACTGTGATTAGTTTATCAAAGGATTTGATGAGGCTATAAGTTTCATTCTAGTATCTCTTGAAGCTCAAAAAAAAGGGAAGCTCAGACATTGCTCTGCTACCATCTAGGCATCCATAGCCTCAATAGAGATACATTATGCTCCTCTTCTCTTTCCATCATAATTCATGGTACATTGTCCTTATTTCATCATGTGAGCCTTTTGATTTTCTTTAGATTTCCTTTTTTTTTCTTAACTCATTGGTTTTCTTCTTATTTTGTTTTTCTTTTGTTATTATTTTATTTTGGAATGGAAAGAGAAGATGTATAACCCTATTGATCTGGTATAATTATAAAACAAATCATTACTAGAACATCCCTGTTAGCTACACCAATACCCAAAATTATTACTTCCAATAGGTATTTATATTGATAAGTGTATTTGGTCCAATAAAAAAAGAAATATTTCTAAATTTGTATGAAGTACTCTGAGTGAAAGTTTGACATGTCTGGTAATATTATTTAACTGTGACACCATTCAAAATAATCCATGATTACCTACCTTCATCCTAAAGACTTAAAAACATAGAAATATGCCT
Source organism: Torreya grandis (assembly GCA_037957365.1). Classification (NCBI taxonomy): domain Eukaryota; kingdom Viridiplantae; phylum Streptophyta; class Pinopsida; order Cupressales; family Taxaceae; genus Torreya; species Torreya grandis. The sequence continues at coordinate 426,682 of JARHVA010007119.1, read as the reverse complement.
AATCTATAAACTAGTCCCAAAGTGTCAAGATTTTAATTTCCCCCTTTTATATAAGTCATAAGCTTAGTTGGTTTATATTTTTATCTTATTTATACTCAAAATAAACACAATTTCTATTGTTGAATAAAGAAAAGAATAACTAATCTAAAAAATCATTAAAACTTAAACTAAGAAAGCACTAAAATCTAATCTAGAATAATCTAAAAAGCATGAATTATAATATATGAAATAAAAATACTGAAAGTAATAAATATTAATATATAAATTAGGAAACTAATCTATGAAAGTAGGAAATATAATCAAATCCTATAGCTATATTCATTTATCCCTTATAACTCAACAAACATCAACATATGGCACAACCCTAAAATAGTGCTTCAAGAAATATCTATTAAATATATATTTAATATCATTGCCTTGGAGGTCCTTTATTTGAAATTAATTATTTCTCAATATCTCTAAAAATATGGTATGGTTCAATCCATAGTGGGGCAAACTTGCCATACTATCTTTTCTTTTCATGGGATTTATCCCAAAGTATCACTAGATCTAAAATCCTAAATGCTTTAACCTTTGATCTTTTATTGAACCACCTCTTGAACAAATATTGGTGTTTGATTAATGTATGTAAGGCCTTAGTCCTTAAATATTCCATTTTTGTTATGTCTAGCAATCTTGATTCTACTTTATTGCTTATTTCCATGTAGTCCTGCATAAAGTGATAAGTGGGTAGCTTAAACATGATTGAGAACATTGGCCTACATCCATACACCAATAGTTAATGTGAATATTTAAGGGCTTGCCTATGTCTAGTCTAGTCTACCTAAAGAGCATACTTCAATAAATTATTCTAGCCCCTAGGCTTATCTCTAGCTGATTTCTTAATTGCATTGATTGTATTCTTATTTGTTGATTCTACCTATTTATTTCCCCAAGGGTAATAGTTAGAAGCTAACCTAATAATAATTTGGTTATCATGGGACCACTAAGTAAATTCTATTGATATAAAATATGATCCATTTTCACAAACCAAAGAAATAGGTGTGCCAAATCTGATTGTTATGTGTTCCTCAAAGAAGTAGATCACATCTTGTGCTCTATAATTCTTTGTGGCTATGGCTTTGGTCCATCTAGTGTAGTAGTATATAGGAATAAGTAAAAAATTATGGCCTACTAAGGAATTTGAGTTGATGACACTAATGAAGTCTGAACCCCTTATTTTGACAACTGGTTGTAAAGGCATCACTATGTGTACTTCTCTTTTGGTTAGAGATTAACATTCATGGCATGTTCTCATATGAGTATGAACATCCTTGAAAACTATTGGCCATTATTATCCCATTATTAAGATCTTATGGGTTGTGTTATTTCAAAAAATATGACCACTACCTATCTTCTGAAGCAAGTTCTCTAAAATTTCTTTGGTTTAATTTGTTGATACACACCTGAGATAGACATAATTTCTTCTATAGAGGACTCCTTTCTTGATCATGTAATGAGCACATTTGATCCTTAAATCTCTTCTTATCTCTCTATTAACCTCTATGGAATAAGTTATTTTAAGTAAATAATGTAATATATTAGTGTACCATTATCCTATACATACTTGATCTTCACATACCTATTCAATAGTAATATATGGATCTAGTTCAGTCATGAGTTGAATAATGCCTTGGCCTTGAATGATATTATTAGGCTTGAAATTTATGTTGAATTCTTGTAGTTTGACCATCCATTTACCTCGATATTATCCTATCTCATTTTGTGATAGGGTGAAATTGACCTTATGATCAAGCATGATGGCAATGACTTTATTCCTCAAGATGTAATGTCAAAATTTCATTACTACCTTATTAAGGGAAAAAGTTTTTTTATCAATCATAGAATATCTAAGCTCTATATCCTACATATTTTTTCTCATAAAAAAAATTGGGTGCTTAGTATTGTCATTTTTTTGCATGATGAAAATAGTAATTTTATGCTTTGAAGTGAATGAGTAAAAGTAAAAATATTTGTTAAAATCTAGACTAATTAATACTAAAGTTTGTGATATTACATCTTTGATGTCCTGGAAGGACTTTTAAGCTTCAAATATCCATTCTATTTTGGCATCCTACTTGAACATGGAATTAATAGGTCTAATGATTTATACAAATCTTGAAATGAACTTTATTATGGATTTAATATTTTTAAAGAATGATTTAATCTCCTTCTATATATTTGGTGGCTAAATTTTCAAAATTGCCTAAATTCTATCTAGATCAATGGTGATCCCATCGTTGATGATGATGTGTCCTAAAATATTACCTTACATGACTCTAAATAAACTTTTATTTTAATTTAATGAAATAAAAAACCCTTTACACCTCTCAATTATGGATTGTAGATGACTTATGTGGTCTTTCCTATACTTTGAAAATACTGTAAGATCATCCATGTAGATAATTATGTATTTTCCTGTCAGTTATTTGAATGCATTTTCCATGGCATGTTGAAATTTCAATCCTACATTTATTAGTCCAAATTTAATCCTCTTATACACATAATTTCCCCACTTTGTAGTGAACATCATCTTCATTCTATCCTCAGATTTCATGAGTACCTAATTTTAGCCTAAAAATCCTTCTAGGAAGGACATCATTTCAAAACCACTTACTATCGATATCACCTCATATAGAGAAGGTAGAGGTTAATTGTCCTTTTTATAAGCCTTATTTAGGTTCCTAAAATCCACACATAATCTAATATAACCATTCATCTTTCTTATTGGGACTAATTTGGCCACCCAAGTAGAATGTCTTACTAGAAAGATGATTTTTCCTGTAAACAACTTCTCTACTTCTATTTAAATGAGAGGATCTAGAATAGGATTGATTGACCTTTTAATTTTCCTAAATTTTTTATGGTTTGGCTTCAAGGGGATCATATTAATGATGACCTATAGGTCATATACTTTCAACTCTTCATATATCTAGGTAATGATGTCTCTATACTGAGTGATTAGATTATTCACTCATTATCTCTCTTCTGGGATATAGTTGAGACTGATATTAACATAACGTGGGCTATGATCATCTCCTAGATTTTCCCTTCTAAAGTATGATCAATTGACCTTGGGTTGCCTGATTTGTTGAGCTTGAGAATCTATGTCAAATGATCTTTCCAAAGAGACCAATCCAAATAGAATTCAATTTTATTTCAGACAAATATTGCCCTCTTTGTCAAAATCCTCTTGACAAAGGTGATTAATTCCCTTGTTATCAATGATTTGGGATGTGAATTCCCTTTAATTAGTTGAAAATTGGATGATCTGTTGGTCATCATCAAAGACCTATAAAGTTTCTATGTTATCTAGAATGGAAGGACATTGTACCAATTCAATTAACCCTTTTACTTTTAGATTCTTGTAGTGCTTCAAAATTAGTAGAAGTAATAGCTATAAAATTAACATTTTGATTTTGTTCTTTAGGAAGTGTTACTATGTTGAAATATTCAGAGCTTTCAATTAGGTCCATGCTCTATTCTTTTATCTTCTCAAATAATATAGCTTACATTGGTATTTGTTTTTGAGTTGATTGACCACTAGCTCTAAGTTGCCAAATACTAGTGTTTGTTTCACATTATTCTTAAGTGAAAAATTTAATCCCAAAATTAGAGCCTCATAATTAGATATATTGTTAGAGCATGGAAATTGCAATTTCTATGCTACCAAAAACAATTTACCTTATGGATTAATCAACTCAATTTCCATGCCTGATATTTTCCTGGATCTAGCACCATTAAAGTGTAAAGTCCACAACTAATTATAACCTTTGGGATATAGATTTTGTAATTGATTTTGAGTAGTAAAATTATAAATACCAAGGCTGGGAAATTCATACTTTACCTCTTCATTATTGACATTGTATTCTATAATGGGATACTTCATTCTTGGATCGATATCAGTTTTGATTTGATTCATAAGCCCTCTCCATGGCATCCATATATGATAAACGTCCATAGAGAGATATCAATTGAGTGATTTGGACTAGTCTCTATTCAATAGTAGACCATAACATTCAAGTATTTCCACCACTAAGATATCAATGGTCATTTAAACATTCAGTTCAAAGGCTATTTGGATATGTACATCTCTTTGTTTACCAACAACATGGACTATTATCTTGTCTAATTTTAAAACTATCCTCTTTAAAGGTATTGGTGTCAAACAAAGATTTTGACATATAGAAGTAGGAATGATGATTTCAAAATCTCTAGAATCAATTAAAAAAATATGAATATTCTTATCAAATGCTCAAATAGTTAGTAGGAAGGGTGGAACTTATGGATTTATCTTATAGATGAAATTGGTATTAGATACTTTTGATTTATTTATGGATGCTTTAATTTCTCCATAGGCATCTTACCAATAATAAAATTATAGAGTAGCTCCTTTTGTTTAGTAATTTGAACTAACTCATGAAGAGTTAAATTCAGCTTGATATTCATCATAACCTTAACAATGTTGTATCCTTATTTTATTTATTCTTCCTTGTTTTGATGTTGATCATTCCTCTATGGAGGGTTTGGATTATTATCTACTTTAGGATTATGAGGAATCACTATGGTATTTGGAGGATTCAATGTTGTAAGTGGTTACTTATTCCTTAGATTGTAGCCCCCTTTCTAGAATTATTAGAAAGTGTGAACTTCATCCATGTTGTCCTCTAGCTCATTTTCATCTTCACTTAGAAATGGAAAATCATGAATTTTAAATAACATGGTAGTGCTAGAAGATATAGGACCTAGATGATGCTCAAGTGGATTATACATCTGATCTTGTCTAACCAAATCTACTTGAAAATTTTTGAATGTTATGTAAAATTCAATGAAGTTAAGCTCACCATGCTTGGAAGTATTGTAAATTTTTCACCAATTGGGAGGAGTCATTTTTTCTATGTTGATCTTTGGGAGCTTGTTAGGCTACTCTATATTGTTCATAGGCCTATTAAATGGTTGGTTGTATGTTTAAAATCCAATATTTTGAATACCAGTTGAGCCATTAACATTGCCCATCCTCCTTTGCATATTTAAGAAATCATTACTAAAATTTTAAACCATCTTTTGAATAGAATATAGTTCTACCTTTGTAGATTTAGTGCCTTGTAGAACACTAGTAGGAGACATATTTGATTATTGATTCTATTGGTAGTTATTTCCTTACATGTGATTATTCAAGAATTCACATTTTAGTTACATTGTTTGCATCATGAGAGGCATCATATATAGTTGGTTCTAATTGAATGAGAGGACATTCTTCCTCATATGTGGAATTGGATTCAATGTGGGAAATCCATTATGGATGTTGGACATAATAGGCACCTAAGGATTGATATGTCTATTGATATTAATGGATTCTTCAAATTACCATGCCAAATTATTAGTTGTACTAGCTCTCCTTAGGAACACCATAGTAATCAGATCCAATATGTTATTTTACATATCCAATGATAATGTTTCCTCTAGTTTTATCTTGGGGTCAACCAATATTACATCTTTTGAAATCTCACATTAAAATCACAAATAGGCTCATTAGGATCTCTCTTCATACTAGTGAAGAGATGGTATATTATGATGGGATTGAAAACCTATCCAAATTATGCAAGAAAATTAGTTTGACACTCATCATAAAAAGTGATGGATTTATCCATTATATTTAAATACCAATCATAAGCAACATCCATTAATGTAAAAAGGAATAATTGTCATGTAACATCTTCATCAACAACATTCATTACTCTCAAAGTAGATTTGAAGGATTTGATATGTTTTTCCATTGTCCTTGCTCTTGAAGGAGAGAGTATGGTAGATATTTCTCAATATTCCTAGGTAAATCATGCATATCTTTAGGGATGAAAATAGTAGATCCAACCAACTAGGGTAGTTATTAAGCCATTTTCTAATTAAATAGAAAAGAGTTCACTATGGGTAAAGTATTCCCTATTGAAGGAGGTGGATTTTTCTAAATGGGGACTATTGGCATTGTTTTAGGTCTCCTATGATTTGATAAGGGTGAGACTAGAAAAATAGCTTGGGAATTAGATCTAGTTACTCTCCTATGTGACTCTAGTGTAACTCTACAAAAAGGATAACTACTATTATCAGGTGCACAACCCTCTTTTTAGTGCCAGCGAAACTATTAATGTGGGTTTTATGCACACCATAGTTGAATGAGTTAACATATAATATTTTAGGATATCAATAGAGGTAAAATCCACTCTAGGGCATGATTTATAGGTATGTAGTCTATTATAACCTATCGATGGGATAGCAGGTAGGGCATGCAAGTTATTAATAAGGTTTTTTAGGTGGAAGTGTGGTCCCTAATAAGGGTGGTGAATATCTATGTGATTTGGATGGGCATCTAAATTATAATATAGAGTGCATAGGTCTCAAAACAAACCCAAAAGGAGGGAAGGGTAAGCTAGAAAAGAAGTCTTCTATTTTTTTTAGGAACTACTTCCTTGGTTGGTTTCTAAAAAAACTTGTGCTCTTAGAACCTATGCCTATTGCTAGTAGAAATTACACACACACAATCAAACATGGATAAGAAGTCTAAGGAGATAATGATACAAGAAACTCATAAGCCTTAGACAAAGGTTATTCCTTTTAGGGTAGCTATTACACACTTTATTTTAGGAGATTATGGCTCAAGATAGTGAAGTATCTGAGGTAGCTTTTGCTCACACATAGAAAAATACATCAAATAAATCACTAGTACACATTCAAAAGTATGATTCAAATAACTTGACTATCTTAACAAATATATTTTACCAATCTTTCAACAATTATTATATATTTATGGATTAGTACATCAATCAAAATAATTAAAAATCATTCATAACTATTTCACACTAAATATTATCGAAACATATAACCAAAAATTAACAACTAATTAAACAAAAAATTAGAAATAAAATACACAAACACATTCATTAATGATCAAATTTGATGTTGCTCCTATATTCAAAAAATTCTTTGACCAAAAATCCAAGTTATATTACAATTGTTTATATAGACTTGGGGAAGGGGTCACCTCATCCTCCAAGTTCATGAAGGTCATTATGTGTGATAATTAGAACTAGAGTTATAAATATAGTCTAAAATTATATAAGAGTCTACTTATAGTTATAAATTTAAAACAGCCTTTGCAAAAGCTATGCAGCATATGCATGTGTATGAAGACAAAGGCAATTTTTAAAATTATAGCTTGAACTACATGTAAAACTTCAAAAATATATGCACCCTTTACAAAACTATACATGCACGAAGTCTTATCCTTTTGAAGCTATGTGGTTTGAATGGCTGGGGGTGGAAATTAGAACTATAGGTTATTTGTCAAACACAAGTATCATTGTATCAATGCTTTTAAAACTAGTGAAAATGTGACTAACTAAAAATAAATACGCATTACATGTTGCCTTTTCCTTTTATAGAATTTGGATCTTTTAAAAGTCCACTTGGGACTCACACTGTCAATCTTCTACATGATAGAACATGAGCATGCCACTTGTCATCTCCTCGCTTATTCTGGGACCTTTGAATTTTACATGTTGATCTCACACCATCAATCATCTATGACCAAGTTAATGTGGTTCATATATCTTAGTGTTTTGACTCATTGAATCCTATGAGCTTGACACTTGTCACATTCTCATTCTTTTGAAAATTCTCTGTCAATCTCACACCATTAAATCAATTATACAAATCAACACTGACCATCATTTTGCCTGAGCTAATAACCTTTTATTTCAAAATGGCTAATTTATGAGCTTAAATTTTGCATCTTCATGACTTTAAATTATGTCCTCATGACCATCAACGATGTCCATGCAACCATCACAATTTAATCCCCTATCATTTTCTTTTTGATCTTAAATTTGACACTCACATGACCGTCAAAGATGTCCTCGTGACCATTGATGACATCCACATGACTATCATAAATTAAATCTATGTATTTTACCTTTGATCCTAATTTTTATGCTCACAAGAATGTCAAAGATGTCCATGTTATCATCAAGTTGACTTAACTCCTTATGAGCTTGACACTTGTTATTTCTTGGTTTGCTCTGGTCTGCAATCATAAATGAAAAGATGAATTTAGAATATATATATATATATATATATATATATATATATATATATATATATATATATATATATATATATATATATATATATATATATATATATATATAGACCAGGGTATAAAAAAAAACTTAGGACATAATTTAAATTACAAGGTTATTTAACAAATATGAATAAATTCCAAAGTATAAGCTAATGTAAAAAAGGTACTTGTGTGTGTCACTTGGCAATAAGGTATTGTTTTAGGGAAATTGTTGTGGGGGAAATTTTGTATGCTTTTTGTGTGGGGGATTTTTTATAGGGTCCCTTATTTTTTCATAAAAAGTGTTCAAGACACAAATTTTGAAGGAATTTCATTTTCTTCAAATAAAATGTTTGAGACGCAAAGTTTGAAGGAATTACATTTTCATCAGACAAAATTTTTGAGACATAACTTTTGAATGAATTAGTCTAGGTCAAAAGGCTTGAAATAATTAGTCCAAGGAAAAAGTACCAAAGTTTAGGTTTGTAGGGAAAAATACCTAAGGACAAAATTTCTAAAGGGTAGGCTACACAAAGCTTGAAGGGCATGTTCAAAAGTTCAAATTGTCTACTTCATGGTAAAATTTCCCAAAGGGTCTACTTTGTATGGTACATTATGAAAGGCAAAAGGCTCAGGACAAAAGTACCAAAGGAAAAATCTCAAAGGTTAAAGGCCAAAGACAAAATTTGTAAATTAAGGGAAAGATCCCAAGACAAAATTATTAAAGGGCAAGTGTGAAGGGCAAAGGCCTAGGATAAAAGTCTCAAAGGGTAAGTGTAATGGGCAAAGGCCTAAGATAAAATTCCTAAAGGGTAATTGTAAAGTGCAAAGGCTCAAGACAAAATTACTGAAGGGAAAGTGCAAAGGGTAAGGGCTTGGCATAAAAGTACTAAAGGTTAGGTTGCACAAAGCTCAAAAGGTAAGGTCAAAAAGGTTGAAGGGTCAAAGTCTCTCAGATAAAATGTCTAAAGGAATGTTTATTGAGAAAAATGTCTAAAAAAATGTTCTTCAAGTAAAATGTATCAAATAAAATGTCTGAAGGAATTTAGTTATCTCAAGGGAATGTTGTGGGGAAATTGTATCAAATAAATGTCCAACACAATAAAGCTGAAGACTAATTATTATAAAACAAAAGTTTGAAATATAAAAGCTTAGAAAAGATAAGGTGAAAACATAGAAAACCTGATAAAGACTCCCAAAATGTATAAAGTTAGTGAAATAATAATACCAAATTCATCTTAACAAAATAGAAAAAGGCTAATAATCAATCTTCTCCTAGATAAACATACATAAGAGGGGTTGAATGTCAAGACCATAGTCTAAAAAAGTGTGTCCCCCTTTATGATGGAAAGAAGGGGGATGTTGGGTGTAACAATCTCTTATTTTATAAAATATAATTTTGGCCATTTTAAATTATACATGTAGATTTTGTATTGTATATAAATATTATTCTATTTGGTAACATGTATTTCTTAGTTTTGATGATTTTGGAGAATGTGGCAAACCCTTCCCCAAATCTAGATGTATCTATAATTCTACAATTTCAAAGGGAGATAAAATTTTAATCAATAAAAGAATAAATATTTATATTGTCATACAAAATTTTTAATGATTTTATTATCCAAATATGTGTAACTGACTATGATTGTTTCCTTCTTGTTGATCCAGTAATTTGAGAAGTGAAAATTCTTCTTATACTTCTTTATTTTTATTATTGATATATGCCAAGGCAGGATGTGTAATAACTATTTGAAGATTGGTTAATATTATTAATTATAAGCAATAAGGGTTATTGATTTATTTCTTTAAGTGTGTATAAGTTTATTTCATGATATACCCTTATAAAGTGAGAAAAAAATTATTTAGATACCTCCTTATTTTGAGTCATAATCCTCTATTATAATGGCATTTAACAATTGCTCTAAATAGGAACAACCTTTGGCTGAGATCTTGGAGTTTATTGTATCATTTTATCTTAGACTCCCTCATGATGTTTTTAGGCATGTAAAAAATATATAATATCTACAAGCATTAGTTTCAAATATAGTTGTATATGCAAAGGCCAACCTGGAATTAATCCTTCTCTTAATCACAACTTTTTTTTGCTCTACTTTCCCTCTTTTTTATTTTATTTTAAGATCTACCCACCTTAGCTTATAATGTTACCCATCCAATTCAAATATGATTTTGCTTTATTTTATACTTTACGCACCCATTCTCACTTGGTTAACAACATGCACACTTTTTTGACTATTCCACCACCTAGTTATTTTAATCCATACCTATAGTCCATGCCCTAAAGTGGAGTTTATCTCTATAGAGATACCAAAATTTTAGAGGATACCTCATTCATGAATATGGTGTGCATGAAAAATTTATCAACACCTCCTTTGTGACCTAAGTCTCATAAAAAACCATCAGATCAAATTCCTATCACTCTAACAAAGACTAAACACTCGATCCATCATGACTCTTCAACAAATAAAATCATTGACTCACTTACTATTGATCTTTCCACTCCTTATTATGATGATGGATATTATTTATATTATATATTTTTAGTTGGATTTTTTCAAGATAGAAATGTAGATGTACTTAGATATTATTATTTTTTACAACACTCTATTAGTTATATTCATATAGTTCCTTCTCCTTCTATTTTACCTTACATTAGTTCTTCTTCACTTAATTTTTTCAAGTTTGAGATGGAGAACACACACTACTTCTCATCCAATCATTTTTATCCTCTTTAGAGTATGATTATTGATCATGCTATGATGGGACCTTACCATTTATCTATATTCTCATATCCTTCTAGCATACTTCCTCTAGAGATTTTGACTATTCTATGCCAATCCACTTTGAGCTCATCTCTTGAAATGACCTATCGTAGTCTTGATCTTATTTTGAGTTATCCTCATATTGGTAATGGCATATTAACTTTTCCTAGGATTAATCTTCTATTGACATGATGGGTAGATTAGCCATATTAAGAGTTCCATAGGGTTTCTAGTCATTAGGCCAAGGATTGTAATTCATATTAGAAAAAATAAGCCTTATGGTTTACTCCTACTACAAATATCTAACATTCACAATATACTACTCTTAGATGTACTTGTAGTTCTCATGACATGTGCACACATTCTTCCAATTTTATTGTCATCTTTGGCAATACATTGATACACTTCATATAGAGAATGAATAATCTTCCAACAAGATCCTACCTACTCTTAAGATACCTCCAAAACACATCCCTAAATAATGTTAAGTTTATTATCTTTGGAATCAATGTACCACATATCATACAGATAAATGTTGAATGCTACAACAACACTTTCATGATTTTCCACAACCTATGCCCTCACTAGCTCAACTGTATACCCCAGGTCATTTGTGGACAAAGGCTTAACCTTATTTTTAAGCCTATATATCCTCATAAATCTAAGGATATTAGTCACATTTTTTTACTCACATTCAATATCCCTTTCAAGAGTTGCCTCAGGAGCATCATTATTATTTTAACATGCCCACTATTTATGTAGAGAAAATGCATCAAGAAGTCTTTTCATAGCTCTCTACAAATATTGATGAGACTTTTATTAAATTTATATTAAAATTACATAAGGATGTATCAAATGATGTTTTCCTCAAAATTTATCAATACTTATGAACACATCATGGCATTTTATCACATTATTTATTACATTTATATATGATATGGATTTGATTTATGTGTATATATTGATCTTATGTTTCACTTATCAATAAAAATTATTTCATGGATTAATTTAATTTTCATTTATTCTTCCCCTATTACCTTTAGGATGATTTATATTTACATTGTCTACATCATTCTTTTGGATCAAATAGTTATTATTGTGATATGGTTTTAAACCCATACTCTTTAAATATTGTATCTTTACCCTATGATTAGCTAACAATCATATTTGTCATAGAATCATTTCATGCACATATACATATGATATTCACTTTACCTTTATTATTCCTTCATACTAAGTAAATTTGTGTGAAATACTAATTATTTAACAAGATAACAAAATCTCTAGGTACTTTATATCATATAACCAAAGCCTAAAGCCTATGTATGATTGTATCTTTTATCACTCATGTTTGGTTATTCTAAAATTTTCTAGAGGAATGGAAAAATCCATAAAAAGTTAAGATCCAAGTCATTTAAACAAAAGGAAATGATGAAAAGGAAAAAATAAACATTCAAAATTCAAAAACACATCAAAAGATGTGATTCTTATCTTAGCATCTCTCCTATTTTTATTCAAAGCATAAATTCCATAGTTGGCTTGATGATAGACTAGAGGTCCATTGGGGTGCAGTAGGCTAAAAAACTAGGATAAGAGGCCTCAAAATTATTTATAGTGACACTTATTTTCTAAATCATGTAACCAATATTTGTAGTAAATTGATGGATCTATAAGGGGTCCTAAGGAATGGAGAACACATTGTGGGAAGGTAAGTCCATTTTAATTTTATTTTATATATCACCTTCATGAGATAATCTAAGTACTACACATATTCACCAAAATATTTGTGTCTACTACAAACAAATATCTTATGATTTATTCTTCCAATAAATTTTTAACAATTATGTATTTACTTAGTAAGTTTCATGCTTACTAAAGATAATTATAAACACCTATGTCATTATTTTTCCACTTCCTTTTTCACTATAAAATTCCCAATATTCCTCCTTGATGAATATTTATTTTTAGTTGATCATACCCATTTGGTTATCCTTTTGTGAGTTGTAGTGTAAGACCTTGTATTGGACTAGGATTTCCTCACAAACATTCATTTATTTTTATAAACATTTACCCTAATTATTATTAACCTAATTGGTTTACCCTTTTTGAGTTGTAGTTTACAACCTTGTATTAGACTAGGCTTTCCTCACAAAATATTCTCAAGATTAATACCATGTCTTAAGTCACAAAAGAACTACACTTTTTCAAATAAGTGATTAACATAAAACCTACATTTTATATTTGTCATTTCACTTACTTGTACCTTACATTTCAATTGATTTTTATCTATTCATGTTTTACATACTTTACCACATGACCTAGTATGTTTCACATGTCAATTTATTTTTGTCTATTCATGTTTTACTCACTTCCCCATATGATTTAATGTGTTTTACATGTCAATTCATTTTTGTCTATTTATTTTTGACATGCTTCCCAACCTAATTTAGTGTGTTTTACATCTCAATTTATTTTTTTCATTTATGTTTTGCATGATTTCCAGCATGATTTAGTGTGTTTTACATGTCATTTCATTTTTAATCTATTCATTTCTTACATGCTTCCCTACATGATTTAGTGTGTTTTGCATTCAATTCACTTTAATCTATTTATATTTAACATGCTTTCCAACTTGATTTAGTGGGTTATACATCTCAATATTTTTTGTAATTTATGTTTTACATGCTTTCCAACATCATTTAGTGTGTTTTACATGTCATTTCATTTTTTATCTATTCATGTCTTATATGCTTCCACACATGATTTAGTGTATGTTACATGTCAATTAATTTTTATCTATTTATGTTTTACATGCTTCCCAACTTTATTTAATTTATTCTAAATTTCAATTTTTTTTTGAAATATATGTTTTACACATATCCCAACATGATTTATCATTTTCTAATTTTCATTTAATTTTTTCCTTTATTATTACGTGCTTCCCAGCATGATTTAGTTTGTTTTACATGACATTTTTACATTTTAAAATTTTTATCTTTCTTTTTAAAACATGCATTTGTTCACATTTTCTATAAAATAATAAATATACATCACGTGTTTTCTCATATAATATATAAAATATTAAACACATGTGTGAGAAAGAAAATAGATACATCTATAACATCCATGAGCCATAACAACAAATATAAATATATACATAAATAATTCAAATATTTGATATAAGACAATAAAATGTTATTAGAATAATATAATCTCAACTCTATCACTGTGACATACCATATCTATCTAATGGTGTATGGGTTATGTACACAATTATAAATGCATCATGTCTATAAATCAATCTTGGATTAGAGAAGATAGAGCATACCTACACTTCTGATTGGGAATACATTTTTTAAGTGGGGGCATGACCAATATGAGGATCTGATAGACCTAATTATGGAAACACTTGTCACACTACACCATGATATGAAGGGTTCCAAAGCCTATAGTCTAAGAAAGTCACAAAACAATCCTAAAATAGTCCTAGGCTTAATGTTCACTCTATATCTAATAAACAAGATATTAAATATAATCTATTGCACACCAAAGCTTGTGGCATAATATGAGGGGATAATAAAGAAATAAAAATATATATAAGATAATCTCAATTAATATAAGTATGATTAAGACCCTAATACGTGCAATATGAAGAGTAAATTATTCGAGCCAATACTTATTCTACTTCTATCTACTAAAGAGAGGAGAATAAAGTTATAATATATTTACCTAAATGTGAATCCATCGAGACTCAATATATCCCTTGGATAAATGGGATTCATAATAGGTTGTTATGGTTTTTAAGGATAACTAAGAAAGGATAAATCATATAAGACTTATCCACAAGTCTAGATTCTCTAAGTAAAAACCCTAAGCTAAGACTCCTCAAGTAGAATGGTGTAAGAGTAGATTGTAAATAAGTGTGAGTGAATAATAAATATTAATTAAATATTGAAATCATTATGAAATTATCTTGTATTTATTTACATATCTCACCCTAAATACTTTTGAATATGTCATTAGTTGTATGGGGTCAACCTAGTCGACCCTATATAATTTTGGAAGATAAATCACTAGGTCCCAAGCTAAGTTGGTCAAAGGAATAATGAAAATATAGTTGAAAAATATCCATAAATTGTATAGGGTCGATTCAATCAACCCTATATATTAATTAGAGGCTAAAAACTATATAGGGTCAACCCAGTCAACCTAGTATAGTCAATTGGTGAAAGCGGATCAAGGTGAAAAAAAGAGGGATGTAAAGAGGAAAGTATTGGAGGAGTGTACAAGGCATGATTAATATCTTAGGGAATGGTTTTAATATCTATTTATATTGGTAATAATGTGGAAATAAGGAATAATAATCTTGTAAAGAACCAAAGGTCTAACCACCCCTTTCCTTGTGTACCCCTTAAGGCATGCACTCAGAGAGATTGTGTTTTGATGGGTTATTGCAAGATGTAAAGCATCAATATTTTATAAAAGTTGAAAATATTATGTTTATAAATATGCCCCATTTAAATCTCATCATGTGTCACTAAGGTACAACAGGGGATGGTGCTTCATGAAAGAGCATAGTAACACACAATGTTGATGATAAAAAAAATTATAGTATTTTAAAAGAAATATATCTAAAAGTAAATGATGAAAAGGGAAATAATTAAAAATTAAATATAATGTGTACCTTGAATTACCTCTATCTTTGTATGGTTGTGTACTATGTTATTGGTTTTAATTGTGGAGGGTGCAGAGTTCACTTTCAATAAACCCAAGAATATAAAACTAAAGATGAAATACAAACAAAAGCAATAAATCCAAGACATTTAGTGCTATGAGGATGGGATATATTTTGGAAATTTGGAAATTTGGGGTGATAATTTCTATGTTAGACTAAATTCCCAAGTCAGAAAACAAGATTAAATTGGGTAACCAGAAATCTAAGGCTACTAGAGACTAAAAAACTTGAACAAGTTATCCTTAAGTAAGAAAAGCAAAATCACCAAGTCAAACCAAGGATAAATTTAAAATAGGAAGGTAATAAAATATAAATGTAAAAAAGAAAAAGAAAAAAATGGTAAAACAACATTGATGAGTGACAAGTAACAATCCTTATCTCACTCATCAATGGAAAAAGGTGCATAAAAGGGAAAATAACATTGGTGAGTGAGAAATAAGAAGAAAACTTCACTCAACAATGGAAAAAGGTTATGAACTTAGGTGTATATAACAAAAAGATAATATAATAATGATAAATTGTAAAAGGAAAGTAAGACAAGTATAGAAATGTAAATATCATGGTGAAAAAGGAAGAAGAGTCTGTAGTTTCTCAAACATGTTGTTTCGCTCTAAGGATAGATAAATATAAAACAAAGTAATTCTAGCATGTTTTTAAAAGATGAATAAGAAGGAATCAAATAAAAAGGGAAAATATATTTAGAATCACAATTGATCTATCAAGGGGGAAAATGAAATGGGTCGAAGAGAGAATGAAATAAAAACCAAGGTAGGGGAACTCTTTATTGAAGTCAAGACACTCAAACTAAGTTTATCAAAACAAGAGGACTTTTGACCTTAAGGACTCTGAAGAACTTCTCTTAGCCACACAAGTCTTATGTTAACAAATTAAGTATGTAGATCATCCCATGAAGGATATATGCATGAAAATTAAAATGGACCTAGCTTCCCATAATGTGTTCCCTATTCCTCAAGACCCCTTATAGAGTTACGAATCTACTATTAAGATTGGGTAATTACATGAGAAAGTAGGTACTATGAAGATTCGTTACTTGCATGAGAAAGTAGGTAGCACCATATATTTTCTATTTATTTATTTATTTTTATAATTCTCCTATTTCAATATACTAGCTTACTATACCCCAAAGTACCTTGGCTCTATGTGAGGCTGACTATGGAGTTTGAGCTTCAGTTAGAGATAGGAGATGTGCTTATAATCCTATCTTTTGGTGTGATGTTGACTTTTAAAATCTATATGTTACCTTTTATATATCATTTCATTTCATTTCAAATTATTTTTATTTAACTTTATTGATGGATTTTTTTATTCCTCCTCCATATAGAGTTGGAAAACCATACATGGGTGTTAAAGATGAGTTCTATTTAAATACTTGGGATAGGGTTTCTAAGAGAGAAATTTCAAAGAGCATGGGGTCTAAGAGTCTCATAAATCTAGGTGAAATAAAAGTGTTATCTTAACTATGACCTTGTTTTATCCAATGTGGAGAGAAACAAAGAGTAAATCAAGAGGAATGACACATGGAACAATTTACATTAATTCAAATCATAAAAAATGTGATAAATGGAAAAAAAGGATATAATGACAGTAAAGTGTGATTATTTATCATAAGAATGAGGGAATTAGAGGAAAACATGATAACATATATTTTTTTTTGAAAAATCCATCTAATAAAAGAAACAAAATCTAAAGTTTGAGTACAAGGATAAAAAGATGAAAATATGGTAATTTTATGAGCAGTGTCAAGTCCTATTTATGGTCTTACACTATAAATTAATAAAATAAAAACCCAAAGGGGTGCCAACAAGCAAGTGAAATATAAAGTGAGGTAAATAAAAATATGGTAATTTTATGATGAATGTCAAGTTTTATCCATGGTCTTACGAAGAAACTCACAAAATAAAAACCCAAGGGGTTTCAAAAAAATAAAATACAAGAAGATAAATAAGACTATGATACATCAAGAAACCAATAGACTAAAAAGGAGGAATAAATATTTGTGAAAGGAAGGAACCTATTGTAGACGGAGAGACTCATGTAAGTATCCTAAAAAAAGTGTTAGATAGACGTAGATATAAAGCATTAAAAGAAGGAAATGTGTAGGTAAAATATTTTGTAAGGAATTGTACATTGGTGGGATTTTTGAAAACATGGCCCTCATTAGTTTGAAGGTGATAGGTACATGGAACAAGAATATCTTTGACTAAATATAAGATGCACCATTTTTAGGTGTATTAAACTTTTTTTTCATGGGTGTAGTCTAATTTAAGGACACAGATCACTAACATTAAATGTGCATATTTTAACATGTTTGTTATGTTTTATATAAAAGTGAGCCTTGTATTGGTAGTTATATTGTAAGGTGAAAAGATAATGTTCATCAAGTAGATCAAGGGCATGAAGATGAGAATCACATAATTATTCATCAAGAATAATACCATGAACAGAGAGAAGAAAAATTTTTAAAGGAAGACCTGACTCATAACTATAGACTAGTGAGAATGGAGTTGCCCTAGTGGCAGTATATTTGCTAGTCTGATAGGCCCAAAGTGCAAGGTAAAGATGAAGATGTCAATTTATGTAGGTTTCATGAATTGTCTTTTGGAGAATTTTTTTGAGAATTTTATTGGTGTCCTTAGCTTGGCCATTACATTATAGATGATAAGGCATGGAAAATTTGTGATTAATATTGAATTTATTAAAAAGTTGTTTAACATGTTTGTTTTTGAAATTACCACCATTATCTGAGATGATGGTATGGGGAACACTAAAGTGGAAAATGATTTGATTAAGAATAAATTTTTAAATGGTAGGATTAGTAACATTAAAAAGAGGCATGGATTCTACCCACTCGGTAAAATATTTGATAGTGTTGATGATAAAGACATGTCCATCTTGGGAGTGAGGTAGTTTGCCAATGAGATAAAATTCCCATGTGGAAAATTTTTAAGGAGATTCAATGGTTTGAAGTTAGGCTAGAGGTAAATGGATTAGATCATTGTGAAGATAACAAAGATTACACTTTTTTATCATATTAAATTTTATCCTTTTCAAGAGTAGGCCAAAAATAACCCATACATAGGCATTTGTGGGCTATAGCATGTCTACTGCAGTAGCCACCAAAAATACCCCCATGTGCTTGTTCAAGAAGAGAAGGGACCTCATCTTGTATAATACAATGGAGTAAGATCATTGTGATAATAAAGGATGTTGTGTCAAAATACATAATTGAAAGTTTTTTTTATGAATATGTGTCTTTTCATGAGAGTCTAAATTAGGAGGATGAGTTTGATGTTCCAAGATTTAAATGATGTCTTGGTACCATGGGCTTTGTCGAATGGTAAAAAAATCGATGTGGTAGATAATAAAATTTGGTGATGGATTTGTAGATGGAGATTTTATTATTTATATAAGAAAATTAGGATTGTAAAGGACTTGGTGTACATGAAAGAGAGAGGCTAAAGAGGTAACAGAATTAGCAATGAAATTTTGATCTCTAGAAATAGGATCAATAGTGAAAGAGATGAAATATTTAGCAAGAGTGGTTATAATTTGATGATATGTGATGAGTTTCTCACTTTGACATTGATAATCACCATTTAATTGGTTGAAAATAAGTTGAGAGTCACCTAAATCATGAAGGTATTGAATGTTTAATTCAATATCAGCTTTCATACCTAAGATAAGAGCTTTAAACTCAACCATATTGTTGGTGACATCAAAGGTGAAGCAAAACTCTAAAGGAATGATCTTGATAAGAGGACTTATGAGAATGAAACCTACCCCAGCTCTTTGAAGGCATTTATCACCATGAAATTGAAGGGTCCAAGTATCCTCATGTAGGTTGAAATTAATTTTAGGAAGCTCCTTGATAACTACTTTTGGTTTAGTAATACCTGAGGGAGTAGTGGATTCATCAAGATTATTGTCTTCAAGATCAGTAGTAAATCTATGAAAATAATCTTTGAGATAAATAGCTTTACTGAGGCCTTCAATGTAAAGGATATTGCCATTTGGAATATTATGTTGAAGAGAAGAAATGGATAGTATTAGAGCTATGACAAGTTTATAAACTATGATTTTCCCTTTGACATCTTTTTGAGTGATGATATAGAGATTAAATTCCATAATGAGTACCATCAATTTACCAATTCTAACTCCAAGAAGAAATTATTTGGAGAAAAAATGATTAAGGGGGTAAAAAAAACAATGACATAAGTGGTCTAGAATAGAATGTAATGGCAAATATTTTATCTATAAAATATATGGCAAGGTAATCATGTTAAATTTTAGTATAACATGTTTCATAATCGATAAGTCCTTGGATAATGCAGTAGATAGCATACTCTCTTCATCTTGTTGAGCAATCATTGACCAAATTAAAATAGGTGTGGAATAAGTATATAGAATCAAATTTCTATCATTGGAAGGAGTACAAAGTGTATGTGGATGAAACAATAACTCTTTCATATTATCAAAGGCTTTTTGACATGGATCAGTCCATTCTAAATCAATACCTTTCGTGAGAAGGTAATTGACAGAGTGAATTCAATATGCCATTTTGGGAAAAAATTGTCTAATTGCACTAAGTTTGCCTAAATAAGTATGAATGTCAAGAAAATAATGAGAAATGGGCATGTTGATGATATCATTAATTTTTTTAGGGTCAACATCAATGTCATGGAGAGAGACTAAGAATCCTAACATTTTTTTAGATGTGAATCCAAAGACACATTTGTAAGTATTAAGTATAAATTTATATTTAAGGAGATGGTCAAATATGATATTGAGATTATAAATATGATTCTTACGATGTTTATATTTAGTG
The DNA here is from genome assembly GCA_037957365.1 of Torreya grandis. Classification (NCBI taxonomy): domain Eukaryota; kingdom Viridiplantae; phylum Streptophyta; class Pinopsida; order Cupressales; family Taxaceae; genus Torreya; species Torreya grandis. The sequence goes on along the minus strand of JARHVA010007119.1, from coordinate 406,169 downwards.
ACAAGATAATCCACATAGGTTTCAAAAATTTTGTGAATGAGATCATGAAAAATGTGAGTCATCACTCATTGGTAAGTAGCTAGTGGAACATGTGGAAGGGTTTTTTGATAGTGTAGGTTTTTTGGGCTTTGAGTGATAGGATGGACCTTTATATTTCATGATTTTATTTATTCTTTTACAAGGTATTTTAACGAGTTGGAATGGCATAGTGAGAGTAGTTTTTTAAGGGTGGTTTTCTTGGATTTGTTTGTTCATGGAGTTTTTATTTGGCTTAGGGGAAGGATGGATCATTTCAATATTGAATTGGTAGGTTGGTTATTGGATTTAAAACATGTGAAGATTAGAGAGATGGGATTCATTGGGTTAGTTTCTAGAACCTACTTGTTCAACATTTTTTGGATCCTAGCTTCAGAGGTGGTAGAGGTAATTGAAAAGGTGTTGGGTATGGATATTTTGGCTATTAGTTGATGAGTTAGGGTTAACTCAGACCTTTCTTTAATTTTTTCATCAAATTTATGATTGATTATGATGGATATGGATTAAATAAGAGTAATGGTTGAGTTTTTTGTTTATCTATAATATCAATTGGATTTGATGTCAGAATTAGATGCCTTGCCTCTCAGGCTTTTTCTAACTCTACCATTTTTTGAGAGAGAATTTATGGGTTTTTCCCTTTGTATATGTTTTGAGAGATAGATCCTAATTTTATATCCTTATTATAATTTTATAAATATGTGGATCCATGTGCTCAGTCTAAATGGATATTTCTAAGAACTAAGGAGTCAGCATGCCAGTTATTAAAGATTTGATGAATTCGATTCCTAGTCTTTAAGAATGGAGGGTACTAAGGCATTCTATATAAAGGGTGAAATAAATTAAATGGATGGGGAAAGGTTTTTCACATGGATCATTTAAATATCCACCTTGGTGGAAGGGGAAATAACTATAGCTATGGCAGGATCCTGAGTAGGTTCATAAGTATTTGATCTTCTCTTCAGTGAAGCAACTAGTAGGTGATTCAGTTGACAAGAAGATAATTAAGTCTATATTTAAGATAGAATGGAAAGGGAAGGGTAAAGAAGTATTTGTGGATAGATGGCTTGGGTCTGGTTAGGAAACATAATCACACACCATAGTTTCTATTAATGGAAAAATGATTAAACTAGTAATTTTGGAGTAAGATGTTGTAGACTATTTTGTTTGGCATTGTTTTATTTATATTTAATTGTTAAGATTTGATATATTATTCATTATTTATTGTGGTTTTGTAAACAAAAATTGTATATCTTGGAGGTCTTATGATTTAACATAGTTATATGTTAAGTTGGACCATATAAAGTTCTTTTTGATCCTTTTTGTTGATAGGGTTAGGGACCAAGTAAATCCTCAGTATTGATCCCAAAAAAAAAGTCACTCCATAATTTTTGAGTCAAAATGGAATTTTGACATAGAAATAGGTACCCCATTCCATGGTTAAATTAGTCTTATGTTGGTCTTTAGGAAAGATATGAATCTGATTATATCCTGAGAATCTATCCATAAGAGTTAACATTTCATAACTAGCCATGGAATCAATAATTGCATAAACTAAAGGTAAATGGAAGTTGTCCTTAGGATAAGAAATATCAATATTAAAAAAATCAATATAAATTTAAATGATCATAGTGACTTTATTCTAAATAGGAACAATGTTGGAGACCCATTTAGAACAATCCACTAGTTTGATAAATTTAGCATCAAGTAATTTGATGATTTACTTATGACATAAAGTGGAAATTTCAAGCAAAAATTTTCTTTTTTTTGACACACAAGCTTGGAATTAGGATAAGTGATGATGTTATGCACCATAAATATAAGGTTAATGTTAGGCATATCCTTATAGGACCAAGAAAAAGCCTCACAATATTTGTCAAAAAATAGGCTAAAATTATCATGTTTAATAGGTGAGAGTTCACGAGAGATAGTAATTGGTCAAGGATAAGATGGAGTAACATATTCAATGTGAGTGGTTTCTTCAATAAGTATGGAATTTTCATCTTGAAAGTGGTATGGTGCATCAGGTAAGGAAGAAATTGGATTTATTTTAAGATCAATGATAGTAATGAAGTTATTTAATCAAGGAGTTTTAGTCTTAAAATTTCCAAGTTTATGTTACTACAGAGGAAGTTGAGGTTCATGGGCATAAAGTAACTCAAGGATAGATTTTTCAATAAGAAAGGTACGAATAGGGCCATAATACTCTATGTCTACTTCAACATGTTGAATTTGATTTCCATGGTGATCATACTTAGAGTATATCTAATGAACATCATTTGCCTTGTCATCTAGTGTAATTTTAGGAGTAGAAGAAGTAGATGGATAATAAGGAGTTGGAATATTAGTGGGTTTAATGATGGGAGAAGGATTAGATGTAATGATTGGATCAATAGGTGGTAAAGGATATTTAGAAACTTTTGAAGGTTCAAAAGGTATAATTTGGTCTACCATCCAAAGAGTATTGATAAGAGGAGGATTGGTATGAGGCACATGACCCTTAGGATATAAGGTATGATCCACAAAAATGGTAAAAAAATCCCAATTAAAAGCATGAATTTAGGATAAGGTTTTCTAATAATTTTGGGCACCCAAGTCTCTAGATTGAGCTTGGCCCATGATATAGTTATAATTGAATGTTGGAAAAATTATACATTTGAGAATCAGGGGGAGTTTTAGAGGGTTAAATCCTAATATTACTAAATGTACAAGGAGATATGATGAGATGATCTTGAAATAATTTTTCCACTCCAAAATAATTGCAATTGAAGGCATATTTAGGTAAATAAGGCTCCTAAGCATTGCATGTAGGGGAAAATCATTAATCTCATCAATAAGAGGAATAGTACAATCCTTAGGTAATAGAGAAGTAAGAAGCCATTACAAAATGTAGGGAGGTAACTTGGTAGTATTCCAAGTATGTTTCAAATCTGTGGGCTCATCATCATCATAATTTACAAGAGTAACTTGTAAATCAATATTCATTTTGATGAAATTGGGTAAAGGAATACTATTGATATTAGGAATCATAGGAATATTGTATTGTGATTTAGGATTAAGAAGTTGAATTCTACATGGGTTTGGATCAACTTCATGCTTATACTATTTTACATAATGTAATAATTCAATATATTGACTACTAGAAGAAGAAATGGCCCTCATTCAATGAGTCTACGGATGACCAAAGAGTATGTTATAAGATAGGGGTAAATCAAAGACCATAAGATTGGTTTGAATAGTCTTACATCCAATGGTTAATGGAAGCCAAATATAACCAAGTGGATTTTGATTAGTCTTATCAAAACCATGACAAGTAAGATGGGTTTGCTTGAGATGATCTTTCTTATAACCAAGTTTTTGGATGAGCCATAAAGATGCCACATTAATACTAGAACCTTCATCAACTACAAATTTTTGGATAAGAGTGGTATTAATGGATACTTTGATGAAAAGTGGTGATCATTAGCACTAAAAATAATTTCACCATTGATCATGTCCTCTTCAAATAATTCAATAAATGGCTTGGAAGAAGGACACATAGTTTCAATGGTATTTATGTTGGTAGGTTGAGATTCAATAGAAGGTAGTATTCATCTATGGAAAATGTATCTCTAATTTCTTGGAGTTCTTGAATAAGGAATTTTTGATGATAGGGATAAGTACGAACCAATTCCATAAGTGGAATATTACAAGGCATAGAGTTGAATTCTTTAATAAAGTTCCAATGAGACTTAGAAGAACCAACATGAGGTTTAAGAGGTAAATTAGATTTTGTAGAAATAGATGTGGTTAGAGAATTAGAAGGAGGAGATGGTTCCTCTTGGGCTTCCAAAGAAATATTAGTAGTGGTAGTATCATTAGGAAGTTTTTCCTCGAAATATGGCATTTTAGACTTGGTAGCAAGATATTTGTGAGTTGGTTTATGATATAATTAACCTTAGAAATATTGACATATTGAGAATTATTGAAATATTAGTCATAATCAAGGTCAATGACATAAACATCCTTAGTATTTTGTTGATTATCTAAAGAAGATTTTTGGTTATTTGAATTAGAATCTTTACAAGTTTATTGTTATTGAAAAGAAGTGTATTTTTTATGATGAAGATTGATCATAACTTCATGATTGAATGAATCACCTAACATATAGGATACAAAAAATTCAGTGATCCCTTTACAAGATTCATGAGAATGCCCAATGTTGGCATGGAACCAAATAAATAGATTAGGATCATACCATTTAGGAGGATCATTATGATAGATGAAACTTTTTGAGGGTGGAAAAAAATGTTTCATTTGTTGAACTGAAAAAGGTGTATGAAAAGGTGAAGGAATATCAGTTTTGGTAACTCCTAGTTTGGTTTGAAAATAATTAATAGTGATAGAATTAGACGTTCAGAAAGATCCTTCAAAAAAAAATAAGATTAGGTTATAATTTCTTCATGAGAAATTCTTGACGTTTAGCTTGATCAAGAGCTTCATTAATAATTTGGGGAGAAAAGGTTTGAACCTTATATTGAAGAGTGGGAGTTAAAGATATGATAAAGAGTTAGATTAAGATATCATCAATCATGTTATGGTTAGATTTAAGAATTTATGATCTAAATATTTCCATATTTTAATAAATTCATGATTTTATTCTATGGGAGATTTCTTAGCATTGATGAAGTGGCTAAGACAATATTTGGGAAGATAATTGTGTTAAAACTCTTTAATCAAAGGATTAACCAAATCTTAAAGTTTCCAAATAGAATGTTGGGGAAGTTGATTATACCATTATAATAAATTTATAGTAAATGTTTTCACTAAGAATTTATTAGTGGTGAAATTATTGGTTTGGATCCACTCTTTGTAAAGGTTGTCAAAGGCTTTAAGAAATGAGGCTGGGTATTTAGTCCCATCATACTCGATAGTTGGAGATATATTAACAATATCAATGTATATAATGAAGGGGTCAAAAGGATCATTTTAAATGGTTTTAAGAATATTGTTATTCATTATGGTTTGATTAATAACATTACTTAAGGCATCCCAAATAGGCGGAGGAATGAAATTGGGATTAGATTGAAGATGCATAGTTGGAGGTTGATAGCCACATTAATTAAATGTTGTTGAAGTTGCATCATTTGGTTGGTGTTAGAATTTTTAATTATGTTCATTTATTGGATAAGTTAGGCTATAAGTTGATTCATATCAAGACGTGGATTGTGGTTGGTAGGATCACTCCCCAAATTTTTATTAGGGGGAAGACTACTAGAAGAAGGATTATTAGTGGGATTGTTAAGTAAATTTGTATCAATTACTCCCACATTGTTTTCAAGATTTTTAAGATGAGAATTTTATTAATAAGGAAAGGATTAGACCCATCAAATTCATCTTGAGGTGTTATTTACACCATATTATATCCCATGGATGAAGGATGAGAATAGATACCCCAAGAGTGATGGTGATCTTGGGAAGAAAAGAGAGGAATAAATTAACATCCCATATAGTATCTAAATGGATTCATGTTATCAAAGAATATTATGATAGGAGATTTCATTATAACTAAAGAGATATGAATATAATGAAAAGAAGGAAAAATAGAGAGCTAGATTGATAAATAGGGAAGGAAAAAAGTAGTATAGGTTTGAATAGGTCAACCTAACACAAAAAATAGGGTCTAAAAATAGTACAATGTTGACTGGGTCAATCCAATATAGTGAACAAAGGCTGGAAAAAGATACAAGGTTGACTGGGTCAACCTAGTATAATAGATAGGGAAAGTTATGAAGAATATAATAAGTTGTGAAATGAAACAAGATTAATTTTTACAATAAATTTTAAAATAAATAGCTAAAAGAAAACAAATAGTTAATTGGTTTAACGCTAACCAATATAATTGAAGCACATAACACAAAACCTTACACCAACACTAGCTAATGCAAGTTTTTGAAATATAAAATACAATTGAATAAAGATAAAGAAATCAAATTGGAAAGTAAATAGATAACTAATTATTCAAATTTAATGTTTATTATATTATTAAGATATGATTTTAAATGTGATGGGAAGTTGAATGTAAGCAAGGAACTTGAATGGCAATATAAAGAAGGTTTCAAGTAGTTTAAGCTGAAAGGGATTATAGTGGAAATGATACATGCTTGGTATTGGGTCCTACCCCCTCACTTCACACACCATAATGATAATGGTATCAGGTAATTATATAGAATATACCATTAACTATGCTTTATACTTGACCAGAGTATCAAGTTAGGTTCCCCCTAGGTGATGAAATCCAAGTAGGTTGGCCTTGGGTAGACAAATGTTAAAATGATTATTTAGATTTTTTGATATAGCCATGTGTGCATAAAATATAAAATATTGAAACAAAATTATTAATTTAAAACCACCTAATTAAAAATATGTGATTTATTATAAGCATGCAAGTGATAGGAAAAAAAAGTGCCAACTAATTACCAGTATATAACATTAATTACAACTTTGAAATAAGGAAAAATGTTGATACAGTAAAAAAAGTATGCATATAATATAAAATATGGTTGACATGTTCAATATTATACTATGGAAGCAAGGTATAGAAATGAAAAAAGTTGATAGAGTTGACCTAGTTATTTAGACAACACATAGAACACAAAACTAGGTCGGTAGGGTCAATCCAATTGAATATGCAAGGGATGTTTTAAAGACTAAAAAAAATATAAAAGGAAAGACTATAAAGAAAGAAACAAAGATATATAAAATAACATTGGTGGATTAGAGATGTAGAGAATGGAGAATTTTATTCAATAACTTTGACATATGCTTACAAATTATGTTAACTGGGTTGACTAGGTTGATCAACCTTTACAAAAAAAAATTGTTGAGTGCCTAAAATGCATAGGTTTGATTGGGTCAAAATATTAGTCTATAATATATGTTTGAAAAACTTAAAAACTATACTGGGTTGATCAAGGAGCTTGTATCTAAAATCTTATGCATAGAAGTTAGATACTAGGTCAATAGAGTTAATCTAGTATGGAAAATATATGATAAAAATAATGATGAAAGAATGAAATAAGGTAATAAAATACTTTAAGGTTTTTTTCACATTGAGTTCAAAAAAATTTATGAAATTAGAAATTTTTTATGTCTATAAATCAATCTTGGTTTGAAGAAGATAGAGCATACCTACACTTTTGACTGGGAATATATTTGTTAAGTGGGGGCATGAAAAATATGGGGATCTACTTGATCTAATTAGTGGATCATTTTTCACAATAAACCATGCTAGGAATGGTTCCAAAGATTACATTCTAACACAATCATGTAATTACCCTAAAAGAGTCCTAGGTTTAATGTTCACTCTATATCCAATAAACAAGTAAATCTAATCTAGTGCACACCAAATCTTATGGCATAATATGAGGGGTTAGTAAATCAATAAAAACATGTATAATAGAATATAAATTAATCTAATTATGATTAAGAAACTAATACATGGAATATGAAGAGTAATATTATTTGAGCCAATACTTATGCTACTTCTATCCACTAAAGAGAGGACAATAAAGTTAGAATATACTTACCTGAATGTGAATCCATTGAGAATCAATATCTCCCTTGGCCAAAGGGGATTCAAGATTCAAAAGAGGTTTTTTATTTTATAAGGATAACTAATAAATTCCAAAGCATCTAATACTTATTCAAAAGACTAGATTCTCCAAGTAGAAATGCTAAGCTAAGACTCCTTAAGTAGAATGATGGAAGAGTAGATTGTAAAGATGTATGAGAAAATAATAAATATTGATTGAATATTTAAATAATGATGAAATTATCTTGTATTTATAGGTTGATCTCACCCTAAATCCTTTCAAATATGTTAGTTATTTGAGGTTGACCCAGTTGACCCTATATGTTTTTGAGAGATAAATCACTAGGTCTCGAGCTAGGTCGACTGAAGGGCTGATGAAACTCTAGGTGAAAAATATCCATAAATAGTATAGGGTCAACCCAGTTAACCCTATATAGTAATCAAAGGCTAAAAATTATATAGGGTCGATCTAGTTGACCTAGTATAACCAGCTAATGAAAGGGGATCAAGATGAGGTTAAGAGGGATGCAAAGAGGAAAATATTGGAGGAGTGTGCAAGGGAGGAGTCATAGCTTAGGGAATGGTTTTAAAATATGTTTGGATTGGTAATAATGTGGTAATAAGGGAAAATAATCTTGCAAATCACCAAAGGTCTGCCTACCCCTTTCTTGATATACCAATTAAGGCATGCACTCAAAGAGATTGTGTCTCGATGGGTTCCTACAATATTTAAAGCATCATTATTTGATAAAGTTCAAATTATTATATGTATACAAGTTACACTACCCATAGATTCTTATGAATTTCTCCTCTAAATAGTTCACTGCAAAGACTATGTTCATGCATGTAGGTCCTCAATATGTTATTTTAAATTATCCACCTAGCCCTATACAAATGTTAACTCTCTAGATGTATCCAAATGAGTATTAAAATCCTAAGCTAATATATATAATGCCCATACTCCCCCACCACCTACTCTTGGTGGTAATACCACATGTGTTACATCTCTTGATCTATGTATCTCTCATGTTGCCTCATCGACAAATCAAAACCAACTCACATGGTCGGGTGCAAAAGGTACAAAAGGATAAATAATCTTTGTATTATCATGATGTGGTAACACATTATTGAATATATCATGATGAATTAATTGTACCATTACCACACATATAGTCTCTTTTATAACAGGATGTATAAAATAAAAACTAAATGTACATTATATATCATATATATATATACATATATACATATATATATATATCATATATATATATATATCGTAACAACCATCTATATATCATATATATTAACCTATTTGTAAAATAGTAAACATCAACTACATAAAGAAACATAATTTACTCACCAATAGTCTCTCCATCTACTCACACATTGAACACCTCCTACGAAACATGGTTATGTGATGTGGAAAAACAAGGATCAAGATCATGATCATTATGTGAACAACTATGAATCTATCACATAATAGACCAACTAACTATAAGTTGTGCTAAGGTATTTCCCTTAGATTTTGCCTCTTCCTTAGTTGGAGCATCTACCTATGCCTACTCCTCTACCTGAACCTACCTATATCTATGTCATCATGGTAGTGGCCTTTGTAGTATATTAAAATCATAGTAAAATCATATCCATAACTATGTATACCTCTCCTTCCACTATTGTTTCCTCTCCCTAATATCATTTATGTCATTATACCTAAGGTATTGACTGAAATGGATGTATCATAGACACATCAATAGAAAATCCTACACCTTCACTACCTTGATGCTCCCTCACATGTCATGCCTAAAATATATGCACTATTATTAGAACCATAGGGTGAAGAAACATAAACTAACCTTCTAAACAAGAAATAGGATGTGGTTCCACCCACCATGTATAATGACTTATAATTCATGCACAACCCTATCCCTAAAAATTAATTGGCCAAGAAGGCCAAGTATCTATAATACCCACATAAGGTTGCCAAATAATCTCTCCTCAAGTGATCTTATACAATGCTAGGACATGTGGCATAACGAGTAGTACATGATCCTATCTCTACATCAATACACAAGGTAAAGTATTTCATATCACATGTGGCAATCTCATAGGTTGATACATCATAAACCTCTCATATATACAACTAATTAACAAAATAATAGGGCCCATATTCATTTACCCTTATGATAAGATATTGTAAAAAACCATGCACTAACTACACCTATATCATGGATACTAGATCATACATCATGCCATGATCTAATATATATTGGAAAAAGGAAACCACATATAGTGTAACCTTTTCATATAACTTTTAAAATATCTCATGAGTTATCATAATATGAATAATGGCCTTCCAAGTATCTAGAATGTATAACACATAAACATCAAATAAGTGAACTCACAAACCACCAAAATATCTCTTTGAGTTAGTTACCCATGTTGTAATCAAAATGAATAATTTGGAAGGGGTGAATAATTCTCCAAACCATATTCTTTAAGCTCACTTAAGCAATCATGAATCATTCAAGAAAACATATAGATCTAGCAAGCATAAACACTTATCCACATAAACATGAAACATAAGAACATATCATATATGTGGGACATACTCAAAGGGAAGAAAACCCATAGATATATAAAAATGGAATATAGTCATATAATACAAAAATAAATTTTTTTGAAGCACCAACTTCACATAGAGCACCAACCCCAACTAGCCAAGCACTAACTTGACTAGGATTTAACAAGTTCCTAATTATAAGGAAACACAAAAACCCTAGATGAATTAGCACTAAATTATCCACCTAATTTATTTTATCACCTTTAGAACACATTTTTTCTCAACTGATGATCACCACCTCTTCAAATCTTCACACTCTTATCCCTCTCAAACTATCTTTTATAACTATTCACTCAATTAGGTTTCTTCAAAACTAATTATATCATATGACCTTGATATTAATATGTAGACACACTTTTATATATTAATTAAATATCCTCTAAAATCCTATAATGGTATAAAATACCTTATTTTACTTAAAAATGTGTTATATTATTCACATACTCTCTCAAGTTCTCTAACACACCATTTTGGCCTATTAGGCCTTGTTCTTATACATTCCTCTAGTCCACACACCTCTTGGTCAGACATACACACTTGAAAACTTTTATTACCATTAAAATATGTATAATAACATGTTTCATACATGAATACATAATTATAATATGTTGGACACAACTTAAAATACCAAAACCTCTTTTAGGCCTTAAGGAGACCTATTTCAATTAGGCCTTTATTAGTGCATGTTATCCTTTGATCTCATTGGAACACTTTCAAATTCCACACATGGTAGGAATATTTCATATACCACTATAATATACCCCCAATAATCTCATATTATTTCCATGACACTTTCTATCTCTGACCACCACTTGAAGCACACCATTAGTATTGTTCACATTAGGCCTTCACACACATAGAAAGGTTTGTCTTGAATAGATGAAGATAAGATATTATTTATCAAAAAAAGTATGAAAATAAACCATATAAACAAAACCTTAAATACCTAAAAAAATTTACCAAGTGAATTTAACTTCATCACATAGGGAATAGAGCCTTAAAAACACCTTTGTAACTCATTAACTCAGAATTGCCAATTTTCCTCAAAGACTAGTCATTGAGACTCATACCTCCAACTCCTGTATAGACATTAAATGAATTTTGATGCATGTAAATTATCATATTAAATAATTATATCATTCTCATATATAAATATAATATATTAAAATGTAAATTATTGGTATTTTAGACCAATTTCATAACCTTATATCTCTTTGTCTCATTTGAACCTGATAGGTCAACTTATGAGCAGCTTTTTCACTATATTCATTAACATTAAAAAAATATACAAAACATGCATATATCATAAAATTACTTAAATTTTTTTATATTTACTTGGTTTCATCATCTTATCATGAAAACACATTCCTAATCATATTCTCACTACTACTTGGGTTTTTCACTAGCTACACCATTAGGCGTATTAATAGCTAGCCAACTTGGAACACCAAATTTGCACACCTAAATATTAGAACCTATCCATAAAACTTATGAACATAAAATAAATGTCTCAATATTAATCCTCCATACATTTCAATAATTTAACTTGGTCAACTCTAACTATTACAATAAACCTCTAAGAAATTAGCACTTTCCTATAGGATTTACTCACACACCTAATAACTCAATAAAACCTAGATGTGCCTAGGAGAGTCTAATAAAATATCAAATATATTAACTTATCATACAAATCCATCCTAGGAATTTTTGATCAACATCTTGAATATTGAGTCCTTATTAGGGTTCTAAAAAGGGTTTAAACATGTTTCCATTCTTAACAATCATTCATAGAGCATAGCCCCTCAATCCAAAAACAAATTCTTGGAATTTTGAGATGGGAGCCTTACCCATATATAATTAATATATTAGGTTCCCATGAAATTTTTTTATGAGATAATGAGCACAAAAAAATCCTTCTTGGGTTGAGAACCCTTCATTTTGAGTATTCAATAGATCTAAAAACCCACTTTTCATGCCTTGTCCTTCAAACTATGACCTAAAACTACATGAAAAAAAAGTAAACAACATACCTCATGTATTGTAATTCTTAAATGAGATAAAAGACCTTGAAATATTATCATGACCCCTCATTAGGTCACACTATCTTTTTTCTCTCTACACCTTGACCTTCAAACCACATTAGGCCTTAAAACTAACCTTCATGCTTATTTTTGTGTGATATCCACCTCAATAGCATATTAAATAAACATAATACATGATTAAAAATTATAATACATACATTATATTAATTGATAATAGATCATGATACCTCATTAGGCCATTTAGGGTTTGAAAGTGATCTAGATGCAGACTTCATTTGAAGGTCCTACCCTTGTAGGCTCACCCTAAGACTCTTATGAGTGGTCCAATGATTTTCATACATGTTAAATCAACATTATAAAACCTCCCATGATTTTTTTAATCCATATTACCAACTCACCATACTCATACCTTCTCACAAGGATTTTACATGCCATGACTAGTACCATGTCTAGGCTTCTTAAGCACTTAAAACTTGACAACTGACCTTGAAACACTTATGAAAGTTTATATATTTTACTTAAATTATCACACAATTCCAAAAAACATATAAAAATATTTTTATTATTTAATTCATCAAACGTCACTATGCATACCTTCTCAAAAGGTCTAGACTAGGCTTCCCAAGACACCTTGTACTCAAGAACTAGTACTCAAACATGATTACCTCAATGATATCAAACAAGAAAACTCTTTAGAAATCAATCTCAAACCATTTCAAAAATATATTTATTATAAAAATTCTCCCATGTCCTCATGTAGAGTTAGATAATTATAACCATGATTCAATGTTTACTTAACCATCATACCTATTTGTGACAACACTGATAACTTCAAGACGACATAGACCTTGAAATCAACCATTAATCATACCTATTTTTTAATATAACTAGTAAATTTAATCTGATCTCAACCTTGACATCAAACTCTACATCAAACAATAGAAGAGACATTAGGTTTCCTTTAAATTCTCTCTTGTCACATGGCTTCCTTGTCATATCAAGAACACAAGCTCCTAATTCAATTACCACTCACCATGCATATTCACTAGATGCATATTGACATCAAAATTGACATTAATGATGACACTTACCATCAAAATCACCCTTTTTCATTGATGGAAAACATACTACAACCTTATCATTTTTACCTCCCCTATTTTGGTCTTTCTCCCCCTTTAACATTAATTATAAAAGTTTGTACACACTATAACTTATGGAACTACTCATTCTCCCTCTCTAAAAACTAGTCTCAAAAAATACAAAAGAACTCAAAGCTATGAATCTCCCCCTTTTAATTCATAACTTGAGCTCACCAAATGAATCAAAAAAATTCTCAAACCATTTACAACACAAGTCATGATCAACTACCAACTGCTACAAACATTGAACAAATTTTCTTACCTCTTCTATGCTTGTCAACAACTACACTTTGAGATTATGAACAATATGAATAGATCCCCCTCAAACCAAGAATCCATCATGCTTCAACTAACTGAATAGTGCCTACATGGAACCTAATAGAGTCACCCCTTTCCATAGAGAACTAAAACAACACAAACTTAGGAGATTCCTAGATCTCCATGATCTCACAAGATTGAATATCCTTCATGATCCTTTTAGGATTGATTATTACCTTAGGCTTGACTTCTTTATCAACCATTTGATCAAAAAAATGATCTAATAATAGACATTCATGATGTGATTTCACATTTAAAGTATGTTCTAGCATATTAAAAAATCCACTTTAGCTTATAGACTAATCATGACTCACCTTTACTATCTTTGGTTTCCACACATTCATTTACCTTCTCTCTTGCACTCTAGGGGCTTCAAACATCTTTTTTTGACTTGATGACCTTTTAATTCTATTAGGATAGAATATTTCAATGTGTACCACATAGTGACAATTATAGTAAACAACCTTATTCATACCTCTTGACTAATTATTCATTTCATAATCCCTATTTATTTTTAGAGGTCATTCTACACTCTCTTGCTCTATGACCAAACTGATTGCATGAAAAATAGTAACCATTAAATGAATTATCATACCTCATATCATTAAGCTATCTGATTGGTATTTTTATGTTGACCTTCTTGTCTTCATTAGCCTTCTTGACTTGATTTTCCTCCTTTTGGTCTTCTTTGAAATGAAGACCTATCTTATCACTTATATATTTTTGACTACTCAATATGTTATCTAGATCATTAGTACTCTTTTAAAACTTCATAAATGTCTTCAATTTGATAAATTCTTGATCAAAATAATCTTTCAAGGATTACATTTTAATTCCATACCTAGTTCATTCTTTCTCTTTAGTTATTAAGCTACTAGTGACTATCTCCATCTATGATTCAATCTGATTGATGATCTCATCATATTCCTTGGATGAGTTACTCAGTCTCTCCTAAGAAAAACCAATATGATCTTCATAGTCCTTAACTAATGACTTCAATTTTTTATTACTATTATTTTTGAACTTCAAATCCTATAAATCACTCACCAATTCTACCTCAAGGTTCACTTTAGCTTCTTATTTATTTTGTTCTTCATCATTCATAAGGCTTTTCCATTTTGAGAAACTCTCATCATTTGTTTATGTAGTAATGAATAAGGTCTGATTATTGTCATGTTAATTACTAATATCATCATCACTATTATATGTACTTCTATCACTTACATCAGATGAACTATTAAATTATTTGGTATAGAAATTTTATTGTTATTGAATGACCCCTTACCTTCATACTTCCTAAAATATTTCTTCCCTTTTTCAATCTTATAGACCTTATTATCATTATGATGTTCATCATATTATTCACCTTCATAATTATTATCTTTTTTAGGACACTTAGATGCAAAGTGCCCAATATTACCATAGTTAAAATAGTTGAAAGGTAACTTACCCTTGTACCTACTAGATCCTAACCTTAATTTCCTAACAAACATTTTTATCATTTCATCATCATCAACATCTGAACATACTTCATCCTTGACCTTCTTGTATTTAGACTTATTCTCAAATTTGAATGTTTCTTCCTTCTTGGAATGTCTTTCTTCATTTTTTCTTTTCTCATAGGAGGTCAAGATACCATGATTCCCATCCATTTCTAGTTTGTCCAAATATTACATCTCTTCTACTATATACACCTTAGAATCAAACATAGTAGTTAGTAATCTCAATACATTTTGAACAACTATATACTCTTTCACTTCTTCTCCTAATCCTCTAATGATATTTACCACTTCATTAACCCTTAGCATGTAGGATGGAATGCTCTCATCTTCCTTCATACTCAAAATTTTAAACTACCTTCTATGAGTCTAAAATTTATCCATATTCACTTGGTTTCTCCTTTATAGATAGTATTTAACTTATCCCATATCACCATGGCTAACTCACAATGCATCACCTTTATAAACTATACCTCTGATAGGCCACATATAATGGCATTCATTAGCTTATAATTTCTCTCACTTTCATTATTGCATGTTGTATCAATTGGTGGTGTAGGAGGTGGAGTATATCCATCCATAAAACACTATTATATGTCATGGCCCATTGAAATTGTATATGTCCTAATTATAATGATCTAAAATTCTTAATTATTCCCATTAAATAATGTATACTTACCAATAGATAAATACTCTTAAACTTGACTACTAGCCATCCTTGATTCTATGGTATCCTTTAGGTTGTTAGGCCTAATTCAAAGGACCAAGATATAATAATAAATTTTGGAACCAAAATAATTTATATAATTTGAAACATTATTCAAAACATTTTATTTAAATTCACTTAATCAATCATGAATCATTCAAGGAAACATATAGATCAAACAAGCATAAACACTTATCCACATAAGCATGAAACATAAGAACACATCATATATGTGGGAAACCCTCAAGGTGAAGAAAATAAAAATATATATAAAAATGGAATACAATCCTATAATAAAAAACCAAGTTTATCAAATCACCAACTTCACATGGAGTACCAACCCCAACTAGCCAAGCACCCACTTGACTAGGCTTTAAAAAGTACCTACTTGCAATGAGGAAATGACCCCCTAGATGATGGAATACCAACTCAACCACCTGATTTATTTTATTAGATTTATAACACATTATTTCTCAACTATCTAATGATCACCACCTCTTTAACTCTTCACACTCTTATCCCTCTCTAACTACCTTCTAGGACTCTTTGTTCAATTAGGTCTCTCCAAGATTGATTAGGTCATATGACCTTGATATTAATATGTAAACACAATTTTATATCTTCATTACAGATCCTCTACACACTTATTATGGTCTAAAATTCCTCCTTATTCTCAAAAATGTGTTATATCATTCGCACACTATCTCAAGTTCTCTAACACACCAATTAGGCATATTAAGCCTTATTCTTATACAATTATCTAGCCCACACACTTCTTGGTCATAAATACACACTTAAACACTTGGATTACCATTAAAATAGGTCTAATAATATTTTTCATACATGAATTAATCATTACAATAGGTTATCTACAAATTAAAATACCAAAACCTCTTTTAGGCCTTAAGGAGACCTATTTCAATTAGGCCTTCATTAGTGCACGTTACCCTTTGATCTCCTTGGAACACTTTAAAACTCCAAAAATAGAAGTTTTATTTCATATACCACTCAAATATACCCCCAATAATCTCATATTAGGTTCATGACACTTTTTAGCTCCAACCACTAATTGAAGAACACCGTTAGTATTGTTCACATTAGGCTTTCACACACACAAAAAGGTCTATCTTAAACAACTAAAGATAACATATTATTTAGTCACATAACCCTGAAATAAAATCATATAAACATAACCTCCAAGACCTATATAAATTATTCAAGTGCATTATACTTCATCACATAGGTTATAGAGCCTCAAAAACACCTCATCAACTAACTCACTCAAAACTACCAATTTTCCTCAAAGACCAATCATGGTGACTCAGACATCCAACACCTATATATACATCCTAAATGACTTATGATACATGTATATGATCATTTTGTACCATTATAAAATATATATATATATATATATATATATATATATATATATATATATATATATATATATATATATATATATATAGATATAATATAGTCAAATGGCAAATATTAGTCTTACAGACCAATCTCATGACCTTATATCCCATTATCTCATATGAACCAGACAAGTAAACTTGTGAGAAAATTTTTCACTATATTCACTAACCTCCAAAATTATACCAAAAATTAACATGTATTAAAGTATTTAAGAACATCTATATGTACTTGGTTTCATCACATTATCTGAAAACACATTCCTAATAATCTTCTCACTATTGCTTAGGTTTTTCACTGTTTGCACCATTAGGTCTATTAATGACTAGCCAACATAATTAAAAAAAAATTCACACCTAAAGCTTGGAAACTATAAAAAAATTTAATGGAAACTAAATTTATCAATCCTCATCCTCTATCCATTTTTATACATTGACTTGGTCAACTCTAACTAGTATGACAAATCTTTGAGAAATTATCACTTTCTTGTAAGATCTACTCACATAACTGATAACTCAATCACACATATATGTGCCTAGGAGAGTCTATTAAAATTTACAATAGATTACCTAATCTCATCAATCAATTCTAGGTACTTTTGATCAACATCTTCAACATCAAGTCCTTATTATGGTTCTAAAAAGGTTTTAAACCTGTTTCCATTCTTAATACTAATTCATAAAGCATGGCCCATAAATCCAAAAAAAAATGCTTGGGATTTTTATATGGGACCATTCCCCATTATTCAACATCAAGTCCTTATTATGGTTCTAAAAAGGGTTTAAACATGTTTCCATTCTTAAAATAATTCATAAAGCATGGCCCATAAATCCAAAAAAAATGCTTGGGATTTTTATATGGGACCAATCCAAAAAATAATATTGAAACACTTATAAAAATATATATACTATAATTACATGATTATATAATTCCAAAAAACCTCTCATAAGCTTATGCTTACTTCATCAAACTTCACTATGCACACCTTCTCACAAGGTCTAGACTAGGATTCTCAAGACACCTTGTACTCAAGAATTAGAACTCAAAAATGCTTACCTCAATGATACAAATAATAAAAATATTTATAAAAAAACTCTCACACCACTATAAAAATATCTTTTTTATCAACATTATCTCATATCCTCATGCATAACTAGACCCTCATAACCATCATAGCTCTTTGTGACAATACTGATAGCTTCAAGCTAACCCGAACCTTGGCATCAACCTTAAATCATACCTCTTTGTGACAACACTAAAAAATTCAAGATAACATGAACCTTGACATCAAAAAACCAAATATACATTAGGTTTCCTTAAAATTTGTGCTTACCTTCAAATTCTATCTTATCACATGACTTCCTTATCATATCATGCACAAAAGCTCATACCTCAAAGACCACTCACCATGCATCTTCACTAGATGTACCTTGACATCAATGAAATCAACCTTGAAATTAGTGATAATACTTCTCAATATCCCATAAAGCTAAGGCTTATCTCTTAGCATTTGTCTCCAAAGTATAATAAATAATAGGTGTTCCTACAATAGATAGTCCTAATATTGTATGAACATCCTCTAGGTTGATACACACCTCAATGGTATCCCCATCCACCACCCACCTAAAGGTGTTATTTATTTGATTCCATGTTCTTATGAACATGGTGGATAACTCAATATTGAATGGAATGTGTCATATCTACATAATCCCACCAAAGCCCAACATAGCCAACCATGCTTTATCTACCACTATCAATCTATCTAAAAAATTTGGTGACCAAACTACATCCATCAATCACTAAAGCATCCATTGTCTATTCAAAATGTCAAAAAATAAAACATGTATCAGTTCTATATCTCAAATAATCATCAAATTACATTACTAAAATCAAAAATACATGCATTTACATCTAACGTAACTATTTCAACAACCTATATTATCTATTTTTTAGTATTTTATACTATGTTAGCACATAGATAACTATGTCAACTAGAAAAATATTCTCTACTATGTTAGCCACATATCTAAGCATGTTATCCATTATTAAATTTTAATTGCACTAGCCACTTAGTAAGAAGTTAGCTAGTATTCACTACTACATTGACCATTTGATATCAAGTTGGTTAGCAAACCTTACTACATTAGCCACCTAGTACAAAGTAATCGAGCTAACCCTACAACATCAACCACTTACTATGAAATTGTCCACTAAATAAGCATGGTCATCCAATTCTTATATGCATTTGGCCACCTAAATAAATTTCTAGATCGGCCAAGATATATGTAATTGGAAACATATATAATATTACACTATATCAACCAACATATATATAGTTACCCATTTAACAACTAACAATAATGGACTAATAATATGCAATTGATCAATAAATTCAATGTATACATTTACAACTACATCTAATAGGCTAATCCCATTTCTTTTATGTAATAATTGTTAACTAATTCATCATTAATACCCTAGACATAAATTTCCCCTTTTTGGCCTTTACCCATTATTTGACATAATTTCTACTCTATCCCAAACTTTTTTGGGGAAAATTACTCTACATTAATTTTCCACATTACCTAATTTTCCAAATATACTTCATTTATAACTAAAAATTATAAAAAAAAAATCTTATTCAATACACCCCATACCTAGACTAAGCTCATATCAGTTGAAATGTGTACTCCTCTTCATGTTCCTTGCATTTGTGCCATTATCACTATCATCACTCCTATAATTCACACATAGATTTGGTTTTCTAAAATAGTAAATATGAAAATGAATAGTAAATATATTAAAAGTTTATAAATTCTTTATGTTGAAATTATTTACCACAAATATTTTTTTCTACATAACCATACTTCTACAAGTTCTTTTTATAAACTACAGGACGTTTTGAAATATTGAAAATGTAGAGAATTTTTTTATATTTACCCTATATTTTTGTAAAAAAATTGAATTCTATCTCATGTTTTAAGTCTGCCTAGTGTTTAATACATTGGATGCCTCTTCCACCTACTTCTTATGCAGCCCTTACTTCATAGAAAAAAGGTAAGTGAAGGTATGTATTTTTTAATTATTTACTTTCATACATTTTCCACTTTATACTTCCATTTATTATCTATCCTTGTGCATTTTTATGTTAATTCTCAAAGCACCATCCCATGTTACAATTGTGTGACACATGATTAAATTTAAGTGAGGCATATGTGCACACACAATATTTTTTAAAACTTTATAATTTATTGATTCTTTCTCTCTTATAGCCTTATAGTAACTTTTCAAGTCTCAATTTCTCTTAGTGCATGCCTTAAAGGTTACACTAGGAAATGTGTGGGTAGACCTTTGGTGCTTCACAAGATTGTTGGTCCATATACCATTACCTAATAACACTATTACCTAAGTAATTAAAAACCATTACCCACTTCACCAAGTAATTCCCCTTCAAAAATATCCCCTAAAAAGATATCATTTTTCTTCATTTTCCTAATGTATTGACAATGTCGATCTTATTCAAAATTCAACACATATTATGAAACTAAGCCATCCTGGATAACCTAGTTCAAGACATAACAATTACTTTTACCACCTAAAAAAATTGAGCTGGTTTATCATGTCATCTAAACTCTTGGGAGGGTTTAGGGTCAATACTTGGCTATAAATACCACCTTCACTTCAATCCAATAGAGAGAAAAATTCATTTTCACATTGTTATATCATGTAATTCTACAAATTTTGCACTTGAGGAGTCATTTCATAGGGTTCTAACTTGGAAAGAAAGAAGCGTCTTGTGGGAAAGTTTTGGATTGAAAGTAAGAGTGTTTTAGCCTAGATCAAATAATTATAGTGTGATCCTTAATAATCCAAAACAATCTCTTTTAATGCATCATTGGCCAAGGAATATATTAAGGCACTATAGGTTCATCCAAAAGTAAGTATTCCTAACCTTTACTCTTTCATTTGGTAGATAGATATTATACAAAGTAATAGATTAAATGTTTTACATCTTGCTTAGTTTACTTATATATTTACTTGAGTAGAGTTTTGTTTGCTTGTTATGTGTTGTTTATTGTTTATTATCCCATTTTGTGAAATAATATCTAGTGACCACTATATTATATTTATTTTATGTATTATAGGCCTAGCTATGGTTATTACATAGTATAATTTTCCTAGAAGATTTATAACCCTCTCCTTTGGTGTTGTGTAGTAAGAGATCCCTTAGTTAGGTTTAGCATATCTGAATTAGTCATGTCCCAATATAAATATCTATGAAATCAATTATTATTAATATTACCATATATAAGCTTGAAATTAACTAAGTAGGATAAGTTTTAGTTATATCCTAATTCATTACATACAAAATCTTCGAAGTGGTCATATCCATATCAAGTCAATACTTTGTACTTGACCCATGTGTCTAGATTTGATAGGTGAATTGATGCAACCATCCAGATCTGTTGCAAGTGTTTGATGTCATAGAGTGTAAAATTATAGACTATTATAATTGATCCAAAATATAGATCCAATCCACTTTTAGCCTATTCCACCCCAAACCTACATATGTACAGTAAACCAACTAACTACTATTATTTTTAATTCATTACAATATCAATCAATAGTTGTACTTTATATTTTTAGCATATCTTAGCATTTAAATTTATAATATTATTTATCTAAGTTTGTGATTAATTGGCATAATATAAATCTATTTATATCCATTGTGGTTATTCATATCTATAATCTTAACCCTATACTATATTTACCCATCTCAATCTATGGTTAAACAAAGAACTACAAGCATTTTCAAATGATACTAGGTTACTTATTTTCATATGTTATTTATTATATGTTAAGTAGATAATATATTTCATTTTTGAATACTCAATTTTTTTCATGAGGTATGTGAGTGTGATACATGACATATTATTACATGGTTATTTGATGTTAGACTTCCCTTTCTATCCAATAGACTTGATAAGATAGAGGTATCTCTTTGTTCCCCATGAACATTTTGATGGGTTACGTCTATCTACAACCTCTCTACCTTGTTGAGCTATATATCATACAAATTATTTTCTAATCACTCATACTTTCCATTGTATTACATGAATATGTTATTTTATAACAATGACATTGTAATGCACCTCATGAATAATAAGTGATTTGAATTTCTTATTGAAATAATATTTCCTAATAAAGACTAAGATCCCTATTAGGTAACTATTATCTAGTTTTGGCCCACATACAAAAACTTGTTTGGAGGCAATGCTATGTTCTAGAGGTCATGTATGGATAGATCAGTCAAGAAATGTTCTTGTTGAAATGAGGGACCCAGTATGAAAGAAAATAAATTATTTGGAAGTAGGTCTTCATAGTGTCAATGTAATTTAAGGTCATGGGTTGTGTTTGCATATTCCTTATAAAATAATTAGGGATTTAAAGGATCAAGAAAAAAAATTGAAGACATTTCCATCGATAAATTATTCATAACACAAGGTATTAAGACTAATTATTTAGAGAAAATGTTTAGGCAAAATGTTAAAGGCATATTTCCTTTAGACTAAATTTTCATGATAAAATTCCTGAAGATCCAATTTCTTTCAAATATTTTATCTGAGGCAAAATCTAAGTGTTAGAATTATTTCAAACATTTTGTCTAAAATAAATTTTTTGAACGCCTCATTATCTTAAACATTTTGTCTACAACAAAAAAAATCCACAGGCTCATTCTCTCAAAAAAAAAATTGCAATAATAAGTTTTAAATACTATTTCATTTAGGGAATTTTTATAAAGCCTAAAGTCATTTATTTCAAACAAATTATTGGATACAAAAAGGTTGAAATGAAAGTTTACAAGATAAAGGAAAATTTATTTTGGGCAAACTATTTCAAAATAATTTCACTAAGGACATTTATTTTGGAAAAAATGTCCATAGTAATGGATTTGACAAAGTAAAAAAGACTGATACAAAATATTTGATAGAATGGTTTGTCCCAAAAAATCTAATCCAACAAGTTTGATAAGATCATAAATGTCAGTGATGATCACATGAATATCATTTGATGGTCTCATGAACATCAAATTCAAACCATGATAAATAACTATTAAAGTTCAAATATCTAAATTAAGGTCATGTGGAAATCAAATATAGGCATGAGAAAATAAAATTTAAGCCCTAGGAAATAGTATTTGTAATTCAAATAGCAAGATCAATGATTGGTGTTTAATCATATAGAAGATCCAATGACAAGTGATGAGTAACATATCAGTTGGTCTAAGAAGATATAACAGAGCATGTTTGAGTCTACAAAGTTAGATTAATGGTATGAGTGAAGTTGAAAAAGTTAAAAATCTCAAATTAAACATGAGGAAACCACATGGTACAAATTTTGAAGCATATAGACTAACAATAGATATTGAGTACAAATACGGGGCTACTAGGTGGTACCAACTCAGATGGAGTTGATATGTCAAGCAAAGACATAAGACTTGTATTCATTCATACCAAGGAGATTAGATGGAGTGAGATGACTTAAAGGTTCAATGATCTGAGTTAGTTTCTAATAACCAATAAGTAAAGGAGAGATAGGATATTTTTGATATAAGTTAGTGAAGCACTGTTCGACTTAGGTAAGGTAAATAAAAAGGAACATATCTTAAATATGACTGAAGATGGATCTAAATTGAACCACTGAGACCAAGTGTTACTAGTAGAGCTCTATAGTGATAAAATAGGTATTTTAGACATAATATAGACCAAGGGGGTGGTAACTTATTAAAAATTAGATAACATGCACTTGGTAAACTTCATTTATCATTTATAACTATGGGAGAACCAATAATTTGGATTGGTTTTCATCTACAATAGACCTAATTTTAGTTTCCCATGTAGGGGTAGATAAATGATATAGGGTAGGGAATTCTCATCCTCATCAACAAAGCAAGCACTAAACACCATTCATAACATGGCTCTATCAATTTCAAAATTTGAGGATTTGATCCTCATGAATGTGTCAAGTGGGCTTAGGGTCCCAAGGTAGTGCACTGGTAGTTGGAGAAGTAGTTAAGGGAATTGATTCCACTAAAACAAACTTTGTCATCATGCATAACAAACCCATATATTTTAGTGGGATCTCTTAGACAATGAGAAGATCTCAAATATTATTATAACAAGAAAAGGCTAGTTCATTGGAAGAAGGCACACACACATAAAGCAATCAATTACCTACCACCACATGACTAGGATATTTTTTCCACTCTCCTACACATTGTTCCAATCTCTATCTCTCTCATTTTATTATATATATATATATATATATATATATATATATATATATATATATATATATATATATATATATATATATAGGTTTTGGATCTTAAAAATGGATCCTCTAATCCCTCTCTTGGTCATGACTAGACTCTACCAAGATTGAGACTTTTAACCTCTTAAGATGAGTAGAAGATTATGTTCATATTTCATTTTATTAGTGTAGTTTGTTCATGCTAGTTTTATTTGAATATGTGGTAGAGATTTCTCCCTTGTTAAGTCTTACTCTCACCTAGATGGTAAATTGTATGGTTATGAAAGTCATATTAAGTTTTTAATGTTATTTGATTGGCAGCAAGCATTTAGATACATTGATTGGATTTGTTCCTTGAATCAATCCTCTCCATCACCTCCCTTAGGTTTTGATTAATTAGTAAACCTTTACATGAATAATTGATGTATAATAGACATTTGGAGTCATAGATCCAATCATTTTTTCTACCTCATTAGTGTTTTTTAAGCTCAAGTACGAGTGGATGAATAATATTTTAGGTGCATTACCTCCATTAGCTTAGACTTCCATTTTAGTTATATCTCTCTCCCTTTTTCACCCCAAGAAATCTATAAGTTTTAGTGTAAATGAGTTAAGTGATGCATTAGAGGAGCTACCCTCATTAAAAATCCTAGATCTCTAACCCCATTTAGGATACACATAGCTTGGGGTTAGTCTCATGTTAGACTAGATTTATAAGTAGAACCTAAACACTTCTACTTATAGCTAGGGTACAATCCATGTCTTTAATAGTTATAGAATGTTCAGTGGGACCCAATTTTAGCCATTGAATCAATTATGTAGCACATTCATCTTCATAAATGGTTTTATGTACTCCTTCATCCTTATCTCAAGGTATGATACATATTATTTTGCATGATTTAAATTATCTCCATGTTTTCTATGCTATGGTAGCCTATAAAAAAGGGTACTACCTTCCCTCTCTTCATCATAATCCTCACCAGTAGTATGATTATCTATACCAAGAATAAATACAAAAATTTTACCCTAATCCTCCCTATGAGCAGCTAGTCCAGTCCTATGATGAACACCCTTATTACCAAGATCAACAAGTCTTCTATGAACCTCACCCACCCCCTCTATAGCTCAGTTACCCTCCTTATCAGTCATAACACCTACATGAGATTCATCAACAACATATTCATACCCTAAACCATTATATATATAGCCTTTAAAAATATCTATTATATTAGTAAAATAATATGATAAACATTGATACACTGAAGTGGTATGGGCAGGAAGTTACAAAAATTCCATTAGAGGGGTTAGGAATTTAGTGCAATAGGAAAATAAGGAGTGGTTATCCTTAATTAAGAGAGGATATTATATAAATATTAGTGACATACTTGACATATATGGACTCATCTCTAAGATTAAGGAAAAGTTGGGATCCCATAAAGAACATCAAACACCCCCTCACCCCCTACCTTTCCTTATTCACTCCATGTCAACATCATATCAAGCTTCCCATCACCACTCATAAGAGCTCACCACATAATTTTCAAGGTCACCATATTTCCCCCCAACTTCCCTCAACCTTCCCATCATGAAACTCTATCCAAGGGAGAGTCTAGGAAGAAAGGTAGGTTTGTGTTGAAGAAGCTAGTCATCATGAGTAGTCAAGGTTTGATTTTGAATCCTCATTTGTTAGGTAGATTAAAGCTATAGATAAAAATTTTTACTAGATATTGGAAAATATAAAGGAAACATCACCTTGACTACACATACCTCCTTTCACTCCTCAAGCCTCAATGCACACTATGTATGAAAACCATGAGCCCAAATTTCCATCTTGGAGTCAGGGCATGCACTAAATCAAACCCAAAGTTGCTAAATACCCACCCCTCCCTCTTCAAGAATAAATGTCATTTACATATTTTAAATCCATCTATAGTGGTGTGCATAAGAAGGAAGAGGTGATTTTTAAAGCTAAATAATAGACCATTCAACCTCCAATTCCCTATCTTGAGGGACCCAAGTACTTTTGCTTCATGGAAAGACATCTAATAAGTAGTGTAACAAATGGAAGAGTTAAATTTAATCCAAGAAGATCATATTCATGAATAAAATTAAGTATCTATGACCCAACCATTGGACTTATATCATCTCCTTGAGTATTCCTAAGGGTCCATCATGCCACTCTTAGAGAAAGAACCTCTCTTTTATGAGGTGAATGAAGAAGTTATGACTAAGATAAATGAGGTTCATGAAGATGAGAAAGAATTTTTAAGTTGTAATAAGTTTCCCTCCATTCCTAAGCCCATCACATCCCATCCTTTACCTCAAACCCATAAGCCTATCCATCCACCTTCCATGTTGTGATTTTTGAAAAAGAACCTATGTTGAGGGAAGTGAAGAGGAAAGGTCTCAAGTCATGGTTGATCAAGAAGACATCATGAATGACTATGATGAAAACATCACCATAAGGGCTTCTCTTAGTGAACAAAATATCAACTCAACCTTATTGAATGAAGAGAAACATATGAAAGATTATACTATAGATGTGCATGAGATAGAATGTGATATCAAATGTAAAGGAGAGCAGTTACAAGTCATTATTCAAAAGGTTGTAGTCCTATGGTAATCTCTTGAAACCAAGGTAGAGGTTATTATTCTTAAAGATGATTCAATATCTCAGCCTAATCTTAGACCACTCTCAAAATATTGGCAAAAGTAAAGTGGATCTCTTCTAGGAAGAATTTGATGAGTTCATAGTTGATGATGAGGGGAACAAGATCAATCAAAGTTACAAAAGGCCTTAAAGACAATACTTGGATAAGGTGTCACTTATAGGGATTGTAACTAATAAGATGTATGAGAAAGATCCTAAAGATCAAGACTAGTTTACCTTTGTTGGTGACTTGTTTGTTTTTTATGATTCATTCTAGAAGATATGAAAGGAGTGGGTAGGTAGGAAGAGTTCCTCATTAAAGGTCATGTTTTATAAATATCCTACTCTACAACATACACCATCTTTTACACTAGGTGAGTCTCTAAATTTCCCTTTTGATCTAGGTGGATCATGATTTATCATAGTTAGTTAGGTACTTTTTACACATTAGGTTATCCCTATTATTTTCCTCCAAGTGTTGTGTTAGCACATTTTTTGGCTCTTGATTTGTTTAGGTTAGTGTTTTTGTTTGTGTTTCCCCTTTTTTTCTCTACTCGATGTTATTTTTATCAAGAGGTTGCTTATAGATAAGGTTCAATTTGTCATTATTTTAGGAGTCTAGAAGTCATTCAAGTATCTGGGTTCTCAAGCATAGTAGACATGCTTCCCTATGAATTCCCATAAATTTTGGCTATTTTTGGCCCACATACAAAAAAATGTCTAGAGGCAATGCCATATTATAGAGGTCATGCATGGATAGATCAACTGAGTAATGTTCCTATTGAAATGAGGGGCATAATATGAAAGATAATAAATGGTTTGGAATTAGTTCTTCATAGTGTCAATGCATTTCAAGGTCATGAGGTGAGTTTGCATATGAATTAGAAAATAATTGGGGCCTTAAAGGATCAAGAAAAAAACATGAAGTTTCCATTGATAAATTTTCTATAACAAAAGGTCTAAAGACTAATTATTTGAAGAAAGCATTTGACAAAAATGTTAAAGACATATTTACTTCAGACAAATGTTAGAGACAAAATTATTGAAGATCTACTTTGTTTCAAACATTTTGTCTGAGGTAAAAGATAAGTGTTATAATTCTCTTAGACATTTTGTCTGAAATGCATTTTTTGAAGACCTCAATCTCTTAGACATTTTTTCCACAATAAAAAACCCCATAGGCTCATTTTCATAGACATTTTGTTTGCAAACATAAGCTACAAAGACTATTTCTTTCTAGGAATTTGTCTCGAAGACAAAAGTTTGATGTCATTTCCATCAAACAAATTGTTTGATACAAAAAGTTTTGAAGACAAAGGCAGATTTATTTCAAGGAAATTGTTCCTCAATAATTTTTTCACGGAAATATTTCTTTTGGACAATAAATATAGCAATATTTCTAACAAATACAAAATATCAATGTAAAAACTTTGATAGAATGGTTTATCCTAATGAAGTTGATTTAACAAGTGTGATAGGATTGCAAACCTTAGTGGCATTCACATGAATGTCATTTGACATTAATGTGAACATCAAATTCAAGCTATGGAAAATAACTGTTGAAGTTCAAATATCTCAATGACAGTCACATGGATGTCAAAGATAGGCATGCAAACATCAAATTTAAGCCCTAATAAATATTTGTTTGAATTGAAATAGTAAGATCAATTATCAACATTTAATCATATAGAATATCTAATGGAAAGTGGTGATTGACATGTTAGTGGGTCTAGAAAGATCTAATGGAGCGTGTTTAAGCATACAAAGGTGGATTAATGGTGTGAGTGAAGGTGCTAAATTTAAAGATATCAGATCAAATTTAAGGGTACCATGTTGCACGAACATCGAAGCAAATATATTGATAATAGATCTTGAGTACATATATAGGGTTGTCAAGTGGTACTAGCTTGGATAGAGTTGATAGCTCAAGCAAAGACCTATGGATTACATTCATTCATACCAAGGAGATCAGATGGAGTGAGATGAGTTAAAGGTTTAATGATTTGATATAGTTTTTGATAACCAATAAGTAAAGGTGATCTAGGATATTTTTAATAAAAGTTAATGAAGCACTATTTGACTCAAGCAAGGTCAATACAAAGGAATTGGGCTTAAATATGATCTAGGATGGATCTAGATTGAACAACCAAGACTAAGCATTGCCAGTAGAGATCCAAAGAGGTAAAATAGGTATTTTAGACATAATATATAGCAAGGGGGTGGGAGATTATTTTAAATTAGAGATCATGCATATTGCGAGCTTTATTTTTCATTTAAAACTATGGGAAAACCAATAATTTGGATTGGTTTTCATCTATAGTGGACCCAAGTTTAGTTTCCCATGTAGGGGTAGATAAATAAGATATTGTGGGGGACTTCTCATCCTTCATCGATAAAGAAGGTACTAACCACAATTCATATCATGGATCTATCAATTTCAAAATCTAAATATTTGATCCTCATGAATGCATTAAAAGGGCTTAGGGTCCCAAGGTGGTGCACTGGTAGTTAGAGAAATAGTTAAGGGCATTTATTCCACTCAAATAGAATTTGTCATAATGTATAAAAAAACTTTGTCTTCTAGTGGAATCTCTAAACCAATGAGAGGATATCAAAGGTTATTGGAACAAGAAAAGGCTAGTTCATTAGAAGAATGTGCACATGAAAAAATTAATCAATGACCTACCAGCACATGATTAGGATATTTTCTCCACTCTTCTATGCATTATTCCAATCTCTCTCTCTCCCTTTTTGCTATATATAGAGGCTTTAGAGCCTAAAAATGGATCCTCTAATCCCTTTGTTGGGATTGAATAGAGTCTACCAAGATTTAGCCTTGTAATCTCTTGAGATAATTAGAAGATTGTGTTCATATTTCATTTCATTAGTCTAGTGTGTTCATGTCAATTTTATTTACAAATGCGGTAGAGCTTTCTCCCTCATTAATTCCTAGTCTCATGTAGTTGGTAATTTTTTTGGTTATGTAGAACATTCTTAGTGTTTAATGTAATTTTATCAAAGCTAGCATGTGGATACATTGACTAGATAAATGCCTTGAATTAGGCCTTTCCATCATCTCCCTCAGGTTTTGATTAATTGGTGAACCTTTGCATGAATCATTGAAGTAATATAGGCATTTGGAGTCATAGATCCTATTATTTTTTCTATCCCATTAGTTTTTTAAAGATCAATTATCAGTGTATTAACAATATTTTAGGTGCATATCTACCTTTAGCTTAGATTTCCCTTTCAATTGTATCTCTCTCCCTTTTTCACACCAAATAATGTATAGGTTTTAGTTTAAATGAGCTAAGTGATTCATCATAGGAGCTAGCCTCATTAAAAATCCTAGTGGTCTAACCCCATTATAGGATACACATAGCTTAGGGTCTATCCCATGTTGTACTATATTTTGAAGTAGAAGCTAACACTTCTACTTTCAGCTAGGGTGCAATCCACATCTTTAATAGGGACTATAAGGAGATCACCTTTGGATACATAATGAATATGGGATAATTGATACTCTCATTTAAATCTTGAAAATAATTTTATTCAAACCCATTGAGATGTGTTTTAAGTATGTTAAAGATGACTATGTTAAATCAATGATGATACTCCCTTGATGGTGTTGATTGCAAGGTGAGTGGATCAAGCAAATGGTAAGAATTATCTAAGTAATGCTTGAATTATTAACATATGTTGAAATTAAAATTATTATTTTAGTAGGACCTATAGTGACCCCACATCATGACCTTATGAATTAATAACAAAGATAATTACATTGGTTTATTTAAATTATCTAACATGTTTATGATTACAAGCCTCAACCATTAGGATAATTGATTTCATGGGTGTAATAAGTGTGAAAGAAAAAGAAAAGGGCATATGGAGGAAAGAGACTATGAAAACCATGGTTTTATCACTAAATATTTTTATCTTAACCTTTTTTAAACCTATGTTAAGTA
The DNA here is from genome assembly GCA_037957365.1 of Torreya grandis. Taxonomy (NCBI): domain Eukaryota; kingdom Viridiplantae; phylum Streptophyta; class Pinopsida; order Cupressales; family Taxaceae; genus Torreya; species Torreya grandis. The sequence continues at coordinate 374,888 of JARHVA010007119.1, read as the reverse complement.
TTTTATTTCCTAGGTTATCATCTACCACCTGTGTTGACTTAGCATATGTTTTACATAGGTATACTTTAAGCTTAGTTAGCGAAACTTTGTGTCTTCTAATAATTTGATATGATAGCCAAAATATATATTTTATAGTGGATAACTATTATATCTTACATTAATTACCTTAGACTATAATATAATGGGTTTAGAGGATAGTAAAATGAGGAAGCAACCATATATGTCTGCAAGAGCCACCATGTACCTTAATTGAACATGGAAAAGAAAATCCCTTAATGAGGAATGGGTTGGAAAGTGGATGGTGTTTGATGGATTCTGAGATATATTTTTATATAATTCAACCTCCATTACATCATAAGTTTTTTCCAATTTGAAAATAATTTAGATGTAGCATAAGATAAGGAGAAGCAACAAATAATAACCATGGGTTGGGAGAGACAAGTTTGCACAATTGAAAGATAGAACCCAAGTGGTCTAGAGGTCGATAGGTGGGACTCTTAATAAATTATGTTTCTATTTCTCATTGGAAATGAAATTATTGTGTTCTCTATTTGATCTTCTTGATTTCAAAATAATAAGACTACTTGGTTTATTTTGCCTATTTGATTATTTGCTCATGGTTGTGCATTGGCCTCCATGTAATGCTTATCTTTTAAGGAATTGGGAAAGGGAATTTGACCCTTACTTAGACATCATAATGCTAGTGGTTGAATTCCTCCCATTATGGACATGATGTTAAGTTATTCATCTCTTTCGTGACCATTGGTAAGAAGTAATAAAGTGAGACATCCTCTTGCTACTCTAATCTTTTGGCAAGCCTTATTATGTTATAAGCACTTACCTACTTGAATTATATTCTTGAATAATTTGTTTCACTTGCATAATAATTTAAGTGCTTATTTATCATGTATTTAGGACTAGAATCTATTTGGGTAAGAACTAAGAATAGGAATTTAGGTAGTGCATGGTCATTCCCTTATGTTATGATATCCTTGCTTAGATATCCATCCTTTGCTTTGCCAAGTGATACAATCATGCTTGGAGTTGAGACTCTCAAGATCAGGGATGTCTAGAGTAGAATATTAATGATGAAAAAATGTGGGTAGTGAGCCTCCCTTATTATGGATAAAATATGCTTGGGATCAGGCATAGAACACTATTGAAGGCTGCATCATATTTCTATTAATTAATCATACCTAGTTATGTGCCTTTTTAAAAGTATATAGATGGATGGAATCTTATGTACTATTAGTGTTCTTAAAAACCAACCTACTTGAAAAATTATTTAAAAGGTAGTCCTCTATTCAATGACCCATTTATGGGTAAAGACTTCTATTATCTTCTATTGAACCTCTTTGACAAATTAAGATGTAGCTAGATGGTATTTACTTTATATATATCATTAGGAATGATTTGTTATGAAAGGAAATATTCCTTATCTAATTTGGATCTTCAATAAATATATACATCTTGATTCACTTAATTAAATCCTTGTTATGAAAATTTTATCACTAAGACTTATGTCTCTATTCATGACTTGAATGAGATGTGATTTATTTAATTAGACATATCTTATGATTAGAACTCAAATACCTAGCTAGGATATTGTTATTGTTAGGTATGTGGAGCTAAAAGCTTCACCAAGGAGCATAGACAAACAGGTTCGGGTCTACACAGACGCCGGCGTCGGTCAGGAGCGACCGACGTCGGTCAGTTGCAGTTCAGAGGCGCCGACGTCGGCAATATGGTCGGCCGGCGACGGTCACAGGCGAACAGACAGGAACCGACGTCAGTTACCTGCGTGTCCAGAGAGCTATTTCCGAGGACAGAAGCAAGTGTTTGCATGATGAGTTTGAGTTGTAGACTCATGCTCGCGTCTCTATTGTTAGCAATGTTATTTTTAGAGCCCTTGTTGAAGAGGCTTAACTGTTTGTTGTAAGAGCATGCTCAAGTCTCCTATTTCTATATGTAGGAGAGATCTTCTAAGCTATTGTAAGATGATGAAGTGTATGAGAGTGTAATTGAGTACGAAGTAGAACATTGTGAATGTTTGAAGGACTGTACTTCAGAGAAAGCTCTTGAGGAATAGAGATCTAGTGAGAGATCTTGTGTGCATCTGAGAGAGGTGTGGAAGAACAAAGTTCTTCATTTGTATTCCTATTGTAAAGAGTTTTTAATACAAGTTTTCAGGGTGTTTTCTTGTATATCTTGTTCTGTGCTATTTATCATTTCAGTTACTTATCTATCTGATTTATTTCCGCATTGATTGCTTTCATAAGTGTAATCCATTGTTGGTTGATCCCCAACAAGTGGTATCAGAGCTCAGGTTCACTAACAGGTGGTTCAGATCTGTGTAGTGTGTTCGGATTACAGGTTGCTCACAGGGATTTCTGTTTGAGTGGGAGAAGCAATGGTAGAGGAAAGTAAGTTGAGAATGGAAAAGTTTAATGGCAAGAACTATCAGCACTGGAGAATGCAGATAGAGGACTATCTGTATCAGAAGGATCTTTACTTACCGTTAGGTGGGATAGCAAAGAAGCCCAAGGACATGGAGGATGAAGAATGGGAAGTTCTTGACAGAAAGGCTCTTGGTTCTATAAGACTGAGTCTGGCCTCCACTGTGATATCCAATTTGTCACAAGCAAAAACTACGGTAGAGTTAATGACCACGTTAGCAAATTTATATGAAAAACCCTCCGCTTCAAACAAGGTATATTTGATGAAGCAGTTATTTAATTTACATATGCAAGAAGGTGGATCTGTTTCTAATCACCTGAATGATTTCCATGGTATTGTTAATCAGTTAAGTTCTGTTAATATTTCATTTGAAGATGAAATAAAGGCTCTTTTAATTTTATGTTCTTTGCCTGAAAGCTGGCATGGCTTGGTAATGGCAGTTTCTAATACTGCTTCTGCTTCGAATATTTTAAAAGTAGAGGATGTGGTTAGTGTTATTTTGAATGAGGAAATACGCAGGAAAAGCACAGAAGAGACTTCTGGGACATCCGGGAACGCTTTAAATTTCGAGAGCAGAGGAAGGCAAAAAGAAAGGAGCAAGAGGAGATCAAGATCAAAGTCTAAGGGAAGAGGCAGATCCAAATCCAGGAATGGCAGAAGGCCACAATGCTGGAACTGTGGAAAGTTGGGGCACATAAGCAGAGATTGCTGGTCAAAGCCTAAGGAGGACAATCAGCATGAAGGAAAGGAAGAGACAAAGGTTGCAGGTATTGCACAGGATGCTCTTATTTTCTCTTTGCATAATAACATAGAATCTTGGGTATTAGATTCTGGTGCGTCTTTCCATGCTACCCCTAACAGAGAATATTTCAGTGACTATGTCCATGGAGATTTTGGAATAGTATACTTAGGGGATGATGAGCCTTGCAAGATTATTGGCAAAGGTAAAGTGCAGCTAAAGATGCAGAATGGCAACACATGGGTGTTAAGGGATGTGATGCATGTTCCTAGTTTAAAGAGAAATCTGATTTCTGCAGGTAAGCTTGGTGATGAGGGTTGTACAGTAACTCTCACAGCAGATTCTTGGAAAGTGACCAAGGGTGCACTTGTTATGGCCAGAGGTAAGAGAGAAGGTACTCTCTATTTGTGTAATTGTATTACTAACAAATCTCCTTCAGTTTTATCTACTTCAGATGTGGATGCTAAATTGTGGCACTCAAGGCTTGGCCACATGAGTGAGAAGGGGATGTCTATCCTGAAGTCTAAAGGTATGCTTTCAGATTTGAAAAGTATGGATCTAGAATTTTGTGAGCATTGTGTGTTTGGAAAACAGAAAAGGGTTAGTTTTCTAAAGACTGGATCTACTAAGAAAAGGCAAAAGTTGCAGCTTGTTCACACAGACGTGTGGGGACCGGCTCATGTAGCCTCTATTGGCGGATCACAGTACTATGTTACATTCATAGATGACGCCACAAGAAAGGTATGGATCTACTGTATTAAAAAGAAATCTGATGTTTTTGATACCTTTAAGATATGGAAAGCCATGGTTGAGAATGAAACAGGCAAAAGATTAAAGTGCTTGAGATCCGATAATGGTGGTGAGTTCTGCAGTCTTAAGTTCAAATTGTACTATTACATAAATGGGATTCGTAGGCAAAGGACGGTTCCAAGGACACCTCAGCAGAATGGTATTGCTGAAAGGATGAACAGGACTATTATGGAGCGTGCTAGATGTATGAGATTGCATGCAGGGTTGCCCTTAGAGTTTTGGGCAGAAGCAGTTGACACCGCAGTGTACCTGATCAATAGAGGACCCTCTACAGCTCTGGATGGTGGAATTCCAGAAGAGGCATGGACAGGTAAAAAGGTTGATCTTTCATATCTCAAAGTTTTTGGTTGTGAAGCCTTTGTGCACATAGATAAGGAAAATAGAAAGAAGCTAGATGCTAAGTCTATGAGGTGCACGTTTATAGGCTATGGCTCAGATGATTTTGGTTTCAGATTTTGGAATCTAGGAACTAACAAGGTAATCAGGAGCCGTGATGTTGTTTTCAATGAAAGAGTGATGTACAATGATCAGACAAGGAAGCTAGATCAAGCTGGGCAGAGCAATAATGAGTTGGACGAAGTTATGGTCCAAAATGAGCTCGCGGGAAAAAGAAATAATCACTTACAGGAAAACACAGAGACCGACGTCGGCAGGTTTGGCACCGGCGTCGGCAGTACAGAAACCGATGTCGGTCATATAGAGACCGACGTCGGCAGACCAGGCACCGGCATCGGCCAGGAGGAACCGGCGTCGGCCAGTAACAGGTCTACAGGTGGCCGAGGTCGGTCACTGTCAGAAAATTTGGGTGGACAGACTGTGGAAAATGAGTCCAAGACACCAATCAGGAGGTCTGAAAGAGTAAGTAAGCCTCCAATTAGATACTCTCCTTCTTTATATTATTTATTGCTAACCGATGGTGGAGAACCAGAAAGTTTTGAAGAAGCTTTACAGATGGAGTCCAGGAGTAAGTGGGAGCATGGCATGATTGAGGAGATGGAGTCCTTAAGAGAGAACCAAACATGGGATTTGGTTGAATTGCCAGCTGGTAAGAGAACACTGAAGAACAGGTGGACTTACAGGTTGAAGGAAGGTGAGGATGGTCAGATGAGATATAAGGCCAGATTGGTTGTAAAAGGTTTTGCACAAAAGCCAGGTATTGACTTTGGCGAAATTTTTTCTCCAGTTGTTAAGATGACTTCTATAAGGGTTGTACTGTCTTTGGTTGCTTCTGAGGATTTGCATCTCGAGCAGCTAGATGTTAAAACAGCATTTCTTCATGGAGACTTAGATGAGGAAATTTACATGGAACAGCCAGAAGGTTTCGAGGTCAAGGGTAAGGAGAAACTAGTGTGCAGGTTAAAGAAAAGCTTGTATGGCCTCAAGCAAGCTCCAAGGCAATGGTACTTGAAATTTGACAGGTTTATGACTGAGCATGGTTTCAGTAGGTGTCAATCAGACCATTGTGTATACTTTAAGAGATTTGATAACAGTAGATACATTATTCTATTGTTGTATGTAGATGACATGCTGGTTGCAGGGTCTCACATGCAGGACATCTCAGAGCTTAAGGAGAAGTTAGCTCAAACGTTTGCCATGAAGGATTTGGGAGCAGCTAAGAAAATCCTTGGCATGAGAATTAAGAGAGACAGAGAAAATCACAGGTTGATATTGTCTCAAGAAGATTATGTGGACAAGGTGTTGAAACGATTCAACATGCAGGATGCGAAACCGGTAAGCACACCTTTGGCAGGACATTTCAAGTTAAGTAAAGAACAATGTCCCAATTCACATGATGAGGTAGAGTACATGAATAAAGTTCCATATTCTTCCGCGGTAGGAAGTTTGATGTATGCAATGGTGTGTACTAGACCAGATATTGCCCAAGCAGTGGGAGTAGTAAGCAGGTATATGGCCAATCCAGGAAAGGAACATTGGAAAGCAGTACAATGGATCCTTAGATATCTGAGAGGAACCAGCAGCAGACACTTATGCTATGGAGGTTCAGATACATCTCTACATGGCTATGTAGATTCAGATATGGCAGGGGATTTGGATGGCAGGAGGAGCACCACAGGTTATGTTTTTACTGTAGGTGGAACGGCAGTTAGTTGGATTTCTAAGTTGCAGAAGGTTGTAGCCTTATCAACTACAGAAGCAGAATACATTGCAGCTACAGAAGCTAGCAAGGAAATGATATGGATGACACGGTTCATGGAAGAGCTTGGAAGGGAGCATGGGAGTTGCAGATTGCATAGTGACAGTCAAAGCGCAATCCATTTGGCTAAGAACTCAGCTTTCCATTCTAGAACCAAACACATACAGCTAAGGTACCACTTCATACGGCAGGTATTGGAAGATGGTGAGTTGAAGCTGGAGAAGATCCATACAGACATGAATCCTGCGGATATGCTAACAAAGCCGGTTACTAAGGAGAAGTTGAATCTTCATTCAACTTCTGTTGGTCTTCACGATTGAGTTGAAGATGGAGGAGCTAGAAGATCTTGCTGTACAGGTATTGGTGCAGCTGGTTTATCTCCAAGTGGGAGATTGTTAGGTATGTGGAGCTAAAAGCTTCACCAAGGAGCATAGACAAACAGGTTCGGGTCTACACAGACGCCGGCGTCGGTCAGGAGCGACCGACGTCGGTCAGTTGCAGTTCAGAGGCACCGACGTCGGCAATATGGTCGGCCGGCGACGGTCACAGGCGAACAGACAGGAATCGACGTCAGTTACCTGCGTGTCCAGAGAGCTATTTCTGAGGACAGAAGCGAGTGTTTGCATGATGAGTTTGAGTTGTAGACTCATGCTCGCGTCTCTATTGTTAGCAATGTTATTTTTAGAGCCCTTGTTGAAGAGGCTTAACTGTTTGTTGTAAGAGCATGCTCAAGTCTCCTATTTCTATATGTAGGAGAGATCTTCTAAGCTATTGTAAGATGATGAAGTGTATGAGAGTGTAATTGAGTACGAAGTAGAACATTGTGAATGTTTGAAGGACTGTAATTCAGAGAAAGCTCTTGAGGAATAGAGATCTAGTGAGAGATCTTGTGTGCATCTGAGAGAGGTGTGGAAGAACAAAGTTCTTCATTTGTATTCCTATTGTAAAGAGTTTTTAATACAAGTTTTCAGGGTGTTTTCTTGTATATCTTGTTCTGTGCTATTTATCATTTCAGTTACTTATCTATCTGATTTATTTCCGCATTGATTGCTTTCATAAGTGTAATCCATTGTTGGTTGATCCCCAACAGTTATTTGGAATAACAATATAGCTTGTCAAAGTAAATTGAATATTGATATTATTTTGGTTAAGATAAGTTGTCTTATGGAAGAGTTCCTTTAAATTTTTTAGTTGAGTAAGACATCTTCAGTAAATCTTCCTTATAACAAGACCATATCATTATAAAATAAGAGCTTATAGAGCTAATATTTATATTTTTACTATAACAAGGCTTCAAACTTAGGTATGACTAGTGTTTATAGACCTTAATAAATGAATTATTTGAACTCTCATATTTAATGGAGTAAATGGATCTATGTGTTAATTAATACAATATAATATTCTAAAGAATAGACCCATTAACTCATAGGAGTGAGTAATTCCTTAAGTGATGAAAACTAGATTAAATTACCTTGATATTATTTGACAATTGACTAAACCAATGAAAATATTGGTTTATTGTTAATTCATGTCAATCAAAGAGAATTCAAACTTCATTAGCTTAGTAGAGACCTTTTGAGGAAGGCATACCTAGTCTCAGATGCGTTAATGGTGATAGACTATTAACAAGTGAGCTTTACATTTTCTTTAACTTGTTAACCTCTATCCAAGAATTTTATTTGTCTACTTTGGCTTGTATCTTAGTCATTTGATAAAATGAGTTTTTTTGGCATTATCTTTATGCCTTAAGCTATTTCCAAGTTCGAATCTTTGATTGGATCTTACCTTAACCATTTGTTGAGTTTATTTGCATGGAATTTTACCTTATCTAAATAATTTATTTTGCCTTTTATTTTGAGATTTGTCATACCTAATTGGGAAAGTTACCTTATAAAACATTTTCCTTAGCTACTCAATGAGTTCCCCATGTAACCTTGCTTGTATATTTATTGTCTTAATAATTTTGATATGAGGTTTTCAAGCCACTTTTTTATATTAATTTAAATGTTTGGCTTCCTTTATAATTTTTCCTTAGTCATTTTCATAACTTTTGTGAAGTGGATTATAGGAAGCCACATATCATCATCTTAATAAATTGAGAGTGACATCAACTTGGTCTGACATGTGATTGGTACCAAGCTAGTGTGCAAGAAAGATTTTACCATGTGACATCATATCAGTGACCCACGAGCCTAGAGTTGATCATATAGGAAACCTACCTTAGGGCTATTGGGTGAGTGGATGTTTCCACATGTCATCATCATAGTGACCTATGATCCTAAAGATGACTATATAAGAAGCTTAACTCTAAGCTATAAACACCTAAAATTGGCTGTCAATAACCTCCAACCAAGATTTTGACAAATTTCTATAGAAAATGCACAATTTAGCCTAAAAACATTAAAACATGCTAAATGGTGTGAAACTAACATCTTCAAATGATTATTTTTGATAGGTTATCCCTAAATGGGGCAATGCAATTTATGGGATAGCTAACTTTGATCAATTCATTTTGAGTCAAAATTCCAATTTTGTACCCATGTGCTCTGGATTGCTCTTTCCTATCAAATCTTTTACACAAGACTCATGACTTTTTTATTTGTTGTTAGCAACATCCTAAATGGGAATATGCATCCAATTCATCTGATAGTGACTTCCAATTCTAATCTAGTCAAATTTAGGGCCAATAACAAGGCATTCTAATCAATTTGAGTAATTTATGCATAAAGTGCTTAATCATGTTTAAGAGCGAATTAACCCAAATCAAGGCCTAATCAAGAATTCCATGGAAACTTGTCGAATACCTTTTTCTGGAAATGAATATTGAATATTTGAATCATCAAGTGACCTCATTTCTTGGGAAGACATCCTTAGGCCATAAATATTACAAATATCAAGATTCATGCCCTCCATGCCTCATCAATGCCTTCTATGATGCCCTCCATGCCTCTTAATTTCCCCTTCTTCCAATTTCAAGATGAGGATAATTAAAAACTTAATTACTAAAATTGAATTAATCCTTAACCACAAATCTCAATCTTGAAATGGATGGTTGAGGTTGATTCTGATCAAATCCAAAAATCTATAAATAGGAGGCCTCACAACATCATTTCTAGAATTAATTAGTGCAAAGTTATAATGCAAGATTGGTTCAAAAAAGATTCAAGCAACTAGTGTTATAATGCCAAATTGATTCCTAGCCAACCCAAGCCACAAGCCAAAGGTGCCAAGGAGATATGGAGGTTTTCAAGCTTCCATTGCCAAGGAATTCATGAGCACAAGACAAGCAAGCCACCACAACAAGCATTTTGGAGCATCCAAGGAAGGTAAACAAGTTTTCTTTTACATTTTAGTTGTGTGTTTCATTCATGATTTTTAACTAAGCTCTCCATAGTGTCTAGGCCTAGAGATGTTATGCTATTAGTGTGTTTATTTCATTTTGTTTTCATTTTAGAACTAACATAATACTAACCATCCTCTATTGAGTCAAATTCATAGATCACATAATGGCATGCCTAATGGGACTAGATGCATCTCACACATAAAGAATATCATTTTTCATCTTTAAAATATTCATTTGGATCATTAAAACTCTTGCAAATTGATTTTCTAACTTTGTTTTGCCATTTTTTGTTACCATAGTTTTACATAGTAATTGGCATCGATAGGAAATGCTGACATCAGTTAGATCTCAATTGGACATTTCTAAAATTGGTGGTATATAACCAACATCGGTCACTATGTTTTCTTAAAAACATAAACCTAAGAGCTATTTTAAAATGTTTGGTTTAGGGTCATACAAACTCCATTTTTGGATGATTTTTTTTGAAGCCATGTGTTTTCTCCTAAATTTTTAGAATTTGGCATTAGTTTAGCGTCAATTTTCATAGATTTTTTACAAAATTTGGAAAATATATTTAAAATGTTTCTAATCTAGCATATTTACTTTTGGGGTGATGCCTTAAGGGTAGACAGGTAACCAACAGATTTCAAATTTGATAAATCATGTCTTAGACCACCTTTTGAATGATTTTAAAATGTATTAAGAACATTAATTTGGTGCTTAAATTAACATTTAAGGTGCTTAAATAAGTGTTTTTATCATTAATTTTCAATGTTACAACTAAGACCAAGGGGTCAAATGAACACCACTCAATCTTTCAAATTTGGTCCTTAAAAATGAACTCATCTTTCTAAAAGTTTCTTGTTTACAATAGTTGTTTAATCAAATCTTGTTTGGAAAAAAGAGGGGTGTTACATGTATGCTCTTCCATTTTTCCCCTATAGGCAACCCTTGGAATCAAAATCACCATTCCTATTGCAAGTAGCCTAGTCTAAGGATTAGAAAGAAAGTCATTTAAAGCACTCCCAAAAAACTCATCAAAGTTTGGGTGACCTTGAAAATGACCCTAAAGTCTTTCTAATTTCATGATTTCTTTATTTATATGCATCTTAGATTATGAGGGGGAATTCATCACCTCCCACAAGTTATTTAGGGAAGCTTTGACCCAGGGTTTCATCTCCCAACATTGACTTCATTAAACTCTTTTAGAATTGCACATGGGATGTAGTGGCACTTTGGACATCACACTACACTGAGCGAATAGTAGGATGTAGTGGTTGTAAAAAGGACTAGACCTTTTTACAATAATTTGAGTGATACAAACCTAAAATCCATGATTTTATTTTTCATTATTTGGTTTGAAAGTCATTGTTCAATTGATTCCCCTAGATAATTTAGAAACTTGTTAGATTTTAGACAAATCCCCACTTGTTTTGGAAACTTTGTTGGTGTAAGGTACACCTCAAGGTCCATGTCATAGTATTGTAGTTTAAGAGAAGGGCGGTGTAATAACCCTACTATATGATATGAATTTACTTTTGGATGAACACTTAAAATCCTCTTAAATTATGTATATTGACATATTATAATAGTACCAAGAAACCTTATCAGTTTAGGATCTAAGGGTGATTAATTAGTCGGTCTTGTCCTAGATTTAAGTCTTGTTTGGAGTCAAAAAATGGTGTAAACAAAAAATCCCAAAAAAAACACATGGTCCTCATTTTTCTTTGAATAAAGAGGCATTATGCTGCATGTGTGAGATCATCCATTTGCCTTGTTCAAAGTTCATCAAAAGCTTGAGAGTCATATCATCCACTTTAGCATATTTATTCTACCCAATTGATTCTAAACCTTTACCAAAGTTGTTTAATTCATTCACTTATAATTTAAATTTGAAATTACACCTTTACAAGTTCATAGGGTTGATGTGTTAAGTGGGTTAGCCATTTGCACTAAACTTGATGGAACTTAGGTTTAATTTCCAATTTGGGTTGAAGGACATTTAAGACTCATAATCATTGTACTCTCTTGATATAATTAAGCCCTTTTGTGCTAAACACTTTCACTTTAAGTCTATGCACCACAACATTTTTGAGTTAAAAAAAGGTGTGTTATGTTGTCAAAATTGTATGAAAGCACCTTTGCCTTATAAAGTTTTTGAATCAAACCTTTTTTTCACACATTGTGGGTAGTATAGCATCATTACACTACCCAAATCATTTAAAATATTATTTCATGGACCTTCTTACATAGAATTCCAAATTTGTTCCTACATATTCAGACCAATCCAAGTGTACTTTTGATCCTTTATCTAAAGCATAGTTATATTATTCACCTTTCTCTAGATTATTTGTCAAAAAGAACCAAACATTATACCATTATTTATGAGAAAATAAACTACTATTAAAGTGCCTTTTGTTTCATACCTTATACCTAGTTGACCAAGTTCATGTCCAAGAATTGAATGCCTAGTGTTTGTTAGAAGTGTTTCAAATTAATTAGATTGAAAATTCCATCTATTTTCAAAGTTTAGATTTTGATCATTTGGCCAAGAGTCCTATCACATGCCTTGTTTGATCCTATGTTTTTACACCGTGTTTGGCCAAAAGTCCTAGCAACTTTTAATTTCCTAGATTAGACTGATTTGAATCACTTCGACCTTAGAGTTTGGCATTTTGATTTTTTAGTCCATTTACTTGCTCATCTTTGTGTGAATAATGAAATGTTAGATATTTTATGCTAGCTTGTTTCCTCAAAAATCTTTGCATAAAACTTTTGATCCTTTTGACAAATCTAGACCAAGTTGAAGGCATCATTTGTTTTAGATTCTATCTTTTTTAGAGTTTCTTAAACTCTTTAACCTTTTATCACCAAGCATTGACTATAGATCCCAACATGTATTGATAAACTCATAGTGGACTCATGTATAGTCTAGTGATTAGTAATATAGTCGTGTAGGAAGGAATGGTGCAAGATCCCTATGCAGATAACATTGCTCATGAGATGGATTCTTATCCCTCTTATAATACTCAATTAGGGGCACAAATCCAAGATCCATTGGATAAATATTTGGTTAACACACCACCTTACATAGAACAGGACCAAGAATAAACCATATAATACTTAGCTACAATACCCATAGTGGATGAGTCAGTACTTCAACACCCATATTCTACTAATTTAGCTTCCACGTATGATCTATCTTTGTTTGAGTGACATTTGTTAGAGAATAAAGATAATATTTTGGTTAGGACCATAGAGGTAGGGGCTAATTTTCTCATAGACTTCCCTCATGAAAATTTACCAAGTCTAGTAAGAGTTCCCTAGAATATCATTTATGATCAACAAGATTCTTCTAGAAATATTATGGATCTAGTCTAAACAATGTACCAAGACCCTAATATATTCAATCAAGGTAAAAACATCATTAAAGATCACTTTAACCAAATGCAAATATCATACCAGACCTACCTAAATTTAGCATGTGATTTCAATCAGATGAACATGGTAAGTAAGCCTCTGATTGACCTAATACCTTTAACAAGAGTGTTGATGGAATTAACTAGACAAGAAAATCTAAGTTCTGACCCATTTGTACAAACCACTTCGATAGATAACTTGATACATATGTTAGTTATTGAAAAAGTGTCTTTAGTTTCTACATTGAATAGTGAGCCAAACATAGTAGACAATGTGTAAACAATGTCCAATCTTGATCAAAGTGGTACTAATGCACAAACAACTAGCAAATAACATGTGCCTATAGTTAATCCCATGAGTAGATCATCATACCAAGGAATAGGAATTTCTATACCTCAGCATCAACTAGCCACTTCCTTAAGTGTACAACCTACAAGATTAGATAGTCAAAACAATGGCTAATGTTATGCCTTAATGATAGAATGTGATGAATCCTACTCCTCCTCAACAAGTAACGAGTGGTATTCTATAATAATAGACATAGTATAGTGTATCAATGTAATAGAGGATGATTACATTGCCACCTCAACTAGGGGAAACCAATATTCCACCTTACCAAGTGATGATAAACATACATCTTTAGCTACAAAATAATATGCCAGTCTAAAACTAAGCCATGACTAGTCAACAACATGCAAATATTGGTCAGTGAGAGATGTTGAATCTATAACCTAATTTCACTTACTCACAGGGATTCATACATCAAGGAGGTCCCCATGTTTCTTAAGTACTATTAAATAATCATTAGTTCAAAATGTTCCACAAATTTAGAGATAGGGTCTTGATCTACAAGTTCCCACTCAATAATAAGGTTCGATTAGTTGGTAGCATGTCCCTTTTCAACCACAATAGGCACAGTATAATTATATCCCTTCATCCCAACTAAAAAATCCCCTAGGTCAAACCTTTATTACCAACCTAAACAAGAATTTCATGCATCCAAATGTGTAATTTCAAGTGCATTCCAATCCTTGTATGCATATTCTTGGTCCATTCCACAACTAAGCCAATATACCCCAACATGTGTCTCCATCATACCCTGGTCAAAGTGTTCCACTTGTGACCTCCCAACCATCTATCTAAACCAATATTATCCCTCAAACCAATATTACATTTAGTTTCCTATCCCAAGAATTGTAATAGATGAAGGATGCAATTGTTGTCATTCAGGTGAAGAAGTAGACTAAGAAGTTCAAATTTGATGACATGTGTTCTTATGAATTCAACACAGAGTATTTGTAGATACCATTTCCTCTAGGATATGAACCACCCAAATTTGATAATTATAAAGGGAAAGGTGACCCTAAAGCTCATTTGACTGAATTCTTTATTGCATGTCAACTAGTGACATATAGTGACATATACCTTTTGTTATTATTTCCAAGGAGCCTAGCTAGACAAGCCTTGGAGTGGTTTTTAAAGTTTCCAAAGAATTTAGTAACAGACTTTGATGATCTTTTTGATAAATTTGTGTAGCACTTTTCCTATAATATTGAGCATGATATTTCATTAGTGGACCTAACACAAGCAAAGAAAAAATATGGAGAGAGTTTTTCAAGTTATTTATAGTGATGGAGAGCCCTTGAAAGCTATTTTACCCATAGTTTACTAGATAAACAATTAGTTGTTGTGTTTACTAAAAATTTGCATAGTGAGATTGCCTATCATCTAGAATTACAATGTACACATACATTTAAAGAGATCATTGATAAAGGTTTGTTAATTGAGTGAGAGATCATCAATAAAGGGGTCATCAAGATTAATTAAACTAATCAAAATCAAGGTACAAATCATAAAAATGGCCAAGATCCAATCCAAGTGTAAGCATCATAACTAGCATAGGCTAATAATCATGAAAGACCTAAGCAATTCAACTGAAATAAGAATGTTGTAGGAAATGGAGTAACTGAATCTTGTCATGTCCAAACTATGTAGAGATCATCTACACCACCTTTTTAGCTTACTCCTACCCAGTAACCTCTCTAACCAATACCACAAGTATAACAACCAAGACTTGCACAAAAAATACAACAATCTTTACCATTACAAACCCCTCCTCCTAGAAGAACCATCCTTGCATGTCATGTCTTTAGTGACCTAGGAGAACCTATTAAGTCTATATTTTTTAAGCTTTTTACCACTAATTTGATTATTTTTCCCATACCAAAACATTATCTTTGAATAATTCCTTACCCTAATTAGTACCATGAAAATGAATCTTGTGAGTCTCATCGGGTCAACAGACATAATCTACAAAGATGTGTCCAAATCAAGCATTTAATCAAGAATATGTTGGAGAATGGGGAGATAAAATTGGATAATGGTGCTTCCATTTCCAATAAAACTCTTTAGATTTATAATAACCCCTTTACCTAACATAATAATGAAAAACAATAGAATAATTAGCAACAACAACAACATCCAGTGTAGTAGCAAAATAAATAGTATCAAAATCAAAGGATAAACCAACAAAACCAACAAAATCAATAGCAAAATCCATAACAACAAAATAATGGATAAAACTAAGGTTAGAATACTAATAATGAACAAACTTACCATGGGGTTGCATATGACTACAACAAGGTTGTAGGTCATATTACAGGGGTAAAATTAATACCATCTCCATTAATCCTAGACCAAGCACTAATTATCCTAGACCATTTCTAAAAAATAATATTCAGCCAAATCACATGGATAATCCTTCTTTTACCTAGGATTGCATACAAGAAAACCAATAAATTAGGACTTCTACTTTTAGATCTTATAGTGACAACTCATTCTTGCCATGTGGCCACATGCAAGTGCACCAACAACCGAGACTTGTCTTGTCTAGTCCCACACCATTCCTATCATTGGTTAGAAATAATGGTCTAGTATTTAATCTCAATTATGTAATCACAACTTGGAGGTCAAATATTAATATCCTAGGCCCAAAACTATCTACCACTTTTCCTATCATCCAACCAACTATTCAACCTTAAAATAAACCATTCACTACTGACCAAGACAAGAAGTTTGATATTTTTATAGAAGACACCAGCACAAATTTCTATTTTAGATTTGTTTTGGACTTCAATAATCTACAAAAACATCTTGAATGAGTTTTTGACCCAATCTAATATTTATAGTGACATATCCCCTAATAACTTTCAAGCTTTGGTTAGACACCTAGTTCCAACCTAATAAGTCACATTCAACCAAAGTGATATGTCTTCCCTTGGCCCACTCCAAAATAACCCATTATACATATAAATTTGTATCATATGACATAAAGTGAAATGTGCCCTTATCGATAATTAATCTGGCCTCAACATAGTGTCTCTCAAGCTCATAAGGCTTCTTGGGTACATAGATATCCAACCAGAAGTAATAACTATTAAAGCCTATGATAATCAAGAAAGAGAGTCACAAGGAACCATTAGTTTGCCATTTATTATTGGGACTTTAATCCATGATACAATTTGACATGTGTTGTGTCTTGAGTTATCATATAGCATATTTATAAGAAGACCTTGGTTACATGAGATTCATGTAGTCCCATCAACACTGCACCAATGTATCAAGTTTTCCCACTCACGGATGAAGGTGAATATTCCAAAAGATTTACACCCATATGAACACTACAAGCATCTTGAGATTGAGTTTCAAATCTATAATTATCAATAAAACATGAATCCAAGTTCCAAGTAGGATAAAAGAAAGGCTATACTTATTAATCCTTCATTAGATAATTATATAAATTCTAATACCTTGGATTCCCTTTCATACATTCTACCTGCTAAATCTTCCAATCATTTCACCATTTTAGATAATAGATTGGGAGAATATGTGACCCATGATATATATCATATCACCAATCTTCCTTAGAATCTAAAAACCTTAAGGAAACCTAAATTCATTCCACATATGCATTGGCAATAAAAGAATAAAGATAAGGGACCTATCACATTGTACTAGCTTCTGGCCTAGGACTTGACCCTCTTGAAGGGAATGAATCATGGTTATACAATGATGACCAAGCTGATTGTTATAAAGATGTAAAGTATCCTATTCTTAATAGGATCATGGAGCATCACAATTATGAAGGACAAAGCCTCAAACTAAATCAACAAGGAACTATCAAGCCAATTTACATGACTAAGTATGAAAGACCCTATGGACTTGGATTTAAAATTCCTAGGGGTGACCTCACATTTATTATTCAAACTCCATCACTAGCAACTAGTGATGATGATAGTGAAGCAAAGTCTGATCATAGCCTTACCTTTGATAACTTATTTGAAAACAACATGTTTGATAATAGTGCCATTTGTACCCTTACCCAAGCCATTCATCACAATCTATTTCCATTATATTATCCCCAACTCATAGATTGGGACCAATAAGAATCTAGTCTACTGATCGATGAGTTCTAGAATGATGAGGTATTATATCATAGGCCTTACGGATAATGTTTTATTAGGAGATCACAATCAAGATTCTCAATTACAATGGATCATATAGCTTATTTTAGAGAGTGAGTGAACACCCTTAGCCAAAAACAAATAAATAAAAAATTGAGGTCCCAAAGTGAAAACCTCTTTGAAGCACTTTCTAACTAGGGAAAAAGTAAAGATAAAGGCCAATCTAGTGGTGAAAAACTATTTCAGGCACCATTGAATGGGGGTGTTAATTCTTCTTTGAATTTAGACTAGGAGACCACCAAAAATGAACTTACATGTGGATCTGAGTTTAGATTTGAGAAAATATAAGTATTTGATCAAATTATCCAAGAATTTCTAACCATTTTTGTTACATGGCCAAATCTCCCATTAGGAGACCTAGATTCATCATGCCTAGGAGAAGTTGAAGAGCAAGTCCTAACAAATGACCTTGACATAGTCCAATAGTTCAAGTCACTGCTTACTATCCTCGAAGATAGTTTGACCCTTCTAGTTGAAGATACAATGGAGGTAAATATCAAGACTCCATTAGACTTGAAATGGATAAAATTAGGAGCATCTCTCACTAAGGAGGAATGTGACATATTTATATCTCTATTGAAAGAGTTTGTGGATATATTTTTATGGGCCTATTCTGACATGCTAGGATTAGACCTTGCCTTGGTTTTGCACCACCATGTGGTTAATCCTGATGCCAAACTAGTAGAACAAAATCTCTATAACATGCATCCTCACATTGTTTTATTAGTAAAGAGAGAGCTAGAAAAACTTTTAGAAGTAGGATGTATCTGATCCATTGACTACTCTAAATGGATCTCTAATGTTGTACCTATTAGCAAAAATCCTAAAGGAATCATAATTTATATTGATTTTTGGGACATCAATAAACCTTGTCCTAAAGATGATTTTACCTTGCCTAATATCAACATGATTTTTGACTCCATGATAGGTTATGAAATACTTTCACTCATGGATGTCTTTTCAAGATATAATCAAATCAAAATAGCACTAGAAGATCAACATAAAGAAACATTCACCACTCCATGGGGAACATTTTATTATCAGGTGATGCCATTTGGCCTTAAGAATTTGAGAGCTACATATCAAAGATCCATGACTATCATATTCCATGAAATGATGCATTATATTATTGAAGACTATGTCAATGACATGTTAGGTAAATCCAAGACTAGAGCCAACCATCTAGTAGTGTTGTGTAAGATATATGAAAGACTAAGAGTACAAAGTCAGACTAAATCCAAATAAATGTGTGTTTGGTGTAACTTTATGCAAATTACTAGGCTTCATCATGTTTCATAGAGGTATTGAAGTTGATCCAGCTAAAGTCCATGCTATAACCAAGAAGCCACCACCAACCAATTTGAAGCAACTTCATAGTTTGTAGGGTAAGGTCTAGTCCATCCAACTCTTCATCTCTTAGTTATTAGAAAAATACTAGCTATTTATGCACCTTTTGAAGAAAGGATTTGCATTTCACTAGGATGATCACTGCCAAACAATTTTTTAATAACTTAAAGATTTTCTTGTCAATCCACCTATTTTATTACCTCATATGCCAAGAAAGCCATTCTTGTTATACCTATCAGCTACTAATTATGCTTTGGGGGCACTCTTGTCTTAACATGATGATAATGAAAAAGAGCATGTGTTTATTACCTAAGTTTTACGTTGCTTACATATGAAGATAACTATGCATATGTTAAAAAAGATTGTCTAGCCATGGTTTTCATAGATCAAAAACTACATGATTACATGTTGAATAATAAAACTATGGTCATTTAAAAAGTAGATACACTCAAGTATCTACTATCAAAAATATCTTTGCAAGGAAGAATGGCTAAATGGATCGTGCTTCTTAGTGAGTTTGACATAGAGTATGTTAATAAAAAAGTAATCAAAGGACAAGTTATTATAGATCAACTTGTTGAAGTACCCTTCATGGACACACAACCACTCAAGTTTCCATTTCTTGATGAATCCATCATGACCATTATTTATACACCCATTGAGGAGTAGCCCTAAAAGCTATATTTTGATGGTTCATTCACTATGCATGGATCAAGGGGAGGCCTATTATTTATTACACCATAGGGGGATCTAATCCCTAAATCATTCAAAATCATATTTCTTTGTATAAATAACAATGCCAAGTATGAAGCACTTGTTGTAGGACTTCAATAAGTAGTGAATTGGAATATATCCCATCTTCAAGTTTATGTTGATTATTAGTTAATCATCAATTTGGTCATAAATTATTTTCAGACCAAAGATGACAAGTTGGTTCCATATAAAGCCATGGTTGACACTCTTAAAAATCAAATTGCCAACATTTAGTTTAAGCATATATTGAGGGATAGTAACAAAACTATAGATGCCATGGCTACTATTGGCTCTCTGATTCAATAAATAGATAAAGCTAAAGAGTGTCAGTTCTTCATTAAGAATTTATTAGCACCAGTTCATAAACCTTTAATCATTGCCATGATTTGTGATATTATTAGTCCTAATTCTATCTAGTACTCAAACCTTTAAAACTACCTTCATTACCAAGTTCTACCACACAACCTATCTCAAAAACAAACCAAAGACTTCATTCATCATTCCACTCATTATACTTTACTTAGATCCACTCTTTACTATCATTATTTTGATGAAACTCTACTTCATTGTTTAACTTTGGTAGAGTCTACATTAGCATTAAGAGAAGTTCATGAAGGAGTATGTGGATCCCATTCTAGCAGGGTAGTCCTATCTAAAAATCTCTTGCATACTAGTTATTATTATCCCATAATAGATGTAGATGCAACTGCATATGTAAAGAAATGTGACAAATGTCAATGACATGCTAATTTGATTCATGCCCCAGCAAAAACTTTAGAATTGATATTGACAGCATGGCCATTTTCTACATGGGGACTTGACCTCATTGGGATGACTAACCCCACTTCATCTAATGGCCATAAACATATCCTTACAACCACTAAATATTTCACTAAGTGGGTTGAAGCTATACCCCTCACTTACGTGACTAGGAATTTTTTTTCCAAATTCATCTTCAACCACCTCATCTACCACTATGGTATTCCCTTTGACATTATATTTGATAATTTTAGGATCATTCAAGAATAAAGATGTAGACTAGGTATGTATCAAATACAAAATCACACAACACATTTTTACAGCATATTACCCTTAAGGTAATGGCCAGGCTAAGGCATCCAACAAAACCATTGTCAATATTCTCAAAAAGATTGTCAATGATATCGATCATGATTGGCACCTCTAGATATTCCCTGCCCTTTAGGCATATCATAAAAATCATCATACCCCCATAGGAGCCACTCCATACTAAATTTTTTATGGTACTAAAGCCATCCTTCACATTGAGGTTGAGTTGCCTTCACTATGCATCTCTTTCAAGCATGTCTTGGATGACCATGACTATCAACTAGCTTACTTGCAAGAGCTAGATCTATTTGATGAAAAATACACAACCATGCTCAATAATATTCAAGCATATCAAAATTTACTCAAAGGCCAATATAATTAGTATGTGAAGTATAAAACATTTGAACTTGGTGATCTTGTTCTTAAAGAATACCACAACCAAGAAGAAACATATAAGGAAATTCAAACCAAACTAGATAGGGACTTTCATCATCACTGTAGATTATGGATTAGAAGCATATAGGCTTTCCATACCATATGGTGATGAAATTCTAGAGCCAATGAATATTATTCATCTCAAGTGATAGTATGCTTGAATGGTAAGGTGTATTATCTATAAGTACTATTTTAGTTATACCATTTGATCGCTATTCTTCTTTATACACATACGACCCTTATTCATCCTCTTTCTCGTATTTACTTTCTATTTTTGACCTATCAACCTAGCATGTTCTAAATCCTAACTTGTTTGACCTTGGTTTTTGTCATTCATTATGAAATTTTAGAATCAAGGTATCTGATCAATTCATTAGTTGGTTTAAGTATTTCAGATAGGGAACATATCTTGGGATAGTGTGAGAAGTTTTGATAGTTCAATCCTTCATTTTTTAGCCCTTTCTTACCACTAGTCTTACTACTAACTATAATCACCTTTGATAAAATTAGTACCATTGATCTATGCTATTGTGTCCTAGTTATAATCACCTATGGGAAAACTAGGGGTAATACTAAGCCTTGACGTACTAACTTGTCAATTCCTATGCCATATTGTGTCTTTTTATGAACTGGGCCTATTTTGTTTGAATTGGCTACCACACTAGTCAAATTCCTTCATTGAAATAAAAAACTATAGCAAATTGAGGTCTTATTATAGTACTATGTAGGTAATGCTCAATACTTCTTGAGGTCAACTCAGTCACCCTTTTCACAATGCTCTCGCTCTTTTATGAGCAATCTAAGTTTGAATTTTCTCACCATTTTCCAAGCAACCTAAGCCACACTCTCACCATTTTGTGAGAAACCTAAGTGTGAACTCTCTCACCATTTTGTGAGTTTGAACCATTTAGTATCTCATCATTCTTGATTGAGTCATGACACTCCAAAACACTTATAAAAACTTTTGTAAAATTTTTTATAAAAGGAAAAAAACATTGACCAACTCTTTGCCTTAAGGATTTTGGGAATCCTTACTAAGTTACAAGAAAATCATTTATCATTTAGTTTCCCCATCCTTCTTGGCATTTTTAACCTCAAGCACTTGCCATTTTGTAAGATCATTCCCATTCTTCTATCACATCCACTCTATTTATTTTCCTTAGTTATCACATTCTTCTCATTCCCTAGGAGAACTACATTTGGCTTGAAGTTTTAGATATTACATCTATGAAACTATGTAGGCAACATCCACTTGCCTAGTGTATATGGAGATAGCTTGGCCACCTCCTTCCTTTTCTTCAATTCCCCCATTTAGATCATTTGTTAAGTTATCACTTATTTTCTTGGGGAAATTACATAGGATTTTTATTGCATTATTTGTTTGTTTGTTTCTACTTATTTTATTTGTTTTTCTACCTTTTTGTTTGCTTTTAGCACTATTGCCTTGATTTTTTTTATGTGTGTTCATTGGGTGATTCCTTGTCGACACTTACAATTGAATCCATCCTTATTCATATGTTTACATTGTCATCATGGTTTTTATCATTGATGCATTATTTTCTATTGAGTATTAGATTATGGGAGTCAGTCCTTATGCATATTTTGGCTAATTATTTATGGTGTTATATCATAAAGCCTACCATCACCTGCTACAACAAACCTTAGCTTCAAGAAGTCTATTTAGTAATGGAAACATCTCTTTGGTACTAACATCTTGATTCCACTCCCAATCATGTCCCAAATAGAGTAATTGACCATGAAAGAATTTCAACCCTTATTAGTTCAGATGAGCATCTCCCTACTAGTAGGTTGTTCTAATTCATCATTACTCTCTGTGTTAATTTTTTATCATCCTCATCCAAGTTTATCATTTTTACCATAATTAGGTCCAATGATTATAACTACCTATGGGCAAATCATTGCACACTATCCCACATGCATTTCTCAATGATTATAACTGCCTTTGGGTAAATCATTATGTTGTCACCACTTTAATTTTTATACTTATACAAGGGCATGTTATTATCTTGTTTGTCTATCTTAACTAGGGTAGATTCATCTTCTCTCCATCTTCTCAATGATTATAACTACCTTTGGGAAAATCATTGTGTTATCATACCATGTTTCCACTATCGGGGTACAATGCTTATAACCACCTTTGGGCAAACCATTGTGCACCATCCAACTTGCATTATCAATGATTTGACTACTTTTTCAATATCATTATATTTTCACCCCATCATCTTTCTTTTCTTTGGTCCCCTCATTTGGTTTCTTTCTTTTTGAGAGACTAGATGTCGACCTCCTTTTGCTAACCATTCCCTCGAGGGGGTGTCATACAATTAGTTTATCATCATTATAGTTGTAGGCATGTAAGACCTTTTCATTATTTGAGAATACGTTACTATGCTTATAGCTTGTAATGCCTTCCCAAATAGGGACAAATTTGAGACACCTAAATCTAGTCACTAATAACCTCCAATTAGGATTTTGACCAATTTCCAATCAAAATGCATAATTTGGCCTAAAAACACTAAAACATGCTAAATGATGTGAAACTGACATATTCAAATGCTGATTTTGGCTAGGGTATCCCTAAATGGGGAAATGTAATTTATGGGCCAACTAATTTTGATCAGTTCATTTCAAGTTAAAATGTCAATTTGGCACCCAGATGCTCTAGACTACTCTTTCCTATTAAATATTTTACACAAGACTCATGCCTTTGTTATTTTTTTAGCAACATCCTAAATGGGAATACACATCCAATGCATCTGATAGTGACTTATAATTCTAATATAGTCAAATTTAGGACCAATAATAAGGCATTCTAATCAATTTGAGTAATTTGTGCATAAAGTGCTTAATCATGTTTAAGAGCTAATTAACCCAAATCAAGGCCTAATCAATAATTTCATGAAAACTTGTTGCTTAATTTATTTTAGAAATGAATATTCAATATCTACATCATCAAGTGACCTCATTTCTTGGGAAGACACCCCTAGGCCATAAATGCCACAACTATTAGGATTCATGCCCTCCATGCCTCATCAATGCCTTATATGATGCCCTCCATGTCTCTTAATTTCCCCTTATTCTAATGTCATGATGAAGATAATTACAAACTTAATTCCAAAAATTGAATTAATCCTCAACCACACATCTCAATCTTGAGATGGATGGTTGAGGTTGATTCTAATCAAATCCAAAAATCTATAAATAGGAGGCCTCACAACATCATTTCTAAGCTTATTTAGTACAAATTTATAATTCAAGATTGGTTCCAAAAAGCTTTAAGCAACTAGTGTTACAATGACAAATTGATTCCAAGCCAAGACAAGCCACAAGCCATAAGCCAAGGTGCCAAGGAGAGATGGAGGTTGTCAAGCTTCCATTGCCAAGGACTTCATGAGCCCAAGCATAGCAAGCCACCAAAACAAGTATTTTGGAGCATCCAAGGAAGGTAAAAGAGTTTTCTTTTACATTTTAGTTGTGTGCTTCATTCATGATTGTTAACTAAGCTATCCCTAGTGTCTAGGCCTAGAGATGTTATGTTATTAGTGTGTTTATTTCATTTTGTTTTCATTTTGGAACTAACACAATACTAACCATCCTCTCTTTAGTCAAATTCCTAGATCACATGAGCTAGTGGGTGAGTAAGATGTTACCATGTAGAATCATCCTAATGACCCACATCCCATAGTTAAGCATACAAAGATCTTGTTTCCAAGATAGTTAGATAGTAGGATGTTTCCACATAGCATCATCCCAATAGTCGATAGTCCCATTAAAGTTATACTAAGGGTAAATCCTTCGGGCTAGTAGGCTAGCAGGATCTTAGAGCATGGCATCATCCCAATGGTCCACATCTTGGGGATACAATTGAAATGAAAAATATTATTAGTATAAAAGGTAAGAGGTAAAATTTCACATGGAAATAAAGTTCTTTATGAGAATGAAAAGAAGCAGATGTGGCCTTAGAGCATGTGAAAGCATCCTTGTAATTCTAGTTGTGTTTACAATGGCTGACATCAAATTTGACATCTATATCAATGTCATAAGCATATTAATCTTCGATGCAAGATAGTGAATGAGTTATAAAGTGATTATCTAAGTTTTTATAACTTTTTACCTCTTAATTACTATCATGTACCTAATTATGTAATTTTGGTAGTTACAATAATTTATGGACATGAATATAAGATTGACATGAATTCATGTATCTATTCAAGCTTTGTGTTTGGTTGTTCATGTTTTATATTATGTCATGCCTATTATTTTTAGGATAAAAAATGGCCATGATATTTTGGTATCAAATATTGTGTTAAAATTTTGGAATATCTAAGGATGATATGTTGAGTTCATCACCTTTCTAATTTTGGTTGAATTTTGATAAACTGAAGGTTGTATATGTATATTGATGACTTTATTAAAATTAATTTTTGGTAATATTATAAAAAGTGTATCTTGATGTTGATAACATTAAGACTATTTGATGAACCATGATATGGTACAACTCTAGTATTAATATTATAGCTTGAATAAATATAACATTGCTTATGATAACTAGTTGAGTGGTAATTTCACATTTTAAATGTAGAGGTAAGATGAATCTCCTTGGAACTAATTAAAGCAGGTATGTCTCTACATAATTATTCTTTCATAAAAAGAGCATGTTATATTTGAATAGATTTAGGATATTCATTACCTTATTTTTCATATATGATCATAGCTTGACTTATGATGATATTTATGGGTGCATTTCAAATGGTTACAAGGGTGTCTTCCTAGATATGAAGTATATAGAATGGATTAAGGTAACATTCCACATTCTTGATATTATGATGATAAATCAATCAATTGATAAATATGCACTTATAATAATGATTGAGAGCCTATAATAATTTTTATCCATGTTTAATTACTATGAAGTTATGTGGCATTAAAATGGAATGAATACATTTGATATTATGAAATTTTCTCATAATGAGAGTCAAATTTAATATCTAGAACTACTGACTACCATGGGCATCTGTAAATCATTGTGTGTTAATAATAATCAAAAGTGGCTACCATATATTTGACCTTATCTTAAAATGACATCCCTTCATCTCTCTTAACATAAAAATTGAATTTTTACATATAGGTGGTACCTAATTATAGGTGACATTATATCTAAATTCTCATGTTAAAGCTAGTAAAGCCTAAACTTGACAGTATCATTTTATGTAGTGGTAATGGTGTGGCACCTTATTACATGTTATTACTAAATTTAATAACATCATTTTGTGTCGTGTAAGTGGTTTAGTACCCTCCTACATGTTATTACTCATATTCAAACAAAAATGAATTGAATATGATAAATCGGTAATTAGCTCAATAAGAAATTTTATTAGTAATGTCTAGTGGAGCATCTCCCCTATGTTGTGATGTAGTTTGATTATTAAAATGACTATTGGATTACCAATGCCCTCTTACCTTATTCATTTTCCCCATGAGTGGTTCTTAGAGCCACATAGTGATTGTATTGTGATTTAATTTTCACTAAATGTATGTGTCATAATTATTTTAAGTTGTCTAATCTTTTATTATATGTCTTGGAAACCAAAATTGTTTTCTACTTGATTTCAAATTTTATAAGCTAAAGGATAATCATGGAATTCATTGATGTTTTTTCTATTGGATTTAATTTCATTATTGAGAGTACTTGGTCTCCTTTTATTGATTTTGAACCTACATTATCAACTAATGTTTCTTCAAGTGATCATGATGCTTTCTTATGTTAGTTTCATTGTTAGTATTGAATAACTATCACTTTAAGTGAGAAAAGGGGGGAATAAGTAGCTTAAAAATGATAGATAAGTAGGTCATGGTGGGTACCTATGTCATAAGTCCAATATCCCATCTTTCCTCACCCACCAGATGTGGTGTTGTTAGACACTATGGTGTCTCAAGAGTATTGAGGTGTCTCAATAACATAGAGGTGTATTTTCACTCTATGTCTTGACATTCCTAAGGGCCATCTATGCATCAACTATATCTTGTACTTTATGCATTATAATGGATAGTGGATCAATGTCTTAAGGTCCCCTAACATATCAAACATATCTTTCACTCTACACATTAGAATGGATGGTTGAGGTATGTCTTGAGGGTATATTGGTAATTTTTCCCATCAAGGCAAAACACCAACTTATATAATTCAAAACTTTATAGGACCCTATCAATAGCCTCTACAAGTTGGTTAAACAGGTGTATTTTAGTTTAAAAAGGTCAATTTGGGTCATTTAATGACTAATATAGATGTAAAAAGTCATAAAATCATTCGTAAGACATATGAATACATTCATATTCATGACATTAGCCTTTAGTCAAATTTACATACTTTAAAAAGGTATTTTAATGCAAATTTAAGCCCAAAAGGGCCCTTTTTAACTCCCATGTACCAAATTTGGCCCTAAAATCATTTCAAAGGGAATTATTACTTTTTTTAACATCCATATGACTTTTTATACTTGTATTACATTATAAATTTGGTATTGAAAGCTTAAGATGTGAAGAAGGCTCTTATTTTATGCAATTTTCATTGAAAAGTATGGACTTGTATGGAATCCTATATATCTAAAGTATAAAGTAGGATCAATAGGGAATGAAAAATATTCAAGTATAATTTTATGGAAATTGGAGGAAAAACAAGCACAACACTGGTTCATACTCTCCATTTTTCTAATTTGCACATATTGACAAGCCTTCATGTTTATAGCCAATATGGTTTGGAGAGAGAAGATACAGGTCTAAATTATTGTTCAAATAAATTAGAATCAAATGGATTATTTTTTGCATAAATGGTTCTAAAATTAGTCTATTTTTCCTCATGAATCATCCATTTGAATTCAGGATTAGTTATGCAGTCTTTCATCCATGAAGGCAACTGATTTTCTACAAATTCTCCTCATCAGGGCATCATTTAAATAAAATTCAATTTCTTAGATATTATTTGGAACCTAATCCACATTTACATGGACTAATTAAGTAATTTTCCACACATTTTAAGGTCAAAAAATATCAAAAAGATAAGGAGTATAATCTACAGTTTGGCATGCTTCTAAAGAGGAATTGTATAGTTTAGGAGAGAGATAAGGGTTTCAATATTTATTAGTTTCTTCCATGGTATGCATTTCCTTCATGTTATAATGTATTAAAACAATTTCCTCGATAATTTCTCCAAATATTCATGGCATAACTCATCACTATGTTCGCAATCATCTCTAAGGAGTCTCAGTTTAGCATTGTTTAAGGAAAATCAACATATTTTGAGGTTTTTTATTAGAAACATATGTTTAATTTTCACCTCCTTATCCTCTTTCAATGGCCTCAAAATTTATGTATGTGGTCAAGGATAGGATTATTCTTGTATGTGACCTTTCAATCTGATCTTAACATATTCTTCCTACCTATTTTTCACCTCCATCTCACTCACCTTTAGCCTCACTATTGTATACTATCTTTACCCTATGGTTTAGCTTCTTTTACATCTTAAATAAGGTGTCCTCATCCTCTATCCACCTTACCACCCTTTTACCCATTTACATTCCATGAAATCACTATCATAATAGGTCAAGAGGATGGAAATCATCATTACCATGAACAAGAGGAGATATGCACAAAGTAAACATCATATATAGTCAAGGAGATGAGACCTATAATAGTACACCACAATCAAGTGTTATCTATCTAGATAACACCCAATAGAGGTTAGATTTGTTCAAGTCTAACCCATACCTAGACTAAGATGGGAATGATCTAAGGATGTGGGATGCCTATAACTAGACCAAACCTCTAAGTTTTTTAATGAGGCTATCTACTCAAATTTTATAATTTGGACCTTTATTTTTAAAATAAAACTGGTAGGGGTGAAAAGAGTCAAGAAATTTACATAAAATAATGTCTATTTTAACATGTAGTGATGCACCAAGAATTTTTTAGATCCACTCTTGAACTTAGGTTCTTTATCACATTAAAGAACTATGAAAGAAGCTAATGCAATGCTTACTATAGTTTATGTACAACAATATTTCATACAGAGGTCAATTTGATATAGTTAGACTAGGGAGCAATGAAAATAAGGTATAGTTAAAGACACTTAAATTTGGCTATCCACTATATTCTTGAGAGATCGATGCTAAGACACACTATATGATCTGTAAATAAAGTTTATAGCACTTAAGTTGAGATTGGGCATGTAAGAGGAAGATAAAAATCACAATTTCATATTAAACAAACATAAAACACTAAATATAGAGTAGAAAATGAATGCAAAATAATCTATTCACTAATCCAAGAGGTGTCAAATATAATTCTAATATAGTCTAGTTATACTAGTGTGAGGGATCCAAAATAATAGATCAAAGACTATAATTATAGAAGAAAAGAGGAAAGAGAGAGGGAGTTTTGGCACTCAAAAAAGGAATCAAATGAGCTGAAATCCATTTCAAATGTTATATCATTTACCTCTAAAAATTAAGCTAATTCAAATCCTTCTTGATTAATTTAGGTCACTCTAGTCCATTGAATTATTACATTATTCTCTTAGTGATGCTCTATGGTAGTTGTAGTATTAATATCATTTTTTTTAAATCCAAGTTTTAGCATCAATGTAGTTGTATCAATCAAATCCATCTATTGGAGTTTTACCTTGTTGTTAGCTACTCCTTAATGGTTTGTTGAGGCATGCAAGAGTGGAGAGAGGAGTCACTTTTATGTAGTTGGATTTTTCAAAGGAACCATTTAATTCTATGTGTCTACCTTTGTTTTCCATGTCATATATCATTTATTACTCATTATGAGGACCAAATCCTCATATATTGAAATTGATAGAGCTGTGCGATTTGTAATTTGAGTAATGGTGTCATGACTATTTGAAGGGTGAGAATCCCCCATCATATCTCATTTATCTGCCCCTATAGAGTCTTAATATCATCACTCAATCCCAAAATATCCACTCCTAGGCTAATTTGGATCATGATTGAGCTTAGTTCCATTCATCGTTGCTTACCTTGGTCAAAAACTAACCCTTTGACCTTTGACCAAGCCATTTGGGCATGCCTTCATTTTATTTTCCATCAAAAACTAACTTAGTTCATTGACCCCTTGACTCATCTCACTCTATTTATCTACCTATTATGAATGAATTCAATCCATATATCCTCTACTAGGACTCACACACTTGTTTCACTTGTTAATAGTGCATTTTCAATTAGGGTTCACTAACTCCTTGACTTGATCACATGTCATTGATCTTGAATCCATGATTGAATGTGATCCATTGGTATTTTTGGGCCCATTATCTTTTCTTTACCCACTCATTATTAGATTTGATTTGGGGAGCCAAGATTTGTTGACTTATCAATCATGTGCTCAGTTGGGGACGCATTTGATTATGTTTAAATGTAAAACAAGTATTTCATGAGCTCAAATTTTGATGTCTTCATAGTCATATTTTACATCTATGTGAATTTATTTGACATTTGTGTGATTGTCACTAAGATAATTGAGCTTTAATGGTCATTTATCATGGCTTGAATTTGACATTTGTGAACTTGTCACCACCCTACTAGATCAACTTTACCAAAATAAATTTGCTGATGTAATTATTTCATTAGCGTAAATTATAGAAAAATAATTTCCCTGATAGAATTTATTCATTTGAGACTTTTCCATGGGGCTATTTGTCTCTAGTCTTTTATTTTGGACCTTTTGCATTGGATAAAATGTCTGGGGAAATTGTCATAGGATAATTACCTAAAAGAATTGAGTTTACCTTATAAATACCTTAGAAAATTTCTTGTGGATAAAATGTCTAAAAGAATTCATGGTTTTGGTACTTATGCTTGTGAACAAAATATCTTAGATAAATGAGGTATTCAAGGAAATTGTTGTGGGACAATTTTCCTAAGAGAATTCATACTTATCTTCCTTCATAAACCTTTTTATTTGGATGACACTTGTGAGCATTTAGAACTTGTATCTAGGATACATTACTGAAGAATGGCCCTTTAGGAAAATTGATCAAATAATTTTCCCAAAATAAAATGACCTTTTGAGATTTTCATTTTGGGAACTTTCCCAAGAAAAAAACCATTTGATATTTTTGTATAGGATATTTTGTAAAAGGAATAACCCTTCAAAATTTTTGTCTTGGTCACTTTCCTAAAATAAATACCCTTTACGCTTTTTTTTTAGAACACTTTCTAGAGAAATTGACCCTTTGAGATTTTTGTTTCAGAAGTGTTTTTGTGGGCCTTGTGTTTCGGAAAATTTGTCATAAAGAAACCTACCTTTATAACTTTTGTCTAATATTTTCCTTGAAAGAATTATGCCTTTGGGAAAATTGTGTAGATAATTTTCCTGAAAGAAATCTGACACTTAGGTTGAAAAATACCCTTCAAACTTTTGTTTGGTCCACTTTATTAAAGAATTATGCTTCAAGAAAAATCATTTTGACAATTTTCTCTGAAAGATAAGCTTCATAAATTTTGTCTAGGACTTTCCTAAAATAAATGACCCTTTAAGAGAATTGTTCAAACAATTTTCTTGAAAGAAAATGAACTTTTGAGATTTTCATTTAGGGCACTTTCTCAAGAAAAATACCCTTTGATATTTTTGTATAGGACATTTTTTCAAAGCAATGGCCCTTCAAAATTTTCATCTTGGTCACTTTCTCAGAATAAATACCCTTCAATATTTTTGTTTGGGATAATTTCCTAAGAAACTAAACCTTTAAGTTTTTTTTTCGAAAGCATTTCTATGGGCCTTGTGTTCCAAATAATTTGTTAGAAAGAAACCTACCTTCATAACTTTTGTCAGACATTTTCCCTAAAATAATTATGCCTTTGGTATAATTGTGTGTATAATTTTCCTAAAATAAATTTGACACTTAGCTTGAAAAATACCCTTTGAGATTTTGTTTGGTCCACTTTGTGAAATAAAAAGCCTTTGAGAAAAGTGTTTTGGACCAATTTCTCCAAAATATACCCTTTTTAACTTATGTCTTGGAATTTCCTTGAATAGATTACCCTTCAAGAGAATTTTTTTGGACAAAATGTCCAAAATAATTCCCAATACTTAGCCAAAAAACTCAAAATAAATCTCCCAAAATAATACTAACACTTATCCAAATAAGGAGGAACAATTCCTCTAAGGAATTATGCCTTGTACTTTTATTATGGGATTTATTTCAAACAATTTATCTAAAAGAAATTTGAATGTTCTAACACTTGGCCAAAGTTGAAATATTTGGCTAAGTGTAAACTTAGGAATATTTTTGGTCCTATTCCTATAACTATTTAGCACCGTGAAAACTTACTTGGATCGATCCAATTGTAATGTTGAGCCTAATTCTAAGCCACCTAATCCAATCATCAATTAAGATCCTTATAATATGTTTAAACCAAGTAAAAAATTGGTAAATGGCCCAAAATGGCTAACATTTTTGGTGATTCAGCTGGCTTGACTAGCATGCTAGTCATGGAACCTAAACATTGATCAAGCTTACTTATGATGACTAAAAAAATGAAATTATACTTACAAAAAGATTCTACTTGAATTCTAGAAACATTTTTTTGAGTAACAGGGAACACACAAATAATAAAAAAGAAATATAATAGACCAAAACTAATAAAACATTAAATAGAACAACTAAAAACAATAATGTACAAAAGAACTTGGAGGAAAAGACAAACCTATCTAACAAGTATAGCTTAAAAATATATGTACCTTTCTTCTTAGGTCAAAAGGAAAGTTTATTGGTTTAACATGGAACCTTGAAATGTATTTCCCATATTTTAATATCTCTATTCTATAACTAAGAACAATTGGATGCTTATGTCTTCTTGATGATGTAGTTGGGATTCTAACCTCCATTATTAGGTACATTTATTAAAGGTATGGATTCAATATATAATCATTATCTTCCCAAATTCTTCTTTGTTGTATCAAAAATGCTATCTCTATCTTGTTCATAGGCTGATCCTAATTTGTCACATTCTTGTGTAATAATTGAACTAGTAATCCAACTGGTATACTTGGATTGATATATTCATTATGATCTATTTGAGGTAATGGATCATTATATTCTTCAGCTTCTTGATTGGTATCCAAACTTGGTATCCAAATTTGGAACACATATTCAACTTATATAATTAGAATGTCTCCCTCTTGAATTTCATTATCTACTCTCAACTAATCTTCTATCTCAGTAGTAACTTATTTGACTTCATCAATTTATTCCTTAACATTGAGTGTGTCTATAATGATGTCATCATTTTGATTATACAATACTCTCTCATTTACTTCAACTACAACTTCCTCAATTTCTTCAAAAAAGATAGGTTCCTTCTCTAGGATTAGCATAGTAGATCCTGAAAATACTCAAAAAGATGAGAAAGGTCTAGAGATGTTACCATATATACATAATGCTCCTCTTGGATCACCTCCACATCCTTTCTCTACTGCACTATTTTTTAAATGGATTTTCATGAAGGAAATGGATTTGATGTCTGAGGAGAAATGACTGGAGGCTAAATAATCTCTAGCTCACTCTTGATTTCACAATATTAAATCATGCTTAGATGTTCTTTCTCCATGGACTATTGTACCTAATTCCCAGTCATGAACTTGGGTTTAGGAGCCTCTTATTTTGTACATTTTATATCCATAGGTATGAGATAAGTAATTTGTTACTTGGATGACTTTATAACTACTATTAAATAATGAATATGATAATTTACAAGCTTTATTTTCTTGGCTAAATTAGCCTCAAAATCATGAACTAGATCATTGGGGACCTCTTCCTAAAAACTTGAAGATGTAGGCTCATTTATGATATCTAAAATCTAAAAATTAGTCTTCTCATAACAAGCTTCTTAAACTTCTTGAGACCTCTCCTAGATAGTCTTTCAAGTAAGAAATATAGGCAAGGTTTGGATTGACTCTTGAGGGCTGTGATAAACATTATCTTGCTAATCATAAAGGGAAAATAGTAGTTATATGGGAAAATAATATTTATTAAGATGACCCTAGGGTTTCTCATAAACCACTAACTTCTCTTCAATAATTACTATTAGACCTCCAATGTCTAGAATATCAAAATTAAACTTTAAATGTCCTTGCCTTATGAAATTTGAACATAACTCTTTATCGTACTAAAAAATTTCTCTCATGTTCTAAATTTCATACTTAGAGATCTCCATTACATATATTTTATTAGTGTCTATGCTTATCATCTCTTTCTCATAACCAAACAAAGTCTTCTTAAAGCTTGAGATGGATTGTTTAGTGACTTGATTGGCCTAATTAGGAGGATAATGAGATTCATGAAGGTTGTTATTAGACTATATGATATTTCATATTATTGATGAGGAATTTTATAATAATCATATGGTTGGTATGGATTATGATAGGATTTACCTAGGTCATGAGAATTATACTGGAACTACTAATAAGGAGAAGAAAAATAGAATTATTCTTTATAAACTACCATAGCCTATCAAAAATCATGAAGATAACTCAAATTATGAAAAATAATGTACCTTTGACCTTGAGATATGGGTAAAGGAGTGATATAAACTAGATATAAATATGAGTATGCTATAAAATTGTACCCCAATGGATGAATTTGTGTCCCACCAACCTTGAGATAGGGGTAAAGGAGTGCTAATAACTAGCTCTAAAGATGAGTATGTTGTAAACTTATACCCCAATGATTGAATTTGGGTCCCATCGAGCATGTTACAAATATTAAATATCCACATAACACCTAATAGAGGTTATATTTGTATAAGTTTGACCCATACCTGAACTAACATGGGAATGATATAAGGTTATGGGATGCCTGTAACTAGACTAAACCTCTAGGAATTTTTATGAGGTCAGATCCTCAAATTTTATAATTTGGACCTTTATTTCTAAAACCTAAAATTTGTTGGGGTGAAAAGAGTCAATAAATTTTCATAAATTAAATTCTATTGTAACATGTGGTGACACACCAAGAATTTGTCAGATCCACTCTTGAA
This sequence comes from Torreya grandis, assembly GCA_037957365.1. Taxonomy (NCBI): domain Eukaryota; kingdom Viridiplantae; phylum Streptophyta; class Pinopsida; order Cupressales; family Taxaceae; genus Torreya; species Torreya grandis. The sequence continues at coordinate 339,766 of JARHVA010007119.1, read as the reverse complement.
CTTGGATTCTTTATCACACTAATGGACTATGAAAGAATCTAATGAAATGCTTAATATAGTTTTTATACAATGGTTTTTCTCATATGAATGTTAGTTTGATGCACTTAGACTGGGGAGCAATGAAAATAAGGTCTGGTTAAAGACACTTAAATTTAGTTATCCACTATTTTTTTAAGAGAATGATGCTAAGACACACTATATGACCTGTAAAGAAAGTTTCTAGCACCTATGTTGAGCTTGGATATGTAATAATAAGATAGAAATAGCATTTTAATATTAAAAAACAACTAAACACTAAACAAAAGCTATAAAATGAATGTAAAATACTCTATTCACTACTCCAAGAGGTGTCAAATACAATTCTAGTAGAGTCTAGCCATACCACCCTGAGGGATCCAGAATACTACTTTAAAAGTTATATTTATAGAAGAAAGGAGGCAAGAGAGAGAGGGAGTTTTAGTGCTAAAAAATGGAATAAAATGAGCTCAAATCCATTTCAAATGTTTTTCAAACTTCCTTTACAAATTAAGCTTATTTAAACCCTTCTTAATTGATCCAAGTCACTCCAATCCATTATATCATTACATTATTCTCTCAATGACGCTCCATGGCAATTATAGCAGTGTGATTAGTTTTTTTTTAAGATAATTTATGGAATAAATGTATTTATATCAATTATATCCAATTATTAGAGTTTTGTCTTTATGTTAACTTTTCCTTACTAGTTTATCGAGGCATGCAAGAGTGGAGAGAGGAGTCACTTTCATGTAGTTGGATTTGGTGACAAAGCCATCGAAGTCTATATGTCGACCTTCATTTTACATGCCATATATAATTTATTACTCATTATTAGGACTAGATCCTCATATCTTGAAACTAATAGAGCTATGCCATTTATACTTTGAGTGGTAGTTCATCAAGTCATGACTACATTTGAAGGATGAGAAGCCCCCACCATATCTCATTTATCTACCCTTATAGAGTCTTAATGGCACAATTAAATCCTAAAATATATTTTATTGGATCAATTTCGATCATGATTGAGCTTGGTTCCATTCATACTTTCTCCCCTTGGTCAAAAATTGACCTTTCAACCTCCTTTCAAGACATTTGGACTCTTTCATTTGATTTACCATCAGAAACTAACTCAGATCATTGAACCCTTGACTCATCTTACTCCATTGATATGCCTGATATAGATGAACATGATTTTTAATTCCTCTACCAGGACTTATACACTTGTGCCACTTGTCAATCATGCATTTATACTGAAGGTTTACTAACTCCTTAAATTGCTCATGTCTCATTTATATTAAATCCATGATTGAATGTGAGAAATTGATCTCTCTAGTCCCATTATCCTATATTTACTTACTCACCCTTAGATTTTATTTGGGCACCCAATATTTGGATATTTATCAAGATTTCACTTAGTCAAGGACCCATTTGATGATTTTTGAATTCAAATGGTATTTTATGAGCTCAAATTTTTACGTCTATGTAACTATATTTGATGTCTATATGAACATATTTGATGTCCATGTGACTGTCATTGAGATATTTCAACTTAAATAGTCATTTTCCATGGCTTAAATTTAATGTCTGCACACATGTCACTACTATGTTTGATTAACTTTGTCAAAACAAATTAACCGATGTAATTTTGTCTTCATGCAAATTATTTCAAAATAATTTCCCTGAAATAATTTTCTTATTTAAGAATTTTGCATGGGGATATTTTTCTTGATCCTTTTCTTTCAGATCTTGTGCATTGGACAAAATGTTCAAGGAAATTATCACGGGATAATTGCCTAAAATAATTGAGTTTGACTTATAAATACCTTAGATAATTTATTACAGATAAAATGTCTAAAATAATTCATGTCTTCAAGACTTATGCTTGTAGACAAAATGTCCAAGAGAAATGAGGTCTTTGGGGAAATTTTCATAGGATATTTTTCCCAAAATAATTCATACTTAGATTCTTCCATAGACATTTTGATTTGGATGACACTTGTGACCCTTCAAAACATCTATCTAGGACACTTTGCTGAAAAATGACCCTTTGAGAAAATTTTTCAAATAATTTTCTAGAAATAAAATGACCTTTAGAGATTTTCATTTAGGTCACTTTTTCAAGAAAAATACCCTTTGAGATTTTTGTATAGGACATTTTGTAAAAGTAATGACCCTTCAAAAAAAAAATCTTTGTCACTTTCCCAAAAGAAATACTCTTTAGGGTTTTTATTTGGGACACTTTCCTGAGAAATTGACCCTTCAAGATTTTTATTTTAGAAGTATTTATATGGGCCTTTTGTTTCAAATAATTTGTCTAAAAGAAAATTTCCTTCAAAAAAATTGTCAAACATTTTCCCCAAAAGAATTATGCCTTTGGGAAAACTGTGCAGACAATTTTCTTGAAAGAAATATGACACTTAGCTTGAAATCTACCCTTTGGAATTTTATTTAGTCTAATTTTTCAAAGAATGATCCTTTGGTAAAAGTGATTTAGATCAATTTCTATAAAATATACCCTTAAAAAGTTCTATCTAGGACTCTCTTCAAAGAAATGACCCTTTGGGAGATTTTTTTTGATAATTTTCCTAAAAGAAAATGACCTTTCAGGATTTTTATTTAGGGCACTTTCCCAAGAAAAATACCCTTTTGGATTTTTGTATAGGACATTTTTTCAAATAAATAACACTTTAAAATTTTTTTCTTGGTCACTTTCCAAAAATAAGTACCCTTTAAGCTTTTTGTTTGGGATACTTTCCTGAGAAACTAACCCTTTAGGATTTTTGTTTCAGAAGTATTTCTGTGGGCTTTATGTTTCAAACTATTTGTCTGAAAGAAACCTACCTTTATAAATTTTGTCAATCATTTTCCATGAAAGAATTATGTCTTTTGGAAAATTGTGCGGACAATTTTCCTCAAAGAAATCTCACACTTAGCTTGAAAAATACCCTTCAAGCTTTTTTGGGTCCACTTTGTAAAAGAATGTTGCTTTGAGAAATGTGTTTTAGACCAATTTATGTGAAATACAATCTTCATAACTTCTATATAGGACTTTCATTGAATAAATTAACCTTTGGGAGATTTTTTTTGACAAACTATTTGAAACAATTCCTAATACCTAGCCAAAAAACCCAAAATAAATCTCCTAAAAGAATTCCATCACTTAGCGAAATAAAGTGGAATAATACATAAAAGGAAATTATGCCTTGTAATTTTTTTGAAATATTTATGTGGAAAAATTTATTAGAAATAAATTTTAATGCTCTAACACTTGGCTAAAATTTGAAATATTTGGCTAAGTGTAAACTTAGGCTTTTTCTAGTCTTATTCCTATAATTATTCAGTGCCATGAAAACCTGCTTGGATCCCTCCACTTGAAATGTTGAGCCTAATTCTAAGAAACCTGATCCAATAATCAATTGGGACCATTTTTATCTATTTAAACTAGGCATAAACTTGGTATGTGGGCCAAAATAACTAACATTTCTCATGACTCAGTTGGCTTGACTAGCCTATTGGTCATAAAACCCAAACATTGATCAAGCTTGCTTATGATGACTAAAAAAATGAAATGATACTTACAAAAAGAATGTACTTGAGTTTTGAAAACACTTTTTGGAGTAATTTGGAATTCACAAAAAATAATAAAGCAATAAAATGGAACAAAATTAACAAAACAACAAACAAAATAACTAAAAATAACAATGTGTAAAAGCACTTGGAGGAAACGATAGACCTATCTAATAAGTATAGATTAAAAATATAAGTACCTTTCCTCCTAGATCAAAATCAAAGTTTATTGGTCCACCTTGGAACATTGAATTGTATTTTCCATCTCTTGATAGCTCTCTTCTATATCTAAGAGCAATCAAATGCTCATGTCTTCTTGATGATGTAGTTGGGATTCCAACCTCCATTCTTAGGAACATTAATTAAAGGTATGTATCCAAGATACAATCATGATCTTCCCAAATTCTTCTTTATTGCATAAAAAATGATATCTCTACCTCATTCATAGGCTAATCCTAATTTGTCACATTCTTATCTAATGATTGAATTGGTAATTCAATTAGTATACTTGGATTGATGTGTTCATTATGATCCATTTGAGGTAATGGCTTGTAAAATTCTTTAGCTTCTTGATTAGTATCCAAACATCTACAATAAATCATTAATTTATTCTCGATGAATATCTACAATAATACTTATTACATAACATTCCTTAATCTCCATATGATGTGGAGATGGACTATCAATATTTGCATAAAAACTCTCTAAATCATCCCAAAAGGCCTCTTCATCATGATAAAATAAAATGACATGAAATTAATCAATAAATACATCATTAATTTCTTCTTGATGAATATTTACAACAATACTTGTGGACCATTTTTTGCCCAACAAGCCAAAAATTGATCCCCTTCTGTCCCTGTTGTTCTAGGCCATTTCATTTTCTGATTTTGCATGAATCTATTCATTTCTACAAACTCTAAAAGATTTATATGAACTCTATAGGTCTAAATATATGGACTCTATAGGTATAAATCTATAGACTCTGTAGGTTTTGGATTTATATAGACTCTATATGTTTTGTCCTTTGGCACATGAAGGATCAATTTAGAGAGTTTTGGGTTTTACAAGGCTTCTTCAAGCTCTGGTCTGAAGAAAATCACAAGAAAAGGTGGCATGGTTGAACCATTTAACTAGTTCAATGCTTTGGTTCAATGCTTGGTTCAATCGCTTAGTTCAATTGACCTTGGTTCAAGCCTTGGTTCAATCGGTAGTTTAATCACTCCATTTCAAAGCCTGGTTCATCACTTCAAGTCCATCACTTCAATGTTTGGGTTTGGTTCATCGCTTGCTTCATGTCTTTTGGTTCAAATAAAAGAGTTTAATGGGATTGTTTCAATAGTCACTTAAAGTGTTGAATTGTTGAATCGGTTCAACATGTTGGTTTAACACCTTTGATTCAAGCCTTGGTTCAACTCAATTGGTTCAACACTTTGATGCTTAGTTCATCGATAGGTTCAGACACTTGGTTCATTGGATTGTTCATAAACCTTTGGTTCAAAGGGATTGATGCACAGTGTTGAACCATTGAACTAATTCAACACTTTGGTTTAATCATTTGGTTCAACTCTAGGTTCAATGATTAAGTTTAAGTGGTAGTCAGTTTGATCACTTGGTTCAACGTCATTGAATCATCAGTTTAGTTCAAGCAACTCAACACACAGTCTTGAACCATTAAATAGTTGAACCAATTTTTGGTTTAATGGGTTGGTTCAATGTTTTGGTTTAAGGGCTTTATTTTAGCAAGTGGTTCAAAGTAAATGATTCGACGCCCTTGGTTCAATTGGCTCAGCGCGCAGTGATTGAACTGTTGAATTGATTGAACTGTTCAACCAATTTTGGTTCAATGGGTTGGGTCAATGGCTTGGTTCAAGGGTGTTTCCTACTATCAAAGGGTAGTGATAGGTTAAAATACCCTTATGGAGGGTAGTTCAAGGTCTAAAATCCCTTTTGGAGGGCAAGCACTTCAAAGGGGCCACAAAAAGGGCGGTTGAACTTTCAAAATTTTTGTTAAGGCAAAGTCCCAAATTCCTTCAAACATTTTATTTGAAGGAAATCCTTCAAACAAAAGGCCTAATGGAATTCAAGGGGAAGCATAGTTCAAAAGGCCAGGGTTCAAAGCAAATGGCCCAACAAAAAGGATAAAGAGCAGCCAATTCTTGCAGACTTTTTATCCACAAGAAAAGGCCTGAAATAGAAAACTCGTGAGGAAAAAAGCCATAGGAAAGACATGATGACTTTTGTCGAGGATGATGACATCTTGAAATCCATAAAATTTAAGGAAATGGACTAGCCATTAGGTGATGGCCGCGTGAATGTCAAATTTAACATAGTGAAGTAGCTATTTGTTTTAAAGTGTAAAGAGCACCAAATCATGGAAATAGCCCAAGGAAATGTAGTGACCTACCAAAAGATCACCCATGAGGGCTGAAAGAGCAAGAAGAAGACAAGGATAAGAAAAGATAAAGCATTCAAGTGGTGAAGGGAAGGTGAGTTATTGCAGATGAGTGGTCTGACCTATTTTTTTGTAGTTAACATTGATGAGGGGACAAACTACAGTTTGTTTGCAGGAAAGAGGTGTGGCCATGTTCTTACATTAATGTTTGAATACCAAAGTAAATTTTGGTGATTGTAAAGCATGGTTTTAGTAGGCCTTTTTTGAAGAATGACATCAATAACAGTGGTTTCCTCTTCCGAAGGTTTAGAATGCACATGGGACACTTGTAGAAAAGAGTACCAAAATATTTTCCAGGAAGCACCAAGTTGATCTTCCTCTTTCTATAAATTGTAAACTTCTCATTTGAGAAGAGGGATCCACTCTTAGCCTCAAGGAAAAAATCTACCCAAAAGTCTCTCAAGCTTGTAAGACAGAGTTCTGCCAGATTTTTACCTTGAATCAAAACTTAGCTGTTCTTACCTCCATTCTAAGTTTTGCATCTTTAGTATGTGTCTATGCCTTGATTTTATGTTAAGTAATTTTATTAAATGCTTTTACATAATGATTTTAGCATGTCTAGTGCATTTTTGAGTTTCCTTTTATAGGTCTGTCAGAAGTGTCCCTAGAGGAGTGTAGGTGAAGTGGATAGGCTGCTATAGTGTGTCCCAGAATGCCTCTAGTAGTTATTTCCTCCCTGTATCTCCACGGACACCTGACCCACTGATGCATAAGGTTTTCTCACTTCAGATGAAGTGTATAGTCACTTCCTTTTGGTGAAAAGTGTATATTTGGGCTGGGTGGATCACATGTTTTGGTGTATCACCTTTTCTTTTTTAGGCTTAGGCTTTGTTTTTAGCATCTCTCTCTCTCTCTTTTCATCCCCGCCTCCCTTTTCTCTCATTTTTTTTTAGCAGTAGGAGAAACTAGGGCCTAAATGATACATTAGAGGGAGCTATCCCTCGTCTAGATACTCTCCCCTCCAGCTTCGCTAGTCCCATAGGTGGAGGGGAGTTTCCATTATTGCATAAAGAAGGCAGGAGCTCGGCCTCCTACCAAGGGTGCAATCTTCTACATCAACAGTTTTTGGCACACTTGATGGGACCAACTAGGACAAGTTGTGTCTAAAGAGTTGAATAATTTTTGGTGTGTTCTTCAACTGACCAACCTTTAGAGGCTTTTACATCAACACCAATGGCAACTCTGAGTTGAATCAGTTGGTTAAGTAGCCTGGTGCCATCAGAAATCACTTTTGTATGTATAATCCCTCTACACAAAATCATGGGCCTTGTATTCCTTCATATTACCATGATCAAGCTCAAAAAATTCATGCAATCCCCTTAAGCAGACCTCTTAGTTACCCTTCAACCAAAAGGGCAAATTCCAATTTTGAGATCTTTCACCATGATGGTAACCTCCTGACCTGGGGGAAATAGTGGAATCATGGGGCAAGAAAGAGGAGAAAAAAGGTTTTGCTCAAAACCTTAGAAAAGATAAAGCTACTCTTACCCATGATTCTTATGATCTCTAAGAAAGGCTCTTCCAAGAAGATCTAACCAAGAGAATTACAGAGTTGGAATCCAGAGAGAGATTCCTTAGCTAGTGTGTGATGGACAGTTCAGACCCAATGGCACATTCCATGTCTAAACACACCCACCTACACATTTCCAAGAGAGATATTAGGCCACACCTGATATTGATGAAGTCCTAGCCAAGTGGAAGGAGGAGGATCATTTGATTCTAGCTCAAGGACTACCTCCTCTTCCACATGGTTTTCCCACTTCACCCCTTCTCAAAGAAGAACTTGTTCTACAGGAGGTGAGTGAGGAGCATAAGATCCAAGCTGTAGTTTACCAAGGGGCTATCATGAATGACAACAAAGGTAAAATCATCATGGAGGCTCCCTGTGAAGACATCATTAGCAATGGAGAAGATGCAGGTCTTACATACATACAAATGTTCCAACAATATGAAGAGGAACATAAGCATGGTAAGCTCTCTCCTCCTTTGTTTGATGAAATTCCTTGTTGCTTCGATGAGGAGGATGACTACACTAAGGAGCCTAATTTGGAGGAGGATTAGGAGAATAACTTTGAACATCTAGAGGTCCTGATCTTTGAGGAGGAAAATTAGAGGTCTATCTTCCTAGAAGAAGGCCTTAAAGAAGAAAGCTTCGAATAAAGAGGTGATGTTCTATGGGATGAGAAATCATTTTGTTAGTCCATTTTAGACATCAACACAGTCACCCTTCATCAAGAAGGCCAAAAGGAAGTAGAGGATGAGTCTGATAGAGTCTGCAATGAAGTAGAAGTTTGGGTCAAACCATGATGCACTGTAAGAGAGCTATACATGTCAAAGGGCTAACAGTGATAAGCCAATAACCACTAATTTATTGGTGAAATACACCATCATGAAAGACCAGTATTCAACAAGCCTCTATGGATAAGAAGAATACATGTATGTTGGAGGCATGTTTGAATCTGATCCACTCGGATACCAGCCAACTCAGGTGACAGGCAAGAGGAGCAAGTCACCAAATCTCCTTTTCTTTCAGCCACTTGTCTACCACCATAAGTCTTCTTACTAGGAAGGGGACTTAAGAAATTATACCTTTGATCTAGGAGGGGGCAAACATTCTAAGTTAGTTTTATATAGTAGTTTTCTTTCAATTTCTTTCTTGCTTTCCCTAAGTGCAGTTTTCACATGTAGTGTTTTTAGCCTTGTGTGTTTCCCTTTTGTCTGGGGTAAGAAGCTTCATGTTTGATTCTTTGATATTTGGGGCTATTTCTAACCTTTATTCAAGCTACATCTGACTCTACACCTAATGGACTATAAGGCAACTAGTCTTTAAGCATAACATGCATGCTTCCCTAGGAGTCGCCAATCTGTTGACCATTTTTTTCCCAATAGGCCAAAAATCAGTCCCCTTATGTCCCTACTATTTTAGGCCATTTCATTTTTTGATTTTGTATGAATCTATTCATTTTTATAGACTCTATAGGATTTCTATGAACTCTGTAGGTCTAAATCTATGGACTATATAGGTCTAAATCTATGGACTCTATAGGTTTTGGATTTCTACAGACTCTGTAGGTTTTGTCCTTTGGTGCATGAAGGATCAATTTAGAGAGTTATAGGTTTTACAAGGCTTTTTTAGGCTCTAGTCTAAAGAAAATCACAAGAAAAGTTGGCATGGTTGAACCATTGAACCAGTTTAATGCTTTGGTTCAACACCTGGTTCAATCACTTAGTTTAATTGGCCTTGGTTTGAGCCTTGGTTCAATTGGCAGTTCAATCACTCCATTTCAAAGCTTGGATCATCGCTTCAAGTCCATCACTTCAATTTTTAGGCTTCATTCATTACTTGCTTCATGGCTTTTGGTTCAAACAAAAGAGTTTAATGAGCTTGTTTTAATAATCGCTTGAAGCATTGAACTATTGAATCGGTTCAATGCATTGGTTCAACGCCTTTGGTTCAAGCCTTGGTTTAACTTAGTTGGTTCAACACTTCGGCACTTAGTTCATTGGTAGGTTTAGACACTTAGTTCATTAGATGGTTCATTAGCCTTTAGTTCAAAGGGATCAGTGAATAGTGTTAAACTATTGAACCAGTTTAATGCTTTGGTTTAATCATTTAGTTCAACACTAGCTTTAATGATTAAGTTTAAGTGGTAGTTAGTTTGATTATTTGGTTCAATGTCATCGGATCATTGGTTTAGTTTAAGTGACTCAGTGCATAGTCTTGAACCATTAAACCATTAAACCAATTTTTTATTCAATGGGTTGGTTTAATGTTTTGGTTCAAGGGTTTTAGTTTAGCAAGTGGTTCAAAGCAAATGGTTTGATGCCTTTAGTTCAATCAACTCGACGCGTAGTGATTGAACCATTGAACCGATTTAACCATTGAACCAATTTTGGTTCAATGGGTTGGTTTAATGGATTGGTTCAATTGTGTGTCCTACAATTGAAGGGTAGTGATGGGTTTAAATACCCTTGTGGAGGGTAGTTTTAAGGTCTAAAAGTCCTCGTAGAAGGCAAGCAATTCAAAGGGGCCACAAAAAAGGTGGTTAAACTTTTGGAATTTTTGTTAAGGAAAAGTCTTGAATTCCTTTAGACTTTTTTCCCAAAGGAATTCCTTAAAAAAAATGTCCTAAAATAATTTAGGGGGAAGCAAGGTTCAAAAGGCCACCAGCGTAGGGTTCAAACCAAATGGCCTGACAGAAAGGACAAAGAGCAGCCAATTCCTGTAGATATTTTATCCATGAGAAAAGGCCCAAAATAGAAAACCTGTGAGGAAAAAATCTATAAGAAAGACCCAATGAATTTTTCCAAGGGTGATGACATCCCAAAAGCCATCAAATTTAATGAAATGGACTAGCCATTGGGTGATGGCCGTGTGAATGTCAAATTTAACACAGTGAAGTAGCCATTTAATTTGAACTATAAAGACCGCCAAATCATGGAAATAGCCCAAGGAAATGTAGCAACCCACCAAAATATCACCCCTAAGGGCTAAAAGAGTAAGAAGAATATAAGGAGCAAAAAGAACAAAGCATTCAAGTGGCAAAGGGAAGGTGAGTTATTGCAGATGAGCGGTGCAACCTATTTTTCTATAGTTAACATTGATGAGGGGACAAACTACAGTTTGTTTATAAGAAAGAGGCATGGCCATGTTCTTGCATTAATGTTTGAATGCCAAAGTCAATTTTGGTGATTGTACAACATGGTTCTAATAGGCCTTTTCTGAAGAATGACATTAGTAATAGTCATTTCCTCTTCTCAAGGTTCAGAATGCACATGGGCCACTTGTAGAAAAGAGTGCCAAAATATTTCCAAGGAAGCACCAAGTTTCTCTTCGTCTTTCTATAAATTGTAAACTTCTCATTCGAGAAGAGGGATCCACTCTCAGCCTTAAGGCAAAACTCTACCCAAAAATCTCTTGGGCTTGTAATCAGAACTTAGCTATTTTTACCTCCATTCTGAGTTTTGCATCTTTAGTATGTGTCTATGCCTTGATTCTATGTTAAATCATTTTCTTAAATGCTTTTGTAGAATGATTTCAGCATGTTTGGTGCATTTTTGAGTTTCCTTTTACAGGTCTATCAAAAGTGTCCCTAGATGAGTGTAGGTGAAGTGGATAGGCTGCTACAGTGTGTCCTAGAACACCTCTAGTAGTTATTTCCTCCTTGTATCTCCACGGACCCATGACCCACTGATGCAAAAGGTTTTCTCACTTCACATGAAGTGTATAGGTGCTTCCTTTTGGTGAAAAGTGTATATTCAGGCTAGGTGGATCACATTTTCTTGTGTATCATCTTTTCTTTTTTAGGCTTAGGCTTTGTTTTCAGCATCTCTCTCTCTCTTTTCATCCCCCCCTTTTTACATTTTTTGTTAGCAATAGGAGAAACTAGGGTCTAAATGATACATTTGAAGGAGCTAGCCCTCATCTAGAGACTCTCCCCTCTAGCTTCGCTAGTCCCACAGGTGAGAGGGGAGTTTCCATTGTTGTGTGAAGAAGGTAGGAGCTTGGCCTCCTACCAAGGGTGCAATCTTCTATGTCAACAATACTTATTATAGAACATTCCTAAATCTCCATATGATGTGGAGATGGACTATCAAACTTTGAATAAAAACTCTCTAAATCATCCCAAAAGGCCTCTTCATCATGATCAACTGAAAGGACATGAAATCAATCAGTACTCTTACCATTTGAAACATGTTGATAACATATTTCTACCTTTTGGATGGAATCATATGATAGTACTTAATCTGCTACACTTGTTTCATCCTCATCTTTTTTAGAGAATGACATCTCATCTTCCTCATGTAGAATATCTTGAAGCTCATATTTTATAAGTGTTTTCTCTTCATGATGGATGGAATATATTTTTGGATCAGTAATCTCATGGAACACATCTTTAACTTGTATAATTTGAGTGTGTCCCTCTTGAATTTCATTATCTACTCTCAACTGATCTTTTATCTTAGTATAAACTTATTTGACTTCATCAATTTCTTCCTTGACCTTAAGTGTGTCTATGATGATGTCCTCATTTTGATCATGCAATACTCTTTCATTTAATTTAGTTATAACTTACTTAATTGCTTCAAAAAAGATAGGTTCCTTATCTAGGATTAACATAGTCAATTCCTAAAATTACTCAACAAGATGAGAAAGGTCTAGATATGTTACCATAGATAACTAATTTTCCTATTGAGGTCTCTCCTCTTGGATCACCTTCATCTCCTTTCTATACTACACTATTTCTTGAATGGATTTCCATAAAGGAAAGGGCTTTGGATTTTTAGGAAAAATGATTGGAGGTTGAATGATATATGAATCTATCTTGACTTCATAATATTGAATCATGTTTATATGTTCTTCTTTCTCTATGAACAATTATACCTAATTCCAAGTGATGAACTTGGGTTTAGGAGCCTCTAATTCTATTTTTTTTTCAGCCATGGGTGTGAAAGAAGGAATTTAATGTTGTGTTGACTTTACAACTACCATTGAATAATGAATATATTGATTTGTAAGGTCACTTTTCTTGGCTAAATTAGCCTCAAAATCGTGAACTAGATCATTAGGGACCTCTTCCTACAAAATTGAATATATAGGCTCATGTATGATCTCTAAAATATGAAATTAGTCTCCTCATAACAAGTTTCTTCAACTTCTTGAGACATATCCTAGAGAGACATCCAGGTAGGAAAGCTAGGCAAGGTTTGGATTGACTCTTAAGGGATATGATAAACATTAGCTTGTTGATTATAAATGGAAAATGGAAGTACTATGGGAACATACTACTGATTAGGAGGACCCTAGGGTTTCACATAAACCATTAACATCTGTTAAATATTTACTAGTAGACCTCTAATGTCTAGAATATCATAACTAAACTTTGAATTTCCTTGCCTTATGAAAGTTAAACATACCTCTTTAGCCTATTATAATTTTTCTCTAATTTTTTTAACCTCATACTTGGAAATATCCATTCCATATATTTTCTTAGTGTCTATGCTTATCATCTCTTTATCATAGCCAAATAGAGTCTTCTTGAAGCTTGAGATGGACTATTTAGGGACTTGATTGGGTTGATTAGGTCGATAATGAGATTCATGAGGGATGTTATAAGACTAGTATGAGATTTCATACTATTGATGAGGATTTGTATAATCATCATATTATTGGTAAGGATTATGATAAGATTAACCTAGGTCATGAGGATTATATTGGAACTACTGATAAGGAGAAGAATAATGTAATTTTTCTCTATAAACTACCATAGCCTATACAAAATCATGAAGATAACTCAAATTATGAAAAATATTGTACCTTTGACCTTGAGATAGGGGTAAAGGAGTGATATGAATTAGATCTAAATATGAGTATGTTGCAAACTTGTACCATAATGGATGAATTTGGGTCCCACCAACCTTGGGATAGGGGTAAAGGAGTGCTAGTAACTAGCTCTAAAGATGAGTATGTTACAAAATTATACCCCAATGGATGAATTTGGGTCCCATAAAGTATGTTAGAATTGTTATCTATCTATATAATTCCCAATAAAGTGTAGATTTGTTCAAGTCTGAACCATACCTAAAATAACATGGGAATGGTCTAAGTCTATGGGATAGCTATAACTAGACTAGACCTCTAGGATTTTTTTATGAGGTTAACTCCTCAGATTTTGTAATTTAGACATTTATTTATAAAACCTAAAACTATTTGGGGTGAAAAGAGTCAATAAATTTGCATAAAGTAAAGTTTATTCTAACATGTGGTGATGCACCAAGAATTTGTTAGATCCACTCTTGAACTTGGATTATTTATCACACTAATGGACTATGAAAGAAGCCAATGTAATGCTTCCTATAGTTTTTATGCAACAATATTTCATATATAAGATTGTTTGATAAACTCAAACTAGGGAGTAATGAAAATAAGGTCTAGTTAAAGACAATTAAATTTGGCTATCCACTATATTCTTGAGAGATCGATGCTAAGACACATTATATGACTTGAAAAGAAAGTTGCTATCACTTAGGTAGAGATTGAACATGAAATAATAAGATAAAAAGAACATTTTATTTTAAACAAGTGTAAAGCACTGAGTACAGATTAGCAAATGACTATAAAATACTTTATTCACTACTCTAATAGGTGTCAAATATAATTATAATAGAGTATAGTAATACCAAATTGAGGGATCCAAAAAAATAGTTTGAAGGATATATTTATAGAAGAAAGGAGGCAAGAGAGAGGGATTTTTGGTGCTCAAAAAGGGAATAAAATGAGCTCAAATCCATTTCAAATGTTTTTCCAGCTACCTCTACAAATTAAGCTCATTCAAACCCTTCTTAATTGATCTAGGTCACTCTAGTCCATTGCATCATTACATTATTATCTCAGTGATGCTCCATGGAAACTAAAGTAGTGGGATTAATTTTATTTTCATCTAAGTTATAGTATCAATTTAGTTGTATCAATCAGATCCATCTGTTAGAGTTTTGTCTTGTTAATTGATCCTTACTGGTTTGGCAAGGCATACAAGAGTGGAGAGAGGATTCACTTTTATGTAGTTGGATTTGGTGATGAATCCATTGAATTCTATGTTTTTGCATTCATTTTCAATGCCATCTACCAATTTTTACTCAATATGAGGATTAGATCCTCATATATTAAAATTAGCAAAGTTGCACCATCTATACTTTGAGCAAGGCATGACTAAATTTGAATGATGAGAAACCCCCACCATATCTCATTTATCTACCCTTATAAATTCTTAATGGCACCATATGATCCCAAAATATCCACTCCTAGCCCAATCTAGATCATGTTCAAGCTTGATTCCATTTATACTTACTCACCTTTGTCAAAAAATGACCCTTTAACCTCTGTCTAATCTATTTGAAATCACCTTAATTTGATTTACCATTTGAAACTAACACAGATCATTGACCCCTTGACTCATCTTGCTCCATTGATCTACTTAATGTGAATGAATGTGGTTTGTAGATCCCCTTCCAAGACTCATGCCCTTGTGTCACTTGTCAATTATGCATTTTCACTTAGGGTTCACTAACTCCTTGACTTGCTCACATGTCATTGATCTTAAATCCATAATTGAACATGAACCATTGATCTATTTAGGCCCATTATCTTGTCTTTACTTTCTCACCATTAGATTTGATCTGGGCACTTGAGATTTAGACACTTATCAAGCCTATGCTCAATCAAGGACCCCTTTGATGGTTTTTGAATGTAAATGGATATTTCATGAGCTTGAATTTTGACATATATGAAACCATATTTTAAATTTGTGTTAATTTATTTTATGTCCATATCATTATCACTAAGATATTTGAACTTCAATGGTAATTTATCATGGCTTGAATTTAACATTTGTGCACTTGTCCCCACCCTATTGGATCAACTTTGTTGAAACAAATTAGCCAATGTAATTATGTCTTTGGGGAAATTATTATGAAACAATTTCCCTATAAGAATTTTCTCATTCGGTACTTTTGTATGGGGTTATTTTTCTCAGGCCTTTTCTTTTAGACCTTTTCATCGAATAAAATGTTCAAGAAAATTGTTGCAGGATAATTTCCTAAAAGAATTGAGTCTACCTTATAAATACCTTGGATAATTTTTTATCAACGAAATGTATAAAATAATTTATGTCTTAAAGACTTATACTTATAGACAAAATTTTAGAGATAAATGATGTCTTAGGGGAAATTGTCGTGGGAAAGTTTTCTTGAAAGAATTCTTACTTAGCTTATTCCATAGACCTTTTGATTCAAACAACACTTGTGACCCTTCATAACTTTTATCTGGGACACTTTAATCTAGAAAATTGTTTGTAATTTTTTTCAAAAAAAATGATATTTTAGGCTTTTCATTTAGGGAACTTTAATGAGAAAACTACCCTTCGAGATTTTTGTATAGGACATTTTCTCAAAGCAATGGCACTTCAAGTTTTTTGTCTTAATCACCATCTTTAAATAAATACCCTTTAGGATTTTTATTTGGGACACTTTCTAGAGAAATTAACCCTTTGGGATTTTTGTTTTAGAAGTATTTATGTGGGTCTTGTGTTTCAGATAATTTGTTAAAAAGAAACCTGCCTTCAAAACTTTTATCAAACATTTTCCCCAAAATAATTATGCTTTCAAGAAAAATTTGTGGATAATTTTCTTGAAAGAAATATGATACTTAACTTGTAAAATACCCTTTCAAATTTTGTTTGGTCCACTTCATAAAAGAAATATCCTTTAGGAAAAGTTTTTTATACTAATTTCTCTAAAAGATACCCTTTGGAAATTTTGTCTAGGACTTTCCTAAAAAAAATGACCCTTTAGGAGAATTATTCAGACAATTTCCTAAAAGAAAACGAACTTTTGGGATTTTAGTTTAGGGCACTTTCTCAAGAAAAATACCCTTCAATATTTTTATATAGGATATTTTGTCAAAGCAATGGACCTTCATAATTTTTGTATTGGTCACTTTCTCAAACAAATATACCCTTTGGGATTTTTGTTTGGAATACTTTCTTGAGAAACTGACCATTCGATATTTTTTTTAAAAAGTGTTTTTATGGGCCTTGTATTTCAAACAATTTGTCTAAAAGAAACCTACCTTCATAAATTTTTTCAAATAGTTTCCATGAAAGAATTATGCCTTTATGAAAATTATGTGGATAATTTTCCCAAAATAAATATGATACTTAGCTTGAAAAATACCCATTGGGATTTTATTTGGTTTACTTTGTCAAATAATGATCCTTTAAGGAAAGTGTTTTGGACCAATTTCTCCAAAATATACCCTTCAAAACTTTTGTCTAGGAATTTTCTCAAAGAAATGACCCTTCATGGGAATTGTTTCAGATAAAATGTCTAAAGTAATTCCTGATAATTAACCAAAAAACCCAAAATAAATCTCTCAAAATAATTCCAACACTTAGCCAAATAAATTGGAACAATTCCTCTAAGGGAATTATGACTTGTACTTCTATTGGAAACATTGTGTGGAATAATTTCTCTAAAGTAATTCTAAATGCTCTAACACTTGGCCAAAAGTTGAAATATTTGGCTAAGTGTAAATTTAGGATTTTTTTAGTCATATTCCTACAACGATTCAGTGCCATGAAAACCTACTTGGATCCCTCCACTTGTAATTTTGAGCTTAATACTAAGCCACATGATCCACTCATCAATTGGGACTCTACTCATCTATTTAAACTAGGTATAAATATGGTATGTGGGCCAAAATGGCAAACATCAAGTGTTGTTCATGAAGGTAAAATGAAGAGAAAGGTGAGAGAGACATTATTAAAGGCCTATGCAGATAAAAAAATCCATTTTAATAAGGAATTAAGGGATAAAAATGATCATATTTGTGAATATGGATAATATACAAGGCCAAGAGACCATGTTTAAATTCCCAAGAAGGTAACATACAACCAATACACCTATAACCAAGCCTTGCTTTAGGATAAGTTTATATTGAGAAAAATATAGGCAAGGTTGTAAAATAAAGGAGATTAAACTCTCTTTAAATGTTGAATTCAAAGGATGAAAAGTTCACCATTATTTTTTTTGTGACTTTACCAAGGTCTAAAACCCTTAAAAAGTCCATACAAAGGACAATCATTAAGCACAACCTTCTTCAAGTTGGTAAAAAGTTTGAGAATAAAGTAGTCTTCATGATGGAGTCCTATTTATAAAAATAAGGTTTCTTAAGGGCATGATGATAAAGGAGGTAAAAATACAAAGTGAGATGTAAATTCAAACATCTACACTTACAATCAACTCAAGGTAGGATACAACCAATAAAGAGGTCACAATTCCAAATGGAGGTTTCCAAGGTTTGAGACTTTAAAGAGAGATGGTTGAGTTTTGGAGATCATTGGACTTGTATTAGGGAATTTTTATCATATTATTACTTTTTTATATCAAATATCTCCAAGAATATTAGACCTTAAACCCTGATCCATACAAAACCCTACTGCATCTAAAGTACAATCAAGTAAAGGGTTGTTGGAGTGTTTTGTTCAAAGGTGATGATGACATAGTAGCCTAAGTATTTTAAGAAAAAAATTATGATGAGTATAATCATGAATAATAAAGGAGATTGAAATTTTTATCTTAGTGAGGTGTTATATTCATGCATCTTGGAAATGAGACCTACTTCTAGTTTAGGAGAAATGTTACAGTCAAGATGACAAGCCATGCCCTTAAGGAGAACTAAAGGAAACCACTTTAAGAAGGTTTTTGGGTTTAGAAGGTGATAATAATATAAAATATCAAATTATTAACAATTTATGTTTTTGGAAACTCCATAAGGCATCCTCAGACCTTAAGCATATTTTTTACAAGCCTTAGCAAAAGTCAAAACCTAGTCAAGTTTGGAGTAAGGGAAAAGGAGGTTTTATTTCCAAGAAGATGGTGATATATAATGAGGGAGTTAGTTTTATAAGGTGATGATGAAGAGTTTTAAAAAAAATATAAAACCCTTTAAGTAATAAAAATTATTTGGCATAAATTTCTTACTTATCACCAGAACCACATAAGGTTAAAGGCCCATCTTCAAGCTTGTATGCAAGTTGAGGGCACAATGTGTTTCATATTCAAGGAGATGTTTTGAGAAGAAAAATTATATAAAATGATTCAAGGATAATAATATTTTAATATAATCAAATGAAATGAAAATATAGGACTCTAATCATGTATATCTTACAATCAAAATCAACTATCTCACCTACAATGGGCTTATAAAGCCCTAGTATTGTGCTTTCTCATAGAGTCATATATAGGAAAAATACAAACTCAAGGTCATTTATGAAAAGAAAGAATGTATGATGACATTACATATAAACCAGGTGACTATTTTTAATCCTCAAGACTATATTCAAACACTAAGTCACATCTAACTCACCAAAAATGGTGATAGTACATGTGGTTGTACAAAGATGATAGGGTTAAGTTTAAAAAGGCTAGTTTGAGAGTCAATAGTGAAATAAGGATCATGAGAGGAAGGTTATAAATATTAATAAATGACTAAAATATGATAAATTATTATTAATGGATATCAAACATCCTTTTTCCTTCCAAAATAGCCTATAGTATTGGCAAGGTTGAATAGATTCAAGCAAACATTCACACTTGACAAGGAGTTTTGAGGGAATTTGTGTCTTTAAGGATCCTATATGTGGAATTATGACTTAAAATTTGGTAAAATTAATCATAATGATATTATAAAACTCATCATGCCATTTTAGGGGTATTTTCCAAGTATAAGTGCCCACTATTTTGACACAGTCCCCTACTTGTCTAAAAATAGTCATGATGGAGTTATATGAGGTTCTTATGTGTTTCAAGGTGAAACAAAGTTTTCAAAAATAATTAAAGTGTTTTTAAATCCTAATAAATTTTTTTTAGTATTCATACACCTTTTTAGAGGTGATAAAACTCCCTTACCTAAGAAATATATGCCTTTGAGGGCTGAAGCAAGCAAACAAGCCTATTGCTCTTTGGAGAGTTTACTTATTTTTTGAATTATTCAAGATGTATATAAATATAGAGAGGTTTTTATAATTTATTTTCAAGTTTAAAATTTTTAGAATCTCACTTGATATAGATAAGTGCATCAAACCTAGCTATAAAGACTACATAGGCCATGTATGTAAGAAACTCCAAAGGCAATCCTAGAAGCACCAAGGAAAAATGAATCTTGAAAAGCAAAATATAAGTCATGGGGATGGTAAATAACATGTAAATAGTGTTATTTTATCCCCTATATCATCCTGTAGGTCATAAATAACTCAAAATTTAGTTTTAGGCCAAAACTCAATTCTAGGCCTAGAAGGGCTATAGCACCAAAAGGCACTTTGAGACCTTTAAAGAAATTATGAAACCTTGGAAATGATATAATTATAGGTATATGTGTCATTATTTTTATTTAAATTATGGATAAGCAATGGAGGAGTCATATTTATCCATAAAGATAAATTTATATTTTGTAGTTCTAAACACCCATTCAAGCCACCTGATCAGATTCTTGTATCTTTCACCACATGAAGGGTTTTTAAAAATTATATTAGAATGATTGTAGGAAACCTATTAAATTATAATTAATGAATAATTTAGGCTATTTGAGGTTTTTGTTTTGAAAACAATTGCTAAGAGCATAAACATGTCTAGAATGCTTGCAAATTGCACAGGCAAATTTATTCATGTGGTTATATTTTCATACCTTTTTTATGTAAATAAAATATTATTAGGTAATTTGAGGGGGTTATAATAATATTAATTCATGTAAATAATTTTGGGTTTGGAGGTTTGTGCTTTATGAACCATTGTTAATAAGGTTCAGCTCTAAAACCCTCCCAAACCCTCATACTGGCCAATTTTGAGAAAGAATTATTTTATATCCATAAAAAAATCATAAATAAACCTAAAAACTATTAAAAAATCAATTACACTAAGACAAGGTCTTATAAATGATCATTTGTTGTATGAAACTATATGGATCAGGGTAGAAAATAGGTTTATGAGATAAAAAAGAATAAAAGGTGAGGTACAATGTAGTTTACATGAAATCCAATACATGGACATCAAATACTAGATTTTTTTTAATCCAAAATTCATAATTTGGTTATATATCTACCTAGAAGTACCCTTACTATCTCCTTTAAAATAACCACTCTATAAGAAATAAGGTAGAATTTACCTAGTCAACCATGGTGACTGAGTTATAAAAGTTTCTTAATCAAGAGAACCTATCTCATAGTTTAAGGAGTTGTTACATGTATAATACTAATTTTATTTGTAGGTTTCATGGTTTTATTTTAGGTTCTAATGGATTTCAATTCCAATAAGTAGGCTACTAGGCCTAATAAGCCTAGTAGGCCTATTTGATCAAACAATCAAAGAGGACATTGGCATTGAATAAATATCAAGGAGTTCACATGGAGTTTCCATGATACATATATTATATTCAAATGGAATTTACATGAATAATTTTATTCTTAAAATTTCCAATTCATGAAAATAAGGGCTTAGTAGAGTTTATCTTGTCTTAAGGACCAATCACTTTAGTTGACTAGCATCATGCATTCTCCTTTGTTTTCATGCAAAGTAAGGAATTTCACTCAAATTTAATGCTTTTAAAGTGGATAAATAAATTAATATATTTAATATGTTTCATAAAAAAGTATTTTTGACAAGTAAAATGGTCCCACCTTTCCTTTCCAATGCTAAAGAGAAGATCATGCAAAAAATATCAACATGAATACACTTTTTGAAGACAATTGTTTTTAATTGTAAAAGGATATTGAATTGAGTTAAGATATAATTGAATTATCCTTATATACTCTATGCCACATTGGATATAGTTATTATATTTTATATATATTGAGGCTTATAAGACATTTTTTAGATCCCTGAGGCTAGTATAGAGAGAATATAGAGAAATTGTAACTTGCATAAGAAATCAATAAAAAGAGTTTATTTATAGATCAATTTATGGTTTTAGTGTGTAATTTTGTTTATTTATTTGCATATAAGTGTGATATATGTCTCTTTTTTTAGGTCCTTTCCTCACCTACTACTATGTTTTCATCCTTTACAAATCACTTGAAGAGTTAAGAACATAAATTGTGTTGAAGATTGTTACTATGCAGTGTCTTTAGAGACCTTCATTCATAAAAATTCAATATGAAAACCTTATTTAAAACCTTGATTTTAAACATTGATGCTTAGTATCGATGTAAAAAAATTTTGTTGACAAATTTTTATATATTGATCCATATATGTGCCTAAGTTTCAAATTTTATAGAGGATAAATCACTATTTAGGCACATCACCATCATAAAATAGATTTCATTTTTAGTAATCTTCCTTTCTCTTTTCATCCTAACATTAAATAGGTTTAGTAATTGATCCTAAATTCACATATTCAGATGATATAGCCTCATAACTATAGGTTTCATCTAGATATAGGTATCTCAGAGCCTTAGATCATTTTAATGTTAGTCTAGATATAAGTCAGATCTAAGCAATCTGATTTCAACTAGGTGCTATCTAGGTTATTGACAATTTTGGCATGCCTAGTGGGACTACATATTCACAATAATTAAATCATATATCTACATATTTGAGTGAAATATCAAGTTTAAGTGTGAAATTTTCAAATTTACATACATTTCATGCCACCAAGAGTGGTCACAAGATCATCTACAAAAGTGAAAGAGATATATTTCACTGAGTTATCTTTCCAATTAATAGAGAAGAAGAAAACCTCTTATTCAAATATAAATCTGACACCACCTACTTATATTATTTTAGATTATGGTAAAAGCAGGTTTTGAAGGGGCCCCGAAACCCTAGTACAAGGAAAAAAGATAGAGCAACCAAAACACAGACAAAGTCTAAAAACTACTACAAGGAAGTAGCAAAAACAGGTTTTAAATGGACCTGAAACCACCGAAAAGACAACCGGTCACAACCCAAAAAAATAGAGATCTGGCACCACCTTAGACATAGGAAGACAACAAGAAAACAAAGAACTAGACTAGATTCTTTACCAGTAAGAGGAACTAGATTATTCATCCAGTTCCAATATCATTTTCATTGTTTCTTTTTCTTTCAAAACAGTATCCTGGGTAGCAGTTTCCACCAGCATTGCTCCTTTTTGTGTTACCTTCTTTCTAGTACTTTGTCTCATTCTTTTGCTGGATCCCTCCAGAGTTTTAGTCTCCTCACTGGCTCTTTTACCAATATTGACAGCAGCAGCACAAATATTGGATGTAGCTTCCTCCATTTTCATTCTATTGTCCTTAATTAGTTCCTGGAGGTTTTTCTCATAGGCTTTGAGCTTGGCTGGGATCTCTCCTATCTGATTATCCATATTGTTGATTTTGTTCCATACCTCTTTCAGGGTATCTTACATTATTTCCACTTTCCTTTTGAGGTTCATAACCTCCCTGCACATCCAAGAATTAAATTGAGAAGATGCCTCTGCTTTGCAATTAACCCAGTTCATTGGAGTATGTGTTTCATCATTCAATTTTTTCCCCCTCCATTCCTCAGAATTTTTATTAGGACTGTTCCTATCTTCTTCAGTGATATCTTCTCGACCCTTATGTTCTTGCTCTTTAATTCCATTTTAAATTTCCATTTGCATATCTTGATTATCATCCTGCCCTGTGGTTTCCTTTTCGTTCTTTGATGCTGGGTCCTCAATAGGGTCATCCTGGACAAAATCAGACTCCGCCTCTTTCTGGTTTTCCTTAGTGTCTTCAGTTTTGTTTGCAGAATCCTCCTCTATATTGACATCATCTTTTTCATTCTTCTCAGGACATTCTTCATCCTCATTAGATTTTGTAGCCCGACTTTCAGTTCCTTCTTCTTCCTCCAAGTTTTCCTCACTGGGTTTATCAATACTCTCCCGCTCTATATCTTCTTCTACAATCTGCTTTTTAGTACTATGGAACTTGATTTTGCCTTTCTCAGTAACACATTCACTCTTTCTATTCCCTAACTCCTTGTTTTTCCCCTATTTAGGGTGCTTAACCATAGCATTATTCTTACAGTAGCCTTCGATTAATAGAATAAGGCCTTCATGACGGATAGGGCGCGTTTCCTTTTTCCTATGAGCATATAAACTTTGGACCAAGGAGAAACGTAGATAAAAGGGAAAAGACAAACTAACCTTGTGCCTAAAATGGTTAAGGAAGACAAAGTGGAATCTGTGCACACGCTTACTTCTTCCATCCAGAATGAAGTACTCCCTTATGCAGCTTAAGACATCCCTCCATATCCCTTTAATCTGATCCAATTCAAAGAAATATCCGTTCTTGACTAATTTCTGCTCTTCCACTTCCATTTTGGGGAACCTACAGAAGGCCTCATTTGAAATGCTTGTCTGTTTGGAGAATTTGAGTCCATCGATGGGCAGCCCAGTAACCTCAGCTATAAAATCCTCTGTTAAGTTCACTGTGACACCATGCAGGGTGACCCTTTCATCCTTCCAATTTTTGAAAAAAGCCGTAGTGATATGTGGTTTCGATCCATGAAGTCTTTCCAAATAGCTCGCAACTTTTCCTTTCTACAAAATTCTCCAGACTTCATGTTTTTCTTTCCATTCATCACAGCTCTTAGGTTCCTGTTTCTGAGGTTCTCCCACCTACTTATATTGTTATTCAAACTCCTCTTCAAAAAAATATTGTTTAGCCAAATATTTTTGTGAATCCCATACCTCAAATGGTTTTTCTTAGAAGATAAGCCTTTATGCCTTTCAATGGTGGTATCCACCTAAACATCAATCAATGGGATGATAGCCTAGCTTTTATCCTAAAATCTCTTCATTATCTTAAAGGAGAAAATCTAGTTACTCTTATAGAACATATTAAAAATATAGATAACCTTTTTTCACTACACCATTTGACTTGGAAAAATGTAACAATGAGGTTGTTAGTAAATTAATTCAAAGGCAAAACACTTCAATGGTACAAAGGATTGACACCTGCAACAATAAAAAATTAGGATGAATTTAAATAAGTCATGTGCAATAACTTAAAGGATAAATGTGATCATCTTTCACTGGTGAATTAGCTTAAAACAATCAATAGGTTTCTTCATGAATTCATGGTGGATTTCCATTACAAATTTCAAAAAACCTAGAATAGAAATCTTGTAGTGATTAAGCCTTCTCCCAACTATGCATTATTGTACTAACTAAAATCTCTTAATTCAGATTTGGTTGAGATAATCCAATCCATGGGAGTAAATACTTTACATTAGGCTTATGAAGTAGTAATAAAGGCTGAAAACTAATTAATACAAGTAAGTTGTTTCCAAGGCCACTTATGCCTTTATTTCTAGAGATCCATCCTTCTGCTCCTATTGTTTCTCTAGTTCCAGATTTACCAAGTCTTTATAAAATAAAGGGTAATCAGATTGATAGATTGGGGAAGATAGAGAGTCTTCACAAAGATCATAAAAATGGGTTGGTTATAATGGAAAGGTAGCAATCTCCACCTTATAGACCCTACCAGAATCTTAATCAAAATTATCAGTATAATAGGCCACTCTATTAATCCAATTATCAAGTATAAGGGCAAAATTATCAATCAAAGCAATACAATCCTAATCCTATAATCAATTCTAGAGCCATATTTATAACTCAGAGTAACTATGCTTAGGAAGGTAAATAGAACAATCAGTGGGATTAATTAAATAACTTGGAAATCGATCCAATTAGTGAGAGTTCTCAACAATCTTTCATGCAATAAAGTTTAGCTCCTCCTATAGATGACAATCAACCACCTTTTCATCAAAAGGAATATTCTCTACCACATAGAGGTATTCCTCATTTCACTCAAGCTGAAGTGCCTAATCAACAAGGAGAAGGTAGTAGTAAAGCACTTATTGAAACTATGCTTGTTAACTTATAGGAAAATGAGATTTCATTTGAGCACATGGATGTAAATCAAGGCTAAAATATGTCCAATTTTGATAATTCTATTTCAGATTATACTAGATCCAAGAAAAATTCAATTGTTGAAGGTTCAAGTCTTGAAAAGGTAGCTCATCTTCCTTCTCAACCACCCTAAAAGACCACCACTCAGGATGTTCCTCAAAAGACATTAAATCAACAAGTACAAGATCCAAAGGGGTAGAATTTAAAGGGGCCTTACATTCAATAATTAAAATAAAATTTAAGAGGCACTTATTCTTCTAAATTATATCTTATGATATCTAATTATCCACTCAGTATTATGAAACAAATGAAGAAGGATTTTTTATCAATTTATATGTGGGATACATTGCTAATCCTAGGTCAAAAGAAGTTTCTACAAGATCTTTCAAAGCTCAATATCATAGATAGACAACCTAAAAAGGAAAGAGTAAGTGTTGTTATAAAAAATAAAAATCAATTTTTTGAGCCTCAACATTTAAATTTGACTAAGCCTCCTCCCTTTTATCTTTCTATTGTCATAGCAGATTGTCTAGTTCATAATTATATGATTGATTGTGGGGCTAGTACCTCTATCATGCCCAAGTCAATAGATGATAAACTAGGAATTAATTATGAACCCCATGATAAATTTGTATTAAAAATATATGGGTTTCCTATAAAAACTATAGGTGTTTTTAGAGATCTTAAAGACATAATTACTACTTGTCCAAATTTCACCATTATACAAAATGTGGTTATTATTGATTTACCTCCTTATTTTGCACTATGCCTATCCAGAGATTTCACTAATAAGATAAGAGCTTAAATTTATTCATATTGGTCATACATGGTTTTAATAATGAGTTATGTAACCAAATTATTAATAATATCTAAACATATTTTTATATTTCACCTAGAACCTTATATGCCAAACATGTCAAATGTGAATTGTACTATTTTAGAATAAGATGAAAATATCAGTGATCAAGAACCTTCTAAGTCACTTGAATGCATACTATATCTACTCCTTGATGAGTGTTCTTTTGATAACCATCATTGTGACCCATACAAAAGTATTGAATAATAAGTTTTTGGTGTCTATTATATGCATGAATAAGGTGACTTATTGTGTAGTCTAACTAGCTTAATGCATGATCAAGGAGTGTAGAATTTGTAATTTGATGGATCTAGATCAAAGAATGGAAGTGATGATAGTGTAAGTTAGTTTAACCTAAAAATTTAAGGTATTATTCTTCTATTATATTTCAATTCAATTGTATGTCAAATACTATAGAGTATGAAGCTCTTATTAATGGCCTTCAGTGGACTAGAAAGAGTGGTATTAAGCTTTTGCAGGTGAAAGGTGATAGTGAGTTGGTAGTATATCAAGTTAGAGGTTTAATTTTAGAAAATAATCCTCTCCTAAAGGCCTAAAAATCTATATTTTGGGACCTTATGGAAGACTTCCAGGCATTTGATATTCACTCCATTCTTAGAGGTGTCAATCAACATGCAAATAGACTTGCTTCCATATGAAAACTATATGACACTGTGGATCAAATCAAGGAAACTATACATTAGACCCAAATAAAGGTTGTATGTATGCCTTAATTTCTAAATAATTATTTAATTTGGAAAATTTTTAATAGTAACAAACATATAGCTTATTTTTTATAGAATGAGGTAGAATTCTACCCAAAGAATCATGATGAATTGCAAAACCAATATGAATATTAGATTGTGAAGTTAAGATCGAATAATCTCCTTAAATGTTTGTTGAATTTAGAAATTATTTTTATTGAATATGATTAGATAAAAAATGACAAGGTAAGTATCTCTTCCATGAAAAAACATTATGAGTAAATTGTCATAGTTGAAGGTAAGCAAATCAAGTTATGAAAAGTTGACACTAATAATGAGAGAGGATCTTTCATATCATTGTGTAAGGAGTTCATGGATGTATTTGATTTGGAGTATCATGATTTGAAAGGTTTTGATCCTATGTTAGCATAACATACTATTGAGCTTGAAGAGGATGCAAAGCTAGTAAGACAAAAGTAAATCCCAATCAACCCTAAGGTCAAAATCCTCATGAGAAAGGAACTTACAAAGCCAATTGAATATAATTTAACATTTCCTATCAAACATTTAGCACAAGTATCAAAGCTTATACTTTTTAGAAATAAAAATAGAGAGATAAGGTTATGTGTAGATATTAGAGATCTAAATAAAGTGTCACTAAAAGATCACTATCCTCATCCCTCCATGGATCAAGTTTTGTAGAGAGTATCAAGTTCATAGAGGTCATCTATACTAGATGGTTACTCAGGATAAAACCAGATATTTTTGAAAGAGAAAGACCAATATAAAACATATTTCACCACCAAGTGGGGTACTTATGCATATAATATGCCCTTTGGATTCTCCAAATCTAGAGCTACTTTCCAAAGGGAATGTATGGTTATTTTCATTGTATTTTGGATGAAATAGTTTTAGTTTATTCTAATTAAATTATTATATTTTAAAAATAGAATATCAATCATCTAAAACACTTGATATTAATATTTGATAGATGTAGATAACTTGGAGTTTCCTTGAATCCAAAGAAGTGCATTTTTATAATGCATGAGGGAAGACTTCCTGGACATGTTGTGTCTAAATCTAGACTTTACATTTATTTAGAGAGAAATAAAGTAATCCTTTATCTATAATTTCCTAAACATAAGAAAGTATTGTAGAGATTCTTGGGAAAGATCAATTTCATTAGAAGTTTCATTCCTATTTTTGTAAAATTGGTAAGGCCACTCACTCAAATGCTTAATAAACATTATAATTTCACATGGAGTAAGGAGGGAAAGATAATATTTGAGGCCATAAAATAATACATTAGCAAAATTTATACTTTTCTCAATCCTTATTTTAGTAATGATTTATTTATGTATGCTTTTTCTACATGTAGTACAATTTTAGTCATGTTTATGCAATAGAATAGTGAAGGTTTGGAGCAGCCCATTGATTTTTTTAGTCAAACATTGGAGGGATATGAAGAGAGGTATTATTTTTTTGAAAATAATTTGATTGATGTTATCATGGGTTTGAAAAAATTCAAACATTTGGTTTTAAATAATAATATTTTTCTAACAGTAGTTCATCCTAATTGAAAGGACTTTATCCTTAATAAAGACTTAAGTGCAAAGAGGGTTGGATGGGTTACCAAGTGCATGTAATATGAAATTGAATTTAAGGTCACAAATATGTTCATATGTAGAGGATTACGTGAACATCTTGTAGTATATGTGGAAGAATAAAAAGAGGTTTTCTTGATAGTTTAGGGCACTCAATATGAAGATGAAACTATGTCTACTTCCAATTGAACACAAGAAATTGATAGATTATTCCAAATAAAAGAGTGTCATATGGGCTTAAATGCATAAAAAATAATAAAATTTAGGATGTAATCAATACCCTATATCCTGATTGATGGATTTATTTTCAAAAAGGACATTGGAGGTATGTTTTTAAGGTGTGTTGAAACTAGTCAAATTGATGAGATTTTAGAGCAACTCCATGATAGTCCTTTAGGAAGCCACTTTGTATCCAAGATTATAGAATAAAAATCATTAGAGGTGATTAATTTTGGCCTAATTTTTTCAAGGATTCACATACATAGGCTAGAAAATGTGCAAAGTGTGTAATATCTATAAGAAAAGAGAGACTATTTTTTATGCCATTGAAGCCTATTTAGGTTGAGTAGCCCTTAATGCAATGGGATTTATAATTCATTGGAATGGTTCATCCTCCATAAATTATTGGTCATAAGTGGGTTTTGATAGCCACAAATTACTTTACCAAGTGGGTAGAGGTAGTTCCCCTAAAGGAAGTAAATAAGAACTCAGCTCTTAATTTTTATGATAGTCTAGTCACCCATTTTGGAGTCCCTTCAATTATCATATTAGATAATGCTTTGGCATTAGGTAGTGAAAAGTTATGTGAATGGGATTTTAACCATGGTATTTATCAAAAATATTATCCATAGGGAAATGGACTTATAGAGTCCACTAATAAGAAACTGATTCGGATCATTAAGAGAACAATGGAAGACAATCAGAGATCATAGCATATAATGTTGAATACTACCTTATGGGAAAATAAAATCACTCTTAAGAAGGCCATTGGTCATTCACCTTATATTTTAGTTTATGGAAGAGAAGCAAGGCTACCTATTTCATTAGAAATTCTAGGTTTGGAGTTTGTAGATTTACTAGAACTTATGGAAAATGATGCAATGAAGGTAAGGATGAATGAACTAAGAGAATTAGAGGAATCAATAGATGATTCCATGCATACCATGTGGTCAAAATAGTAGTAAGTCAATAAATCCTTCGACAAAAGAGCCTCATCAGAGACATTTCATCAAGGAGACATTGTACTCAAATTGGATGAAGAATGTGCTAAACTAGGTAAATACTCCAAATTTTATAGCCTTTAAAGTGGCCCATATGCTATCACTGATTATAATGAAATTAATAATTTCTAATTATCTAAGCTGAGTGGAGAGGAACTTTCTATTCTTGTTAATGAGATGTTCCTCAAGAAATACCATTAGGAAAGTCACGCTTTTGTACATAGTCATAGTTTCATTCCTCTAAGTGTAAAAGTTTCACATGCTTTGTTAGTTTTTGTTTTGATTTAGTAGTCAGTTGTTATTTCCAATTTCATGTCTTGTTTGTTTGTGTCAGAGTCTCCAAGTTTTTATAGTTTTTATGTATAGTCCAAGGTGTGATATAGTTTAGAGATTATACATTTTATTAACTAGTAGGCTTGTAAACCCATATGAGTCACAAAAAATGTTGTTAATTTGGATTTTCAAGGCCAAATACCAAACTATATAGCTCAAAACTTTCTAGGACCCTTTCAATAACCTCTATAAGGTGGTCAAATAGGTGTATTTTGGTTTAAAAAGGTCAATTTTGGTCATTTAATGAGTAATATGGATGTAAAAATTCACAAAATCATTCATAAGACATTTAAATATATTCATATTCATGACATTAGCCATCAGTCAAATTTTCATACTTTAAAAAAGTCTTTTAATGCAAATTTAAGCCCAAAATGGGCCCTTTTTTACTCTGACATGCCAAAATTGGCCTTTAAATCATGTCAAAGGAAATTATTACTTTTTTTAACATCCATATGACTTTTGATAATTATATCACCTTCAATAATTGTTTGTGGAATTTTAATATGTGAATAAAAAATGAAAAAGGGTCTTATTTCATGAAATTTTCATTGGAAAGTACAGACTTGTATGAAATTCTATACAATTCAAGTCTCATGTAGGATAAACATGGCATGAAACATTTCTCCACTAGATCATATTCTCCACTTTTTTAGTTTTCAGATAGTGATAGGCCTTCAGGTTTATAGCTGGTACAGTTTGGAGAGAGAAGATAGATCCATGTCTAAATTTTTGGTTAAATAAAGTAGACTTAGAGGGATTAATAATAGATCAATTGGTTATAAAATTAGTCTATTTTACCTCATGAATCATCCATTTTAAGTTAGGATTAGTTATGTGGTCTTTCATCCATGAAGGCAACCAATTTTCTACAAATTCTCATCATTAGGGCATCATTTCAAGTAAATTCAAGTTTTCATAGATTATTTGGAACCCAATCCACCTTCCCATGTAATCCTTCAGTCATTTTCCACACATGTGAATTTAAAATATATCTCACAAATATAAGGAGTGTAATTTATAGTTTGGCATGCTTATAAAGAGGAATTGTACAGTCTAAGAGAGAGAGAGAAAAGATTTTTAGGATTCCTTCATTTCCTCCATGATAGGGATTTCCTTCATGTTATCATGTTTTAAAACACATTTATCAAGAATTTATCCAAGGATTCATGTCACATCCCCTCATTTTATTCTCAATCATCTTCAAGGAGTCCCAATTTAGCATTGTTTAAGGAAAATTAGCATATTTTGAGGTTTTTCGTAGAAACCTATGTTTATTTTTCACCTCCTTATCATCACCCAATGGCCTAAAAATTGATATATGTGGTCAAGGATATTATTATTATTGTATATGACCTTTAAATATGATCTTAACATAATATTCATGCTTATTTTTCACCTCCATCTCACTCACTTTCAGCCTTACTATCATACACTACCTTTACCCTATGGTTTGGCTTATTTTCCATATTCAATCAGGTGTTCTAATCCTCCATCCACCTTACAAACCTTTCACCCATTTAAATTCCATTAAATTAATACATAAGAGGATTAGGGGATGGAAATCATCATTAACATGAATAAGAGGATATATGCACCAAGAAAACATCATATATAGTTATTGTCATATAAAATGTAAAAATTGGTAACTTGAGCATGGATAATGATACCCAACCCATAGGTCCCTCTTTATTTCTCTCATGACCATCATAATATTGTTTTCACTAAGTATTAGTCATTTTTAGCCTTCTAGACTTGATTCTTATTGAGCCAAACTACTGTTTCCAACTAATCCATCCCCCCAAGTCCCGTCTGCTTAGGACAATAATACAAAACTAGGAATAAAACATTAATGCAACTCCTATCCACTTTTAGTGATGTATTCCAAATAAATTTTTGGCCCCAATAGTCAGTTCCTTCTAGTTTCCCATATTTATCCTTACTGGCCTAACATGAGCAAATTCAATCCATGACCAATAGATCCCTATAAAATCCCATTCAAAGATCATTTGGAAAGGGTTAGAAACTATCACTAAGAAAGTTGAATACAATAAACACCACTCAAGAAATATTCCCCATTCTCTTCATATATCCATCTAATACACTTACAAATTTTCACTTCATATTTCAAATTTTCATAGTAAATTTTCAAAATAATTATCTTTCAAACCCTAGTTGCATATACTAGTCCTACTACATTTGAGATATCACCTTACATTCTAAAATCAGATTTCAAAAATGGATCTCACTTATTTACAAATATTTCTTACATTTCTTTCAAATAATAAAGATACCATCATTGGTCCTATCATGTACATGAATGATTAATTTTACCATATGCTAATACAAATATTCATTATTTACTTTTCATTCCTACTTTCCATAATAATGGATGATATTAAGAAAGTCATTGTCAAAAATAGTAAGATACATCTCCTCCAAAGAAAAGTTTACGTATATTTAATAAAAGGTTTCATCTCTTTCTCTCTATCTCTCATATGGAAAAAATTTCATGTTTATCATGTTAAACACATTAGAAATGTCATAGCACATGCCAAATTTTATTATTCATTCATGCACAAATTCATGCTTTTTATCCCTTGATTTCTATTTCTCATATGGAATTTTTTTCAAGTTTATCATGCTAAATACATTATAAATGTCATAGCACATGTCAAATTTCTCTATGCATTCTTACACAAATTCATGCTATCTATACCTTGTTTGCTATCTCTCATGTGGAATATTCTCTATAATCATATATCAATACAAATTATATCTCCACTTGCATGCATTTCATCTCATATACATGGTTTCTACCTAGATGTATCTAAATCTTTGGCTACATGGTTTTTACATAAGGTAACTACCACCTACCACCTATCAAGTTTCAATGTCATATCTTATGCACAAGAAAAAATTTCCTTCTCCTCCTCTCCCTAAAGAGGGTGATAGCTACTTTCCCTCTAACCAGGTCCATGATATCACCCCTCCAAAAGGTGAGGTATCCTATACTATTGTTCCTAATGCATAAATTCAACATATATATTATTTAAATCCTCTTTAACATATGTGATTACATGTTCAATCATAAGCAACTTGGTTTTGCACTTGTGAGACTCTAAGGAATCAAATCACTAATATGATCAAGTTAATTTTAGATCTACAAATGTAGAATCATATTTTACATGAAAAGATCACAACATTGGAAAATTAGATTATAATAAAAAATCCTCAAAGACACCCTAGTGTCAATCATGTATATGCACCTTCACCTAGTGAATTGGTTGCAAGCAATGTTACATATCAAAACAAGAAATCATAACAAATTAACTCTAAAACTAGTGATTCAAAAAGCAATCATAGATCAAATAAGAGTTCAAGTGAGGTACTAAGGGAAATGATTAAATCTAAGTTGATAAAACTACCTCCTCTACATCTAGTGAGAATATCTAGATATTATTATGTAATTCTTAGAATGCATGGGCATCACATAGATTCATGTTTGCCATTGAAACAACATATGAAATAGATAATTGCTCATGAAGACCATATACAAGGTAAATCATTCAATCAATCCATAGTGACATAGGAACACATTCATAAAGGGTAAAATTCAAAAATAGTACAAAACTAGTTACTAAAGCATAACTAAGAACAATAAAAGGATCAAAAATCAAAATAAGAGAAACAAACAGTACCAAAAGCATAATAAAGCATGAAAAATATATAACTCTACCTCTCAAAAATGAGACTCAACTTTCAAAATAGTATGGATTTGGTCAAAAATATCTACAATAGTTTGATTATCAAGATCAAGACATCACTATCCCTATTATAGTAGTTGATAATGTTTGTCACCAAGGTTTGGGATTTATTGAACATCCTAAGGCAAATTATTCACATACACAATTTATCAAAGGAAAAAATCTAGATACAAAAAAAATAAACACTAGCATTCAATTGGCTCCAAATCAAGATAATGATGAGTGGAACAATACCAGTTATTATAATTTCTAAGATATCAATAATGAATCCAAATATTTAGTGTCATATTTGCATCCATTTGCTCATGCTTCACAATCATGGATGATTCCTTTGTTTGATACCAAACACCATAATGGGGAGTCTCCCATGAGTCTCATTGATTAATATCATTTCTTCTCAATTTTCCCTATACATAGTTTCTTATTGATTGTACATAGCTCAAAACATTCAAAAATCCAAAAACATAAATTTAAAAAAAAAAATAAAAACATTAAAATAATTCAAAAACATCAAAAACATTTTGATTGTATGCATCATCCATGATTTACAATTATATTAACATGTTAGACTTATATTTGATGTTCTATGCTTATTATTTGTTGATTTACCTACATTGCCATACTTCACTTGATCTTATTTTAAGTGTGTGTAGTGACATCTAGATCTTTGATTTGCTTCACTCTACCCATTCATGGGGCATCTTACTTATACATCGAGACATACATACATATACATAGCCACTAGGGGCATATTCTACATGAATACACCATACAATTTATGTCATTCTTACACCACACACTCTAGTTATCATGTTGATGTACATTAATCACTAGCTTACATAGAACACTCTATCAACATTTCACTAGTATACAACACTTGTGTATTTCTTAGCATATACCTAGTCTTATACTAAATGTCTTGTATACTTTAATACTCTTGCTTTGATTAGTTATATGTGCTTATATTTTATAGTATTTTCATGCTTTATCTTCTTGCTTAGTGTAACTTGATGTGATTTCATTCCCAGTTCTTAATTATTTTTAGTATGTGCCTTAGGACATTTGCTAATGTCATTTGTTTTTTTTCATGTGTGTACTTTGTTTAAATTGTATGTGTATGTGGTCTTTGGACATTTGTTGATGTCCTTTTCCTGTACTCTTATATGTGAATATGGATTTCATGCCAACTTCTTTGTTTAAATTGTATGTGTATGTGGTCTTTGAACATGCCTTGTATGCTTGTTTTCTAGTTTTAGTCTAGACATGTGCCCATGACCCCTATTGCTTAGCCCCTTGTCCACTCTTTCACACTTATTGAGTTTTTCCTTGTGTGTTTGTTACTTGATTGCTTTTGATTGTTTTCAATGCCACAATCCAAATCATGTATTGTCTTGCTTCTTGGATACAATGATAGACATCATGCTTCATCCCTCCAAGACAAGTAACATTTCTCATAATTTTACATTGTTATATCTATCTAGGCATACCCCTATTGATATAACAATCTATAAATACAAACCATGTTATATCTTGAGATATCTTGTCAATTATCATTGCTATATCATATATTTTAATCATAACATACTTGTAGGGATTTTTCTTTTGAGGGTAGTCATTAAAGGGTCTCCATTCCTACCCTTAGAATAAGGGGAGATAGATAAGGGTTTTTTCATAGATATTAAATCTCCTATCAACCAAAAAAATCTAATTTTATAACACTTGGAAAAATAACTAGACACCAAACTAGTTAGAATCGACCAAGCAGACAATGAAGAATATAGAAAAATCATCAAATTAGGCTAGGATAATAGCACTAATACTAGAATATAACATTTATGATGTTAGTATCTATTTATAGAACTCATATCTAAATTAGAAAACAAGAATTTCCAAAAGTAGGCAGAAAAGTAGGTTCAACTATAGATTTGCATAGCTAGACCAATTCATAATCAATAGTTTTAGTACACATTTTGCTTAGAGAATCTAGATATAAGGGGAATAATGCATGGCATGATGCCTCTCAATTCTAATTTTAGATATGATAATTGGTATAACTTCCAGATCACAATCCATATTCCAAACATTAGTGATTGGGGGAAATATGTGTACCACATTTATTTCTTTTCTTTCTTAGTTTAGTATTGTCCAAACATTCTAAGTAGTTACATGCCTTATTCCATCTATAGGTGGTTGACATAATTTTGGAGTGTATTTCATACACTCCTACCCTCCACATTCTTGAGTTTTTCAGTGGCTTCCACATAAGCTAGATTCTCAGTTTTAGAGTGGCTTTCATATAAGCCTAATCTTCATCTTTTGGAGTGGCTAAGAGTGGCCTAGTTTCTATCATACATTCAACTATATATGATAACATTGTTAGATCATAGTAAATTTATGGGCTTAAATATTCATCTCATATGATATACATTTCATACTAATATTATTTCATAGATTCACTTCATGAGGCAATGATGGATCCAAAGAACTAGCTAGCCTTTGTATTCTTGAACCACCTATTCAAAAGGATTGAAAACATAGTCTAGACATTGATGAACACATGCATGACCACCTAAATTCACTTAGTGGGAAATGATGGAGCTAAAGGGCTAGCCTTTGCATTTTGAGCCACTTTTAGGGAATTGAGCACTCATCTCTATTCATGATATTACTCTTGGTTTAGCACACATCCAGCATCAATCAACATCACAACAGGTTTTGTATTGGTTCATGTACTCATTTAGGTGTATTTGTTCCTTTCTCTTCCTCTCTCTCTTATCCAAATTTGTAAATTATTATTTTAGATATAGTTTATCTAGTAAGAACTAATCTACTCTTTATTTTCACTTCCATATTTCCACTTCATAATGTGTTCTCTCTATGCACACCCGACATCACATAGATTCATGATCTTCACCCTTGTAGGTAAGTTTAGGTGCTCTTTCTATTTTTGCTTTATATTAGTATTTGGATTTGTTGTATTACTATAATAAAGGAGGGGCAAATTTAGTCATATAAAATGCAAAAATTGGTAACTTGAGCATGGATAATGACACCCAACCCATAGGTCCCTATTTCTTGCTCTCATGACCCTTATAGGCTTGTTTTCACTTATTCCCAGTCATTCATAGCCTTCCAAACTCAATCCTAGCTGAGCTAAACTCCTCTTTCCATGAATAATCCATCCCCTAGGTCCCATCTACTGAGGACAATATCACCACACTAGGATTGTAGTGTCAATGTCAATCTTATATACTTTTGATGTTGTTGTCCAAGTATATTTCTAGCCCCAACTATAAATTCCTTCTAGATTCCCATACTTATCCTTATTGGCCTAATGTGAGAATATTAAATCCATGACCAATAGATACTTATAAAATTCCATTAAAATATCATTTAGAAAGGATTGGAAACTATCACTAAGCAAGTAAGAATACAAGTAAGACCACTCAAGCAATATTACCTATTCTTTGTAGACATCTAGCCAATACACTTACAAGCTTATTCAAATTCCTACACCAATTCCTAGTTATCTCAAGCACACCCAATTTAACATTTCCTTAAATTCTCATATCATAATTTTACCAATCACCTTCAAAGGGAGAACAACATATGGCTTGATCCCTCTTCAAAGTATTGGTATGTTGGTAACATTCCCATACAAGGAGTGTGGATACATGTCTAGTGAATCTTACACAAAATAACCCCCCCCCCCCCCCCCCCCCCCTCTTATTTGAAATTGGTCAAAGTACATTATAAGATAGGGTTTAAAGGGAAATTTTTTTCTATAGGGATATATATAAATTTTAATCTACCAAAACTTCAAAGATAGGGTCACACAGACCTGCTGAACAAAACCCAAAAAACTCAGATCCTTAGGACAACAACATCAACCAAGGACTACAGTGTTAGTGCTACTCCTATCCACTTTTGACACTCCTATCCAATAAAAAAATGAAATTTAAAATCTTATATTTGATAGTGTCTTGCGCCTACATAGTGAATATCAGATCTTGTCTCAGTCAAATCAACATAGTTTAAGCTAAGTCTTATTTTTTTCCCTCTTATTACTTTTTAAAAAAAATCTATAATTAATAATAAATTTCATAAATATCTTATTTACCATATATTATTTATTGATTTATAAATATATACCCTTTAACTAAATTAGGAATAAAACAATAATTATTCCCAAAATTGTTAAATCAATAGTCAAGGAGTTGAGACCTACAACAGTACACCACAGTCAAGTTTTGGTCATGAAGGTATAATGAAGAGAAAGGTGAGATACCTTATTAAAGGCATATAAATATCAATAAATCCATTTTAATAATTAATTAGGGGATATAAATCATCATAGGTGTGAATAAGGATAATATACATGGCTAAGAGACCCTACCTATAGTCCCAAGAAGGCAACATAAAGCCAATACACCTATAATCAAGCCTTGTTTCAAGATAAGGTTGCATTGAGAACACTAAAGGTAAGGTTTTCAAATAAAGGATATTTAAATCATCTTTCCAAGTTTAATTCAAATTAGGACAAGTTCACCATGATTTTTTTTCAATCTTCCAAAGTTCTAAAACCCCTACACAACACGTACAAAGGATAGTAATTAATCACAAGATTCTTCAAGTTGGTAAAAAGTTTGAGAACAAAGTATTCTTCATGATAGATTCATATTATTCAAATGAAGGTTTATTAAGGGAATGATTATGAAGGAGGTTAAAATACTAAGTGAGATGTAACTTCAAACATTGACAACTATAATAAACTCAAGGTAGGTTATAGCTAATAAAGAGGTCAAATTCCAAATGGAGGTTTCCGAGGTTTAAGACTTTTAAGAGAGATGGTTGAGTTTTAGAGATAATTGGTATGAGGGAGTTTTACTCATCTTGTTATATTTTTTCCATCAAATCTCTCTAAACATCTCAAACCTTGAACCCTGATCCATATAAAACTATGTAGGCATCTAAAGTATAGCCAAACAAAGGGTTATTGGAGTGTTTTATTATCAAGAGATGATGACACAGTGGCCTAAGTGTTTCAAGAAAGAAATGATTCATAGTATCATTATTAATCATAAATTAGATTGATATTTTTATCTTAGTGAGGTGTTATATTCCTACATCTTTGAAATGAGACCTACAACTAGCTTAGGTGTACTATTGAAGTAAAGATGACAAGCCATGCCCTTAAGGAAACCTAAAGGAAACTACTTTAAGAAGGTTTTTAGGTTTATAAGGTTATAGTAATATAAAATATCAACTTATTGACACTTTTTGTTTTGTAAAACTCCATAAGGCATCCTCATTCCTTAAACTCAGTCCGTACAAGCCTTATCAAAAGTTAAAACCCAATCAAGTTTGGAGTAACGGAAAAGGAGGTTTTTTCCCAAGAAGATGGTGATATAGAATGAGGGAGCTAGTTTTATAAGGTGTTGATGAATATTTTTTTCCAAAATATCAAACCCTTGAAGTAATCATGCTTAGTTGACATATATTTATTAGTCACCACCTACAACCACATAAGGCTAAAGGAAAATCTTCAAGCTAGTATGCAAGTTGAGGGTACAATGAGTTTGACATTCAAGGAGATGTTTTGAGAAGACAAATGATATGTAATATTTAATATCATTAGAATAAATGAAAATATATGACTCCAATAACATATATTATACAATAAAAATCAATTATATCACTTACATCAAGCTTAAAAATCCTTAGAATTATTCTTTCTCATACAATCATATATAGGAAAAATGCAAACTTAAGGTCATTTATGAAAAGAGAGAGAGAGAGAGTCAATTATGAGATTATATATAAACCAAGTGACTATTTTTCATCCTAAATTCTACATTCAATCACTAGGGCACTGCCAACTCATCAAAGAAGGTGAGTATAGGTGGTTATATGGAGATGCAGGGTTAAGTTCAAAAGATCTCATTTGAGAGTCAATAGCCAAAGAAAGAACATGAGAGGAAGGTTATAAATATTTTTAAAGGCATAAAATATTATTAATGGATATCAAAAACCCTTTTTCCTTCTAAAATAGCCTATAATATTGGTAGGGTTGAACAGAGTCAAGCACACATTCACACTTGACAAGCAATTTTGAGGAAATTTATGTCTTTAAGGCTCCTACCGGTAGAATTATGACTTTATAATTGGTAAAAGTCATCAATATTACGTTTAAAAAATATTAATTCCATTTAAGAGTCATTTTGACAAGTATAAGTGCTCACTATTTTGACACAGTCCCCTACTTGTCTCAAAATAGCCATGATGGAGATAGAGGAGGTTCTTATGGGTTTGAAGGTGAAATAGAGGTTTCTAAGATAATTAAAGTATTTTACAAGCCTAATAATTTTTTTTTCAATCTTTATACACCTCTTGAGAGGTGATAAAACTCCCTTAACTAAGCAAGCTATGCCCTTGAGGGCTAAATCAAGCAAACAAGTATGTGGATCTTTGGAGACTTTGCTTGTTTTGTGGATCTCTATGTATATAAATAGAGATGGGTTTATTATTTATTTTAAATGTTCTAAAAATTTTACAATCTCACATGGTATAGATAAGAACATCAAACCCAACTATCAGGACTACACAGGCCATTTATGCAAGAAACCCCACATGTAGTCCTAGAAGCACCAAGGCAAAATGAAGCTTGAGAAGCAAAATAAAAGTAATGGGATGGTAAAGAAAATTTAAAAAATATGTTTTTATAACCTATATCATCATACAAGTCATAAATAACTCAAAACTTACTTTTAGGCCAAAACTCAATTCTGGGCCTAAAAGGCCTATAGCACCAAAAGGCACTTTTAGACATTTAAAGCAATGATGGCACCTTGGGAATGATATAATGAGATGGTACTGGTTCCATCATGTTTATATAAATTAGGTAGAACCAATGGAGGATTTAGATTCATTCATAAAGAGAAATTTGAATTCTAAAGTTCCAGACACCCATTCATTCCACTTGATCAAATGCTTGTATCTTTCACCATGTGAAGCTTTTGGAGAAATGATATTAGAATGATTTTA
This sequence comes from Torreya grandis, assembly GCA_037957365.1. Taxonomy (NCBI): domain Eukaryota; kingdom Viridiplantae; phylum Streptophyta; class Pinopsida; order Cupressales; family Taxaceae; genus Torreya; species Torreya grandis. Next base: position 298,727 of record JARHVA010007119.1, on the reverse strand, counting down.
GGATCCATATGAAATTATAATTAATTAATAATTTATTTTATTTTATGGGATATGATTTATAAAAAATTTCAAAGAGTGTAAGCATGTCTAAAATGCTTACAAACCCTACAAGCAAATTTATTTATGTGGCTATATTTTCATACCTTTTGCATGGGAACCCAATATTCTTAGGGAAGTGTTAGTAATAGATATTTACATGAGTTGTTTTTATATCATATTAGAATATAATTTTTTATTATATTATGTATATGTTGTTTATTATATATATTATTTGTAACAACAATAAAATACCTACAAGATATTATAAGAGATTGTGAGATAACCTTGGGATATACTACAGGTAGTAGGTTTACTATGTTATAGGATATATTTTCATGTATATCTATATAGTGTTATTTGACAATGTAATATGAAATACTATATTGAATAGAATCTGATTATTTATTTCTCTGATATACATTTTTGTGTTTGGCTCCTCCATTTTCTATGTAAAGATTTATATAGGCTATTTGAATTTATATCATTAGTATTAGAGTGATTTAATGTTCCTATGGTTGATATTTTATTAGAATGAGATTTTATACCTTCCACATTCTAATTGTGTAATGTACGGTAAAAACAATAAAGATAAGGCATTTGTTAAGAAAAAATTTAAACATGGAGCAACTTCCAAAGATACAAAGAAATGGCTCAACTATTTCTATTGTAAACAAGTTGGTCACATGTATATGAATTGTAAAAAAAGAGCACAAGATTTAATTAATGTCAAACTACAATCAAATTCCATTGTCATAAATGAATAAGAAGGGAATGATGAGCAAAAAAATACTGATCACATAGAATATCTAAGTGAAGAAGACCATGTCTATTAATTGAATCTAATGGAGGATGGAGGCACAAGAGAATGGAGGACATGCAACACCTATTATCAGTCATAAGCAAGGAGGTCATGTAAAATGTTGTGACATTTTGTTTTTAGTTGTGTGCATTTTAGTTGTTTTAGTTACATTTTTTTTTTTTAGTATATGTGAATAATAAGAACTATTGTACCTATTCACTTGTGGATGATATTCCCATGTAACCCATTTTGTATATTTACATTTGATAATGTTGATCCAAAAATCATTGTAGAAATCATGATGTAATGTTAGTTTTGAACCCGAGAAAACCATTTTGTAAGGTTAGTGGTGACCTTGAGAAAACTATTTTTTAAGGTTACTGGTAAAACTGTGAAAACCATTTTGTAATGTTATTGGTGAACCTATGAAAACCATTTTGTAAGGTTATTGGTGAACCTAGAAAACCCATTGTAGATGAGTGTGAAGGAAGAGATGTATGATGCCACATGTATGCAAATAATATCATGAGCACATGGAGATGGCACATTACAATCAGACAATGAGATATATTGTACCATGTAAAAAATATGGGGGGAATGTTAGGAATAGATATTTACATGAGTGGTTGTTATTATTGCATTAGAATATAATTTGTTATTATATTATAAGGATGTTATTTATTTTATATATTATTGGTAACAATAATATAATACCCATGAGCTATTATAGGATATTATAAGATATTCTTGGGATATATTATGGGTAGTAGGTTTCCTATATTGTAGGATATATTCTCCTATATATCTATATAGTGTTATTTGACAATGTAATAGGAAATAATAGAGTGAATAGAAGATGATTATTTATTTCTCTGATATACATTTATGTGTTTGGCTCCTCCATTTTCTATGTGAAGATTTATATAGGGTACTTGAATTTATATCAAGAAGTTTATGGGGTCAGTATACTAAACATTCATGGAAACAAGTTTGGTTTTTGACGTTTGTACTTTATGAACCATCATTAAGAAGGTTCAACTCCAAAACCCTCTCAAACCCTCATCATGACCAGCTTTGAAAAAATTTGATTTTATTACCTTCAAAACCTCATAGATCAACATGAAACATATTAAACATTAATTAAACTTAGAGATGGTCTTAATAATGATCATTTGTTGTATGTAGTTGCATGAATCAAGGTAAAAAATAGGTTTTTGAGAGAAAAACACAAAATATGAGGTAAAAAGTAGTTTACATATAATATAATCCATGGAGATCAAAGCTTGGGACATGTTATTCATCCCAAAATTATCAATTGGTCATAAATCTACCTATAAGCTCCCTTACTAGCTCTTTCAAAATAACCACTTTGTGGGAAAATGTGGCAAAATTGACCTAGTCAACCATGGTGACTGAGTTACAAGAGTTTATTCATTAATATCACCTATCTCATAGTGTGATGAGTTGTTATATTTTTAATAATCATTGTATTTTTAGGTTTCATGGTTTTCTTGTATGTTTTAATGGAATTCAAGTTCAATAAGTAAGCTATTAGGCCTAATTGGCCTAGTAGGCCTATTTGATCAAACAATCAAAGAGGAAATTGGCATTGAATGAATATCAAGGAGTTCACATGGAGTTTCCATGCCACTTATCTTATCTTCAAATGGATTATCCATGCATAGTTTTAGTCTTAAAATTTACAATTCATGAAAATAAGGGCTTAGTGGAGTTTATCTTGTCTTAAGAACCAATCACTTCAGCTGACTTGTTGATTAACATCATGCATTCTCCTTGGTTTTCATGCAAAAGAAGAAATTTCACTCAACTTGAACTCACTTCTAGTGGATAAATTAATTAATGTATGGCATATATTTCATGCAAAAGGAGGTTTGACAAGTCAAATAGGCTCACCTTTCCTTTCCAATACTAAAGAGAAGATCATGCAAATAATTTCAACATGAAGACACTTCTTGAAGACTATTATTTATAATTGTAAAAGGATATTGAATTGAGTTAAGGTATAATTGACTTATCCTTATATCATCTATGCCACATTGGTTATATTTACTCTATTTTCTATATCGAGGCTTTTAAGCCAATTTTTAGATCCTTGAGGTTGGTATAGAGAGAATATATAGAAATTGTAACTTGCACCAAAAATCAATAGAGTTTGTTTGAAAATTAATTTATGGTTGTAGTGTGTACTTTTAATTATTTATTTTATTATAAGTGTGATAGATATCTCATTTGTTAGGTCATTTCCTTACCTACTACTATGATTTCATCCTTTACAGGTCACTTGAAGAGTTAAAAATAGAAATTGTGTTGAAGATTGTTAGTATACAATGTATTTAGAGACTTTAATTCTCATGCCTTCAATATGAAAACCTTATTTCAAACCTTCATTTGAAACACTAATGTTTAGGATTGATATGAGAAAAAATTATTGACAAATTATTCTATCTAGATTTATATGTGTGCCTAAGTTTCATAGTTTATAGAGGATCAATCACTATTCAGGTGCATCACCATAATAGTATAGGTTTTATTTTTAGTAGTATTCCTTAATATTTTCATCCCAAAATTAAATAGGTTTAGTAATCAATACTAAATTCATATATTTATAGGATCTATCCTCACAATAAGAGGTTTGATCTAGATACAAGTATCCCACAACCTTAGATTATTCCATGGTTAGTCTAAATATGAGTCAGATCTGAGCAGTCTAATTTCAACTACGTGCTATCTGATTATTAATATGGCCCTTGACATATTGAATATTTTTTATCTTCACTCTGTTACATCTTGATTTCTCACTAAGTTACTTTACCTAATTATCCATGGATTATTATGGTTGTTAGATTGATTAGTTACTTTTTAACTAAA